>CM036768.1:15582175-15904675 GCA_020796225.1 Arion vulgaris
AGTAGAAAGGGGAAGACAGACAAGAGACTTTTTGCAAGCTACTAACAATGAATTAGTAGCATGCAGAAAGTACAACAATAAAAAACCACACACAAAAGACCGAGACCATGAAAATCAGCAGAATAATTCCTTATCATTCCTTACAACAATCATTATGTCAGCCCTCATCGCACCCATGACTAATCGTTACATCCAAAATACTCATCCACTTATCCGTTCATCTGACTGTTACCTGTCAGTATGTCCACGCGCAGGTACGTCTGCTACCTGTCAGCATGTCCACGCGCAGGTACGTCTGCTACCTGTCAGTATGTTCACACGCAGGTACGTCTGCTACCTGTCAGTATGTCCACATGCAGGTACGTCTGCTACCTGTCAGTATGTTCACATGCAGGTACGTCTGCTACCTGTCAGTATGTTCACATGCAGGTACGTCTGCTACCTGTCAGTATGTTCACACGCAGGTACGTCTGCTACCTCTCAGTATGTTCACACGCAGGTACGTCTGCTACCTGTCAGTATGTCCACACGCAGGTACGTCTGCTACCTGTCAGTATGTTCACATGCAGGTACGTCTGCTACCTGTCAGTATGTTCACACACAGGTACGTCTGCTACCTGTCAGTATGTCCACACGCAGGTACGTCTGCTATCTGTCAGTATGTCCACACGCAGGTAAGTCTGATTGAGTGATAGAACAATCAATCACTACACTTCATCGAATAACCATGTGTGATCTGATCTTTTCCTTTAACTCCTCGTAAACCAAACGCCACTTTATGTAGCTTTGGGTTAGACACATTTTTACCAGGAGCCACACTAAGGGGCATTGTTTATTCTAAAAACGAACGGGTTATAAAATCATGATGACCCTGGTCCACTAAAAGTTTTTTTTTGAAACTGTCGTTACTGCCGATTTTTAGGCGGTGCAGGACAGGTGACTGTGGAATTTAATGACCGCATTGCTAGTGCAGTCGCCGCAAAACTGTTCAGGTTATGATTGTTTGTTTTTTTGGTTTTTTCGAGCCAGAAGAACTTGAGCTTTTCAGCTCTTCGGCTCGGTGCCATGGACATCGTAACCCTTCGGTTCGGTGCCACGAACACCGTAAATCTGGGGAATCTGTGGCTTTTTCTGCCATCCCGCGAAATGAACACGCACACACAGAGGGATAGTCACCCGTAGTCCAACGCGCTACGAACACGCTAGGCAGACGGGCGTTATGATTGTTTAATGACTCCGACTGAATACCTTGGCCGTATCGTGGATTGAACCCGAATCTCCCACATAGGAGCAGCGCTCTAATCTATTCTACCGGACGCTCCAAATCTTTTCCTTACACCAGAATATCTCAACAGCAGTACACAATCTCCGTAGCATCGTCGAGAGTTCTTGATGTAAATTTTTTTTAAATGTTGTACATGTGTGTAAGAATTGTTTTGGTAATCTTCTGTAACGAATTTTGCATGGTCAGTGATTTTTGCAACCTGTTCTTGTAGCTTTTCAACTGTCAAGGTTTCTTTTACATGCTCATCTTAACCCTTTAGCTGCTAAGGACGTATATATACGTTTTCCCATTCACTTCAAAAGACGCATTAACACGTCTGTTATTATCTTTCCTCTGTGGGCTAAAGACGTGTTAACACGTTATACATTTCTAATGTCACTGCTATAGGTATACATTCACGTTTGTGACCTAGAAACAAAGAGTACCTATTTTTAGCTCAGCCTTCGGAAAGTATGTAGCAGCGAAAGGGTTAAATGTGAATATAACAATTCATATGTATATTTATCTATCACTTTTTGCACATTTTGTCCCCTACTTTTCTATATAACACTTTTTGCACATTTTGTACCCTATTTATATAAATAACACTTTTTGCACATTTTGTCCCCTATTTATTTAAATAACACTTTTCGCACATTTTGTCCCCTACTTATCTATATAACACTTTTTGCACATTTTGTACCCTATTTATCTAAATAACACTTTTTGGACATTTTGTCCCCTATTTATCTATATAACATTTTTTCCCATTTTGTCCCTTACTTATCTATCTAACATTTTTTTCCATTTTTTCCTTTTTTTTCTATCTAACATTTTTTCCCATTTTGTCCCTTATTTATCAATTTTTTTCCCATTTGTCTCTTACTTATCTCTCTAACTCTGCCCCACATTGTGTACCCTCTTTAACAAAACGCCTATACAAATCAATAAACACGAAACCTCTATGGGTTGAAACTAGCAACCCTTATCTTTAAATCGTCCATGGCAGACAGACAAAGAATATAACCCAAGAACAACAAAAGTTAATGACACATGAAGGATTAGCCGTGAAAGCAGCGCTGACAGAAGGCAGCATTATTGCTAGCAGCAACAGACCCAATAAAAGCCAGGCCGACATAAATGTGACACTGAACGGATCAGGGCTACAGAAACACAGACAGAGCTAAATTAAATTATACAGCTATCAGACAGACTAAGATGTAGTAGCCCAGAGAGATGGAGGATAGTCTAATGTTGGAGAGCTAATGAAGCGTATATGTATATGTTAGTCAGTTATTTTGATTTCAATGTTCTTTTGTTTTTTTGCGAAATCTAAATGTTTCTCAAAACAACAGTACACATTTGGCGTCCTACTGTTACCGGGTTATTGCCTAGTGTCGTGGTTTTCAGTTTTTGTTATCTGCTGCTCTAGTGACTTGGATGATAGTTAGTTTTGATCTTAGACAATATTCTGTTATGCTATCTATTCATCTTTTTCGTGGTCTTCCTCTCGCCTTTTTCCTGATGTTCTGTTGTAGAAGACTCTGCATACAGTGAAGTGTGGTCTATCTATTGTCTATTGTCTAATTCCAGGTGGAAGATTTAGTTGGCTGTCCACTCTTGCCGTTAAGCGTAGGGATGGGAGCTTTAATTTGCGTTCTAGGGCTAGATGAGTTGCCCTTGTTGTGTTGTATCCGTGTTTATGTAATGTGGTCTTGATATTGTCTATCCATCTTTTCTTGGTCTTCCCTTAGCTCTAGTACCCGATCTCTTTTATTGTATGCTGTTATTGGTGGTTGGTTGTATTTCATTCTCATTAAATCATTCTCGTGAAGTTTGGTTGCATTCTCAATAAGTGGCCAAACCACTTCATTCTTTGTTTCTCTATATAATTCAAGTAATTTTCTGTCCCAACTTTCTTTCTTATGTGATGTTGGTAACTGTGATTTCTGGTGTTGTTGGTAATTTGTAGTAGGCATCGCATTTCATATGTAATTATTTTTTGCGTCTGTGCTTTGCTCATGTTTTTTCACACCGTAATTAATATTGTGTACGTCATCACCAAAATTAGCCGGTTCATTTTACGGAACAAGAAAGGAAAATTACCACATGCGAAATGAGATGCTTGAGGAAAACAGTAAATAAAACAAGAAGAGACCATATAAGAAATGAAGAAATTAGAAGAACAGTCGGAACAACACCTGCTGTTAGATTTATTGAAAAACAGAGACTCAAATGGTTTGGCCACTTGGTCAGAATGAACCCGAATACACCAGTTGCAAGAGCGTACAACCTGAAAATGGAATCATCAAGAGGAAAGGGCAGACCAAGAAAAAGATGGGTTGATGGAGTTACAGACATCTTAAAACTCCACAATACCACCATATCAAGCGACCGAGCGAGCATTATCTCGGAAACCGGTCATCAGTTGAACCTGCTACGCCTAGCGGCAAAAAAGCAGAGAAGGACAAAAGAAAGAAAGAAGATTTTACGGAAGCTGACAACATCTACTGGAAGTGACTGGAGAATTAAGCTGAATATTACACAGATCATGTAGCTCTTCGTGAAGTTCAGAGCAAGAAATATTTCTCAGGTAAAGATTAACGAAAGTGGACCAAGTGGACCGATAGTGGACCGAAAGTGGACCGATATTGGATAAAATCAATAATTATATTCTTCTTCATCTTTAAGAGCTCCATATCGACAACTTGTTAAATAACTCATTGTGATCAGTATGTGATCCAAGTCTAATAGTGATTGTGTTTTGTGCCAGTTTTGCACTTACAAGTAGGCCTACACATCCGATATCTTCGACGCTTTTTATTTGCTAGGGTAGCTTGTCTAGGCACTACCTTAGTCGCCTCCTTAAGGCATGCTTGTAGCTCACAGTGTTACTATTCTTTGCTCACTTTGAGAGCCCCGACAACATACGGACAATAACTGTATCAAAGATAAATTATTCTGTGTGGTGTACTCGATCCTAATTATTCATAACATTCCAACCCAGTGGCGGCTCGTCCTTAAGGGCCAGTGGGGCCGGGCCAAACCAAAAATAATGTGTAACGTGTATTTATCAGTTAATAAATGCCCGTCTGCCCAGCGTGTTCGTATCGCGTTGGACTACGGTGACTATCCCTCTGTGTGTGCGGGTTCAATTCCGCGGGATGGCAGAAAAAGCCACAGATTCCCCAGATTTACGGTGTTCGTGGCACCGAACCGAAGAGTTGCGATGTCCATGGCACCGAGCCGAAGAGCTGAAAAGCTATAGTGCTTCTGAATCGGAAAAAAAAAATCAGTTAATAAATTAAACTATAACCTAACCCAAAACCATGATTTTTCCCGAAAATTTGAGTCTGGCCCCACCAACAAATAGGATCACGAGCCGCCACTGTTCCAACCGTATTTCGGAGTATGGAATCTGTTGTTTGCTGATTCAACATCATAATTGTACATTGATCTAAATTCAACAAACAAACTTGTGTTCTCTTGATTTCTAGATTGTTTTTTATTCACCGTAGCACAGTTTATTTTTTCTGTTCTTATCTCTAATCCTGTTTTGCCTCACAGTATTTTTTTTTTTTCCGATCCAGAAGCACTTGAGCTTTTCAGCTCTTCGGCTCGGTGCCATGGACATCGTAACCCTTCGGTTCGGTGTCACGAACACCGTAAATCTGGGGAATCTGTGGCTTTTCTGCCATCCCGTGGAATTGAACCCGCACACACAGAGGATAGTCACCCGTAGTCCAACGCGCTACAAACACGCTGGGCAGACGGGCACCTCACAGTATAAGGATACTAGTACGGTCAATCGCTGGACGCTGTTGGAGATATTGCCCAGGGGATTGGAGCACATTTGGAAATGTCCAGACAGCAATGAATATATTCCATCTTCTTCACCTCCCTTCTATCCTTTGCTTGATAAAGTCTTTTTGGTTGAAACGTTGCTATGTATTGTTATTGTTTTTTGTATTTTGTAAAACTACAGTACTTTGTTTTTACGTGTTTCGTTATATGTCATTATATCACTATGTTCTAGCAGATAAGTCTGCTACCTGTCAAAACATAGTGCATGGGTAGAACATAGTGCATGGGTAGAACATAGTGCATGGGTAGAACATAGTGCATGGGTAGAACATAGTGCATTGGTAGAACATAGTGCATTGGTAGAACATAGTGCATGGGTAGAACATAGTGCATGGGTAGAACATAGTGCTTTGGTAGAACATAGTGCATGGGTAGAACATAGTGCATTGGTAGAACATAGTGCATGGGTAGAACATAGTGCATGGGTAGAACATAGTGCATGGGTATAACATAGTGCATGGGTAGAACATAGTGCATGGGTAGAACATAGTGCATGGGTAGAACATAGTGCATGGGTAGAACATAGTGCATTGGTAGAACATAGTGCATGGGTAGAACATAGTGCATGGGTAGAACATAGTGCATGGGTAGAACATAGTGCTTTGGTAGAACATAGTGCTTTGGTAGAACATAGTGCATGGGTAGAACATAGTGCATGGGTAGAACATAGTGCATGGGTAGAACATAGTGCATGGGTAGAACATAGTGCATGGGTAGAACATAGTGCATGGGTAGAACATAGTGAATTCTACCACTATGTTCTAGCCATGTATGGTTGTTCAATCTTCTTCCTCTTCTCTCAACTTCCCTTGAAGTTGACAACAACACATCAACAAAATTCATCCAACAAGATCTGTCTTGAGTTAGCCAACTTAATTAACTCCAGGTCTTTCCCACATCTTCTCTTTCTTTATCTACTGTTCGTCTCCATGACTCTCTATGTCGCTGCCTACATCTCTTGCTTCCTGGATTCCTTTTCAAAGCCACATGTGGGTGTTCCTTCTCCTTCATTCTTAACTCTTAGTGGACCCGGGAAAAAGCTGTGTTTTTACAAGCCATTTGTTTTTAGAATATAAAACGTTCTTTAGTGTGGCTCCTGGTAAAAGGTATCAACCCAAAGCCACGTAGTGTGGCGTTTGGTACACAAAGAGTTAATGTTTGTTCCAACTGCTTCCATCTTCTTTTTGTTGATATTTTATACTACTGATTAAAACATGGGTTTTTATTAACTGACTAACCATGGATAAATCATAAGTTTTGGTAACCGACTAACCATGGATAAATCATAAGTTTTGGTAGCAGACTAACCATGGATAAATCATAAGTTTTGGTAGTAGACTAACCATGGATAAATCATAAGTTTTGGTAGTAGACTAACCATGGATAAATCATAAGTTTTGGTAGCAGACTAAACATGGATAAATCATAAGTTTTGGTAGTAGACTAAACATGGATAAATCATAAGTTTTGGTAGCAGACTAACCATGGATAAATCATAAGTTTTGGTAGCAGACTAACCATGGATAAATCATAAGTTTTGGTAGCAGACTAACCATGGATAAATCATAAGTTTTGGTAGCAGACTAACCATGGATAAATCATAAGTTTTGGTAGCAGACTAACCATGGATAAATCATAAGTTTTGGTAACCGACTAACCATGGATAAATCATAAGTTTTGGTAGCAGACTAACCATGGATAAATCATAAGTTTTGGTAGCAGACTAACCATGGATAAATCATAAGTTTTGGTAGCAGACTAACCATGGATAAATCATAAGTTTTGGTAGCAGACTAACCATGGATAAATCATAAGTTTTGGTAGTAGACTAACCATGGATAAATCATAAGTTTTGGTAGCAGACTAACCATGGATAAATCATAAGTTTTGGTAGCAGACTAACCATGGATAAATCATAAGTTTTGGTAATCGACTAACCATGGATAAATCATAAGTTTTGGTAGTAGACTAACCATGGATAAATCATAAGTTTTGGTAGTAGACTAACCATGGATAAATCATAAGTTTTGGTAGTAGACTAACCATGGATAAATCATAAGTTTTGGTAGTAGACTAACCATGGATAAATCATAAGTTTTGGTAGTAGACTAACCATGGATAAATCATAAGTTTTGGTAGTAGACTAACCATGGATAAATCATAAGTTTTGGTAATCGACTAACCATGGATAAATCATAAGTTTTGGTAGCAGACTAACCATGGATAAATCATAAGTTTTGGTAATCGACTAACCATGGATAAATCATAAGTTTTGGTAGTAGACTAACCATGGATAAATCATAAGTTTTGGTAGCAGACTAACCATGGATAAATCATAAGTTTTGGTAGCAGACTAACCATGGATAAATCATAAGTTTTGGTAGCAGCCTAACCATCGATCTGTGCTTGTTTCCTGGTTTATTATCTGTACATTTATATCAATAATCATATTTATTGTCAATGTTATCAGAAACACAACAGGACATTACGATTATCTGATGACTATCATATTATCATCGTCTGATATTAAAGATGCTTAACCGCGATGTATTGACTTTATTGCGTTAGATTTCCTCATATTGTTATGTCGCTCTCCACCGAAATAGCACGCAACATGCTGATAGTATTACACATTATAGAGCCCCGTAGCTACAGCAACAATCCTAGGGATTTATAGAAAAAATGCTCACAGAAACAGAATAAACGGTGCGGATTCCAACCAATATATTTATTTTAATGTATTTTTCTGCATATTGACTGTGTCAAGGTTTACTACTACTACTACTACTACTACTGCTACTCTACTACTACTGCTACTACTACTACTACTACTACTACTCCTACTACTACTACTACTTCTCCTACTACTACTACTACTTACTACTACACTACCCTACTACTACTACTACTACTACTCTACCACTACTACTCACTCTCCTACTCCACTCTACTACTACCACTCTACTACTACTACTGCACCTACTACTACTACACTACTACTCACTGCTACTGCTGCTACTCGCTCCACTACTACTCTACTGCTGCCTGCTGCTGCACTGCTCACACTACTACCACCACCTATCTCTCCCATACTTCTACTTTTACTACCACACTACTCTACTCTACACTACTCACTCTCCTACTACTACTACTACTACTACTCTACTACTAGTTCTACTACTAGTTCTCTACTACTACTACTACTACTGCTGCTGCTGCTGCCTGCTACTACTACTACTACTTCTACTACTACCACTACAACTACTACTACTACTATTACAACTACTACTTCTATTATTACTACTACCACTACTACTTCTATTACTACTATTACAACAATTTTTCCAAATATTAATTTTCCTTTTTTTTCTCTCAGGATTCGCAGTGAGTCGATTTCCTGGTCTCAACTTATTCGCACTTCAATGTAACGGATCACATTTACCAAATGATGTCAGAAGTGTACAATATATTAGCTTGGAGAGGTACTCACCCCAGCTCGATGTACTACCTCATACAATAGCCTCACTCTCTTCTGTTGGTGAGTAAAGATAATTAGATGAGTAAATACAAAGCTATTGCAAATACTATGTAAGTTGAGAACCTATAGTTTTGTGAATTGCTATCAAATTTATTGATTTATTGATTGATTGATTGATTGGACCATCTTCATTGCACTTTGGTGAGTAACCTTATGGGTTCCGATCTCTTTCTTACACATGAATATCTCAGCGGCAGTGCACGAACTTCGTAGCACCTTCGAAGGTCTCCGTTGCAAATTAAAAGATAGTGAAACTGTTTTGCAGAAATTTGTTGAACCCGCACACACAGAGAGATAGTCACCGTTAGTCCAACGCGCTACGAACACGCTGGGCAGACGGGCAAGTCTCCCTTCCAAGCCTATACACTAGCTTGCAGTGAGAGAACGCAAAGTCAGTGTACTTTCCAATTCAGTCGTTACTGCATGTAGTATCGCTTTTTAGGGCTGTGTAGGACAGGGAGAACTATAGCCTGAGGAATGTAATGGCCGCAAATCTAGTAAAGTCGTCGCATAACTGTTCAGGGTAGAATTTTTCATTTATGCACCGGTCAGAAAAAAATATTTGGCCTTACCTTGTATTTAAGACAGGTAAGCGAGCCGCACTCTAATCCAATCGGTCAGACGCTCCTCACTAAGTCAGTCTATTGTCTTTCCCAGGAGAATGACGGAATTGGTTGTCCACTTTTGCCGTTAAGCGTAAGAGTGGGAGTATACATCTCGTCAATATACATCTTAATATAAATGCGTCCAGGGGTTTAATAAAATACTGTGGGAAAGGGTTAAACAGTTCGAAGATTGTTGATAATGTCGTAGAACCATCTATTTTCCTCGCATCTTGTACTTGTAACTAGGTTACACAGTTCAAAGAGCGTTGATGCATACGTATGATTATTAATCTTCGGTACGTGCGGACGTAACGAGCTCGTACGTCTGAAATAAAAATCTCTAACACGCAATTGATACCCGCTTACCCAGCGTTTTTGTAGCGCGTTGGAGGACGACGGGTGAAGTGCGCCCTGTGAGCGCTGTCCAATTCCGCGTCCTGGCAGAAAAGCCACAGGTTCTCCAGATTTACGGTGTTCGAGGCATCGAATCACGATGTCCATGGCACCGAGCCGAAGAGCTGAAAATCTCAAGTGCTTCTGAATCGAAAAAAAAACCACCAAAAAAAACCAAGCAACTGAAGTGTTTCTTACATCCACTGTATATTTGCCGGATCTCGCACCAAGTTGCTGTAATGTGTTTGGACATCTCGAGGGGGCACATGGGGGTAAGAAGTACAGCATGGAGCTCTTACGTCCGCGAAACGGGATGAATGTTTGACTACACACCCAGATTGTTATTTTCCATAAAATTATGACAATGTATTGTTTCCCCTTTCACACGGTTATACGTTACGTATGGTCAGCAAGCGAGAGCCGTTGTAGCGTAGTTGTTAGTGAGCTCGCTTCGCAAGGCTGGTGGTCTGGGTTCAGCTCCCACAATGCGCGTGGAAATTTTTCCCGACCGCGACGGCTCTCAGGTCGACCCATCCTCAACTGGGTACCAGACATGCTCTGGGAAAGTAAAGGCGGCCGGCGTGATGCTGACCACATCACCCATTGTGTGCCGACGGTCAATGAAAAATACAGGCCTAACACTGTATTGACCTATATACCATGAGGTATGAAAGGGTTCCTTATGGTCAGCAAGCATTTTCGTTATATCGAACTATCCTAATCAAATGTTTTATCTTCTAACGTAGAACAGTAGACGGTACCTTCTCCAACTGTTAATCCCATGATGCTAGTTCATCACGGGTGATGATGACCACAACTTTCATCCAAGAGAATGTAGTTGCGTTATGTTTGTTTGTGTGTGCGTAGATGACTAGTGGGCCCGATGTGGGCTTGAAATGTTCTTGTACAATGTGGACAAGGGTTAAACCCACTGTCTTGTGGATGGACGAACAGGAAGGGGTCTCAGAAGAGTTAAAGACTAAGAGACCCTGATAGAAAATATATATTGCCTTGTGAGTTAGCACAGTTATGCTGAATAGGAGAGGAGCAAACCTTGACCCGTTTGTTTTTGGTCGTCCATTTGTTTGTTTTTTATTTGTCACTCCTGTTGTTCGTTTGCTTGATAAAGGCCTTGTTTGTCGAAACGTTGCTGTATTTTGTCATTGTTTTTGAAATTTGTAAATCTACAGTACTTTGTGATTACGTGTGTTGCCTTTATTTCTTGAACCATTTGTTTCCTAATTCAATACCTGCTGTCTGCTTTTTTTGTATCATTTCTTCTCAGACTATCCTCAAATAGCTTGTCCTGAGCAGAATTTTGCCCCTTAACAGTCCTTCAGAATGTACCTCTTTCATAGCCTCCGCATCCGCCACGCTCTAATCATCAGCCACATCCTGAATCCATTTCCTCCGTGGTCTTCTACTTCTCCTCTTCGACGGAATGCCTCCTTCCGTAATGGTCTTTCCAACCATTCATGTCTCTCTCTCTATAGGTCTAATTTACTTACAATTTTCTCTCTTATTTGTTTTCTTGAATTTTGAGGTCCTACTAGATACAGGGTATTCAATATAAAAGTAACCCCATTAACAAATCAAAAGTTGCTAGGTACTCATTGCGTTACGTCTATTTACTATTTAAACCGGTTTTGACTATCTTGTCCTACGTCACATTGGTTCATCGCCCCTTCCCGCACCATAATTATACCATCACAAAAAGGCTCACTCACTTGACCTATACTACGTCATAATTGAACCTTCTCATTTTCATAAACATATACTATATTGGTTCCCTTGACCGGGCTACATTTATCTTGAACACCCTGTAGTGATATTTTTTCTTTTTTGTCCTTGGTATACGGAGAACGCATATTTTCGAAATGATTTCAAATAATATTTTCGAACACATATTTTCGAAAGATAGATAAATATATAGATAGATAGATAGACAGATAGATAGACATACATAGAGATATATAGATAAGTAGACAGATATATAGATATATAGATAGATAGACAGACTGACATATATATAGTTAGATAGAGAGACAGATAACCGACAGACAAACAGACAGGCGGATGAATGGATGGATAGATGGATGGACGGACGGGCAGACGGATAGACGGATAGATGGACGGATAGATAGATGGATGGATGGATGGATAGATAGATAGATAGATAGATTAACTTAATTATATTTGTTGTAGTTTCCATTTTCGGACCATTAGTTGGTAAGAGAGTATTAGTTGTGGTAGCGTATGTTCAGTATCGACGGAGTGATGGGAGCTACTCCTGATGACGACTACATATACCAAGATGGATGATGGTGTTACATTGTGTAGTATTCACATAACTCGAACACTGTTATAGTTGACTTAGATGCATATTTATTTATGGTATCACATCTAGACACACAAAACACGTCTGGTCGTGCCTAATGTTTACGTCGTTCTCCTATTTACTAACGTTGCTACGCAGTCCCTACACAATTCTACGTCAACTAGTTTCACTACGTAAATGTCTCTTTCTAGTGTTGCCATTCTGCTTATAATGAGCAAATGCAGATTTGGTGCGCAAACACTACAGTCAACTAATTTCATATCTACCAACCTATCTATCTAAACTACCTGTCTGGTCTGTTAGCTACCACCTGGGGTTGAGGGACTGACTGCATGCCTTCTACATATTAATCTAAATATATTAAGTAGTTTAAATAAGTTATCTTAAATAAATAAAATAGATTAGATGTAAGAATATCCATAAACTATCAGAGACATTGTTGGGTATATTAATTAGTACATCTATATCTGCAATGTGAGCGTCTGTAGCTAAAGCGGTAGTGAGCTCCATCACAACCAAAGCGCACCTGGTTCAAACTCAGCGGCTGTCAAATTTGGAAGAAAGATTTTTACGAACGATAAAAATAGACCCCACCGTTCAGAAAGCAATGACAAACTACTGAACGTATAAGTGGTGTCTATTTATTTTTTAAAATCCAGAAGCACTTGAGTTTTCAGGCTCTTTGGCTCGGTGCCATGGACATCGTAACCCTTCGGTTCGGTTCCACAAACATCGTAACCCTTCGGTTCGGTTCCACGAACATCGTAACCCTTCGGTTCGGTGCCACGAACACCATAAATCTGGAGAATCTGTGGCTTTCTGCCAGCACGCAGAATTGAAACGCACTCACAGTGGGCCTGTCACCCGTCTTCCAACGCGCTACGAACACGCCGGGCAGGCAGGCAGGCAAGTGGTGTCTATAAATTCGACGACTCGTTTACTGTGGTTGAGGGCTACGTCCTGTAACGGATATTCCACGCTTTTCATTTCATATATGCAATAGCTTGATAGATTCACATATAGATTCTATTGCCAATTAACTAGATAGACTGACAGATACATCATTAATGACTCGTCTTATGTTCTCACACACAGACGGCATTAGACTTGAGAACAGCCATGGAAACGCCAAAGTTTACGTCAGCGGAAGATTCGACGGTGATAACATCCAATCCACCTCCTTAACTGTCCTGCTAGCCGACGTTTTACTGGACGTTAAGGTGAAATATGGATGTAAAATTAGCTACATTAAACGTGATGGTGGCCTGGGAGTTACTGAGAGACTTTTGAATGTCAGTTTTTCGGGTGAGTTTTTCTATCTTAATATTGAACAAGTGTGTGGATATAATAAAAGAACCAGGATTTGATATCTCTCTTTATTGATTTGCTCCGACTTGTCTTTTTAAATGTCAACTTTTGTTTTTTAAGTGTTGATTTCTAAGACAGACTCTCAGATTCTTTACGTAGAGTCAGCTCTAGACTTTCAGTAATTAAGGAGAATTTGTGAACTTCTATTTGCTCTTTTCGAAGACCTGAAGCTGTTCTTCAGTACACTACAGACAAACTTTGACAGACTTTCAATACATTACAGAGATGATAAGACAAAATGTGAACACACTAACGATAAACATAGACAGAATATGTGAACAGGCTAAAGATAAACTTTGACAGAATATGTGAACACAAAAAGATAAACTGAGACAGAATAGGTGAGCAAGCTAAAGATACACGTAGACAGAATATGTGAACACGCTAAAGATAAACTTAGACAGAATATGTGAACATGCTAAAGATAAACTGAGACAATATATGAACACGCTAAAGACAAGTTGAGACAGAATGGTAAAACACAAAAAAACAAAATTGAACAAAATGAAAACAAGGTAAAAAATAAACTAGGACAGAATATCAATACACTACAGACAAGCTAAGATAAAATATTACCTTAGATATACACCAAAGAACGAAAGATAGAACGACAAACACATCAGGAGAGAGATACTGAGAAAATGAACAGTAAGTAAAACAGAGAGAGAGACAAAGAGAGAAAGAGAGAGATATAATAAAGGGGGAAAAAATAGTGAAAAAAAAGAAAGAGGAACAGAATGTGAGTTAGAGAAAGAGCGAGATAAAGAGTTACACTACGAGAGAGAAAGAGAGAGAGAGAGAAGAAGATAAAGAAAGAAGCAGAGAATAAGAAGAGAAAAGAAGAGAAAACATTTAGAGATGGAATAACAATTGGCTCAATTTATTCTCCGTGTGAAGGAAAAGAGAAGGGGTGTGAGAATGAAAGGGAGAGCGAGACAGAAATAAACAACGAGACAGATATAAAGAAAGGTATAGACAGGACACCAGTGGCGGCTCGTGATCATTTTTATTGGTGGGGCCAGAGATTTTTTCCGGATAAATCATGGTTTTTGGTTGTTATATTTTAATTTATAAAATAATAACAACATGTTATACATTATTTTTAGTGTGGCCGGGCCCCTGGCCCTTAATGACGAGCCGCCACTGCAGGACACCATTTGTCTTATTTCATTCACCCAATACTTCTAAGAAACATATGATTGATTGATTGATTGATTGATAGCACCATCGTCATTGCACTTCGGTGAGTAATCATGTGTGCTTCGATCTCTTTCTTATACAGGAAGATCTCTGATGCAATGCACGACTTCGTAGATCCGGCGAGGGTCATCGGTGTAATTTTGAAGATGGTGATTATATTTTTGTAGAAATTTCATTTGTAATAATTTATCTAATGAATTTTAGCCAAGGCTGAGACTCTCCAGCCTGCGCTTCTCGATCTTGAAATGCCAAGGGTTCTCTTACGTGCACAAATTGAACACGGGGTCTACGTTTTACCGTCCGTTTCCGATAGGACTAGGAAGTCGATCTCACCTCCACTGAGATCAGGGTTCTCTGGAAAATTATCTAGATGGATCCACGAAGAAACGAACCTGGTACCTTTGAAACGAAAGACGAGCACCTAGCCTCTACGCCACAGAAAAAAAGAGATTGAGAAAGTTATTATACAGGGTGTTCAAGATAATTGCAGCCCCATTGACAATTCGAAAGTTGCCAGGTACACATTGAGTTGTGTTTATTTACTATTTAAACCGGTTTTGACTAGCTCGTCCTACGTCACATTTGTTCATCGCCCTTCCCGCACTACAATTACACACCGTCACACAACCTTGATCTATACTACGTCATAACTGAACCTTCTCATTTCCATACATATATGCCAGATTAGCTCCATTCATAGGCTGCTTTTAAGTTGAACACCCTATATAAATACACTGCAAACCTAACTTGTTGCAAAACATGTTTCCTTAAACTTTGAGCAAGAAGAAGAAGAAGAAGTAAAACTATTATAACATTTTTCTTTGACATGTATGTTTCCTTTACCTACTTGCAGATTTACAAAGCGTGTATATGGTGCAGTCAGCTGATACAAAAAAGAGTCATCACCAGCAAAGACTTGCACAGTCAACATTCACGGAGACAAAAGAAAGTATGACTTTATCCTTATCTACCAACGTATACAACTATCTACCTATCTTCCTACCTGCTGACTATACAACTACATACCTACCTGCTTACTAGCTGCTTACTATACAACTATCTACCTGCTTACTATACAACTATCTACCTGACTATACAACTATCTACCTACCTGCTTACTATACAACTATCTACCTGCTTACTATACAACTATCTACCTACCTGCTGACTATACAACTATCTACCTGCTTACTATACAACTATCTACCTGACTATACAACTATCTACCTACCTGCTTACTATACAACTATCTACCTATCTTCCTACCTGCTTACTATTCAACTATCCACCTACCTGCTTACTATTCAACTATCCACCTATCTTCCTACCTGCTTACTATACAACTATCTACCTATCTACCTACCTGCTTACTATACAACTATCTACCTACCTGCTTACTATACAACTATCTACCTATCTATCTTCCTACCTGCTTACTATACAACTATCTACCTATCTATCTACCTACCTGCTTACTATACAACTATCTACCTATCTATCTACCTACCTGCTTACTATACAACTATCTACCTATCTATCTACCTACCTGCTTACTATACAACTATCTACCTATCTATCTACCTACCTGCTTACTATACAACTATCTACCTATCTACCTACCTGCTTACTATACAACTATCTACCTATCTACCTACCTGCTTACTATACAACTATCTACCTATCTACCTACCTGCTTACTATACAACTATCTACCTATCTTCCTACCTGCTTACTATACAACTATCTACCTATCTTCCTACCTGCTTACTATACAACTATCTACCTACCTGCTTACTATACAACTATCTACCTACCTGCTTACTATACAACTATCTACCTACCTGCTTACTATACAACTATCTACCTACCTGCTGACTATACAACTATCTACCTATCTTTTCACATGAAGATCTCAGCTGCAGTGCACGAACTACGTAGCACCAACGAGAGGGTCCCAGTGTTATTTTGAAGATGGTAACGATATTTTAGTAGGAATTTTAATTTGAGTCTTTTCTAATGAATTTTGGCAGACATAGAGGCTTTCCAGCCTGCTCTTCTCGATTTTGAACTGTCAATGGTTCTTTTACGTGCTAAACTTGAACATGGGACCTACGTTTTATCGTCCGTCTCCGATAAGACTAGGAACTCGATCTCACCAACACTGAGATCAGGATCTCTGGAAAATACCTCGAAAAGGTCAAGAGTAAAAGCAAGATGAAGACCGAGACACAAGTGGAAGGTCAAGGGTGAATAACAAGAGGAAGACCGAGACACAAGTGGAAGGTCAAGGGTGAATAACAAGAGGAAGATCGAGACACAAGTGGAAGGTCAAGAGTGAATAATAGAGGAAGACGAGGCACAAGTGGAAGGTCAAGAGTGAATAACAAGAGGAAGATCGAGACTCAAGTGGAAGGTCAAGGGTGAATAATAAGAGGAAGATCGAGACACAAGTGGAAGGTCAAGGGTGAATAGCAAGAGGAATACCGAGACACAAGTGGAAGGTCAAGGGTGAATAACAAGAGGAAGACCGAGACTCAAGTGGAAGGTCAAGGGTGAATAACAAGAGAAAGCGAACCTGGTACCTTTGGCACAAGAGAGGAGCACCTAGCCTCTACGCCACCGAGATCCCTCTGTTATTTGAAATCTGATTATCCACAGTAAGCTTAATATACGTACGTTCCACAGCATGGACTATACCTATGATATTGTTGACAACTATGGCTGTCTTGTTGTTTGCCCTATTCGTGGTTTGTGTTCTGCTGATTGCTGATAGATACAGAGGTGAGTAAACATTTAAATGTAATGTGGGTGTTGCATTTATTTATTTTTTCATTTTTTCTGATCCAGAAGCACTTGAGCTTTAAGCTCTTCGGCTCGGTGCCATAGACATCGTAACCCTTCGGTTCGGTGCCACAAACACCGTGAATCTGGGGAATCTGTGGCTGTTACTGCCAGCCCGCGGAATTTAACCCGCATACACAGAGGGCTAGTTACCCGCATTCCAACGTGCTATAAACACGCTGGGCAGTCGGGGCGTTGAATTTATTAAAAACTTATGTTTTGAAACAGGTATTAATAATTAAATGTTTAAAATAAAATACGGGAACCGTAAAAATAATAATAAGTGTGTATAATGTTCATTATGAGATATCGTCTTCGCTTCAGAGGTTGTCTGCAGTGTACCTCTGACACGTCCTTCTTTTGCCTTGACTGTACGCTCTTCCTCTTCATCTTTCAACTCCCAATGGAGCACATGCCTTAACCAAACGTCTTCCAGCTATTCCTCCAACGCCTTTCCAAATATTTCCACATCTGTCTATCCTTTAAATATTAGTTTCCAGCTCTCATCTCCTGGTATTTCAAGGCTACCCTCTATACTTCTATAACTAGAGGATCTCTGTGGCTAAGTGGTTAAGCCCTTTGCCTTGTGAGTCGAAAGTCGTGGGTTCGAATACGGACCGCGCCGTTCTGTTTACGAGTGCAATTTTTTTGAGAGACACCTAGGATTTTTGCTGGAGCTACGGAGTTCGTGCATTGTGCAATACTCTCGGCAGGTGGCGTGTCATTTCTGCGGAGAGGAACCGAGCCATATGGGGTAAAACCCGGTTCAATGAAGTCAATCCTTCGGCTTTAAAACCCTTTTTTTTTAAAAAAAAACCTACTTCTGTTTCTTTGTGGCTTCCAAAACAATGCCTGTCTTGCATTTTTCCGATCGGTCTTCTCAATGTGTTATATCCATCCCCAAAATCTCTTTCTGATTTCTTCATCAACTAGTATCTGCTTAGTTATTTCTCTCTTATCATCGCTCGTTATTTCATCATACCATTTCAGAAGTTACACTCTACCAGACTATAATTTTTCCCTTTTGTGATGTTTTCCTTCCACTTGTGTCTCGGTCTTCCTCTTCCTATTCACCCTTGACCTTTCACTTGTGTCTCGGTCTTCCTCTTGCTATTCACCCTTGACCTTCCACGTGTGTCTCGATCTTTCTCTTGTTATTCACCCTTGACCTTCCACTTGTGTCTCGATCTTCCTCTTGCTATTCACCCTTGACCTTCCACTTGTGTCTCGGTCTTCCTCTTGTTATTCACTCTTGACCTTCCACTTGTGTCTCGGTCTTCCTCTTGTTATTCACTCTTGACCTTCCACTTGTGTCTCGGTCTTCCACTTGTTATTCACTCTTGACCTTCCACTTGTGTCTCGGTCTTCATCTTGTTATTCACTCTTGACCTTCCACTTGTGTCTCGGTCTTCCTCTTGTTATTCACTCTTGACCTTCCACTTGTGTCTCGGTCTTCCTCTTGTTATTCATCCTTGACCTTCCACTTGTGTCTCGGTCTTCCTCTTGTTATTCACTCTTGACCTTCCACTTGTGTCTCGGTCTTCCTCTTGTTATTCACTCTTGACCTTCCACTTGTGTCTTGGTCTTCCTCTTGTTATTCATCCTTGACCTTCCACTTGTGTCTTGGTCTTCCTCTTGTTATTCATCCTTGACCTTCCACTTGTTATTCATCCTTGATCTTCCACTTGTGTCTTGGTCTTCTTCTTGCTATTCACCCTTGACCTTCCACTTCAATAATGTTCTAATCAATATGCCATGTCTCTGTGCCAGAAATGTTTTGCTTATAAAATGATATCTTTTTTTCTGAAAAAAATATTGACCTAAAGTTACGTGTGCGTCTGTAGCTTAAATCGGCAGTAGCTCGATCACAACCCAAAAATATATGGTTCAAACACCGCAGTGGGCAATTTGAAAGCAAATTTGTTCCCGAGGATGTTTGCGAAAGGTAAAAAAAAAAACACCTCACCGTTCAGAAAGCATTGCAAATTA
This sequence comes from Arion vulgaris, assembly GCA_020796225.1. Taxonomy (NCBI): domain Eukaryota; kingdom Metazoa; phylum Mollusca; class Gastropoda; order Stylommatophora; family Arionidae; genus Arion; species Arion vulgaris. The sequence goes on from CM036768.1 coordinate 15,601,576, forward strand.
TTAAACGTATAAAGGGTCTCTAGGGAAATGAACGACTCGTTTACTATGGTTGGTGGCGAAGTTCTGTAAAGAACTCGCCATGATTTCCATTTTTCATTGATTTCTTCTTCTTCTTTGCGTTCGTTCTTTACGATCAATTTTAATCACTCTTTGTGATATGTTTGATCTTTGTCGAGAACGTGTATACGTTGCACATTGGTTTGGTAGGCCTCTAAACGCATAGACGTCTATACGCTTAGGACACGTGCAACCGATTTCAGCCAAACCTCCTTAGTCGCTTCTTACGACATGCGTGGCAGGTAACAGTGGTTCTATTCTTTACACCCCAAATTTGGGCCCCGGTAACCACTCGGGCGTTTGACGTGACGTAGTTTTCCTTCTGTCATCGGAACTCTGACTCTGTTTATTCGTAAAATTTAATTTAGTTATTTTTTTTCCCATCAATATTACGTAGCCTGTCTCTGTCGGCACATGCCTCCCCCGACGGTAGTTCTAATTGCCTTCCTGTCTTGTGTGAGGTGTCTGGTGTCTGTCGTAGTCGTATTCAACTCGTTTATAACATCTTACATTCATCGTCTGCTTTGTTTTCTTCTCCCTCCTTCTCCCGGTATAATGCTCTTCAGAATGATCTTCTCCAGAGCATTATGTCGCTTCATAGTCCAAAATATTTTGTTTTCCATGTTGTTATTTGTTTATATCACATCATTAAATATCTTGTCCTGGGCAGAACTTTGCCACCCTTCTTCTTCTTTTGTCGTCACACTGCTACCAGGTTGTTGCCCAGTGTCGTCACACTGCTAACGGGTTGTTGCCCAGTGTCGTCACACTGCTACCGGGTTGTTGCCTAGTGTCGTCACACTGCTAACGGGTTGTTGCCCAGTGTCGTCACACTGCTACCAGGTTGCTGCCCAGTGTCGTGGTTTTCTGTTTTTGTCTTGCGCTGTTCTGGTGGCTTGTGTGATTGTTATCTTTGCTCTTTCACATGATTCTGCTACGTCATCTAACCATCTTTTCCGTGGTCTTCCTCTTGCCTTCTTTCCCGATGTTCTGTTGTAGAAGACTCTGTATACTGTGGAGTTTGGATGCATTCTTATTAAGTGGCCAAACCACTTCATTCTTTGTTTCTTTATGTAATTCAAGCAAGGTTTTGTGCCAACTTTCTTTCTTATGCTGATGTTAGTGATTCTGTCTTTTCTTGTGTTTGTAACTTTTCGCAGACAACGCATTTCACATGTAGTTATTATTTTGTGGCTGCGATTTGCCACCCTAACAGTCCTAATCAGTTGCATCACGAGTACATCTTTTCCATTGTCTTCCTCTTTCTCGGAATGCCTCCATTTATAATGGTCTTCTCCAACACTTTCTTTAATGATATATGTCGAAATATTTCAATTTTTCAATTTTTATTTGTATCATCAGCCAGTTTCTTTAATTTTGAGTTATTTCTAAATAGATCTATTTGTTCCCTTCTCTGTCCGCAGTATTCTGGAGACGCTTCTGTAACACTTATAGTCAAAAGCACATATTTGCTTTTCCACTGCCTTGTTAAATGTCCATCATTCACATCCATATGTTGTCACTGGGAATATACATGCTCTTAGTATTATATTTGTTTTAATATTAGTTTCATGCCATTTTTTTTTTCACGATCCAGAAGCACTTGAGCTTTTCAGCTCTTCAGCTCGGTGCCATGGACATAGTAACCCTTCGGTTCGGTGCCACGAACACCGTAAATCTGGGGAATCCGTGGCTTTTTCTGCCATCCCGCGGAATTGAACCCGCACACACAGAGGGATAGTCACCCGTAGTCCAACGCGCTACGAACACGCTGGGCAGACGGGCAGTTTCAGGCCATACTGTTTTCAGTTTAATTTTTTTGCAAAGCCATATTTGTTCTTCTGTTAGTTTCCTTCCTCCCATTTGCATCTTTTGTTAGCAGTCCACTGATATATTCAAAACTGTTCACATTTTCTATTTGTTCACCGACTTCTCTTTCTTTATCAACCACTTCTGTTTAATTTTAAGCTGTTGTAAAATGGACATAAAGGGTGTTCAACTTAAAAGCAGCCTGTGAATGGAGCTAATCTGGCATATATGTATGGAAATGGGAAGGTTCAGTTATGACGTAGTATAGGTCAAGGTTGTGTGATAGTGTGTTTTTTCTTTCTTTTTTCTTACGTCCGCTTTCAACTCAGACGAAGTTTCATCTCTGAAACTGATTTTTGCGTGAAAATCCGTTTTTCCAATTTCTTACAATGGCAGCAGCGTGCACATTGTAAATTACTTACACTGGCAGCCGTGTGCTCAATGTACTCGTAATTAGTATTCCCTCGCCATACAGGCAGATTTTCTCCGACTTCAGAGGTACTCACGTTATCGTCCTGAGTAAGACCAGGGGACTACTATCAACTACTCTAGGCAATCCCCCTGTGATAGTGTGTAATTGTAGTGCGGGAAGGGGCGATGAACAAATGTGACGTAGGACAAGCTAGTCAGAACCGGTTTAAATAGTACATAGACGAGATGCAATGTGTACCTGGCAAATTTATATTTATCACTGGGGCTGCTTTTAAGTTGAACACCGCCCGTCTGCCCAGCGTGTTCATAGCGCGTTGGACTACGGGTGACTACCCCTCTGTGTGTACGGGTTCAATTCCGTGGGATGGCAGAAAAGCCACAGATTCCCCAGATTTACGGTGTTCGTGGCACCGAACCGAAGGGTTACGATGTCCATGGCACCGAGCCGAAGAGCTGAAAAGCTCAAGTGCTTCTGGATCGGGAAAAAAAAAAAAAAGTGAACACCCTGTATTCGTTCTTTTGTCAGTCCATGATATTCCGAGTACTTTTCTGTAGCACTAGCATTCAAAAAAATTAAGATTTTAAAAACTATTTTATCAATAAACTATTGATAAGAACCTCACCTTTCCATGAGCAGTCTCTATGGCGTAGAGGTTAGGTGCCCGTCTCTCGGGCAATAGGTACAAGATTCACTCCCACCTGCAGTCATCTGAATATTTGTCCAGAGACCCGGATCTCAGGTAGGTTAGATCGAGTTTCTAGTCCTATCGGAGACGGTTGATAAAACATAGGTCCCGTGTTCACGTTGAGCACGTAAAGGAACCCTTCGCAGTTCAACATCAAGACGATCTAGCTGGAAAGCCGCTGCCCGAGCTAAATTAATTAGGAAAAAATTAAAATAACATTTCTACAAAAATATCTTCACCGTCTTCAAAATTACCCTCGTCGGTGCTACGGAGTTCGTGCACTACAGCTGTGATCTTTATGCACATTTTAACTGAACAACGCAATTGGTATTCAAATCGAGTCTTCAGAACGCAGGGTAAACTTTTTAAACACATCGCCACTGTCTTGTTTACCAGCAACCATGCTGTCTCTCTTCCTTGTCCTAATATCGTAATCTCTAAACCACTGTGACGTTTCTTCTTCACATTTCAACTTCCAACGGAGCACAGGTCTTCAACAAACTTCTTCCTTCTCTTCCTTTCTCTTGCCATACCTTCCAATTCTTTCAATATTTTACATATTCCCTTTAATATTAGTCTCCAGCTCTCTTCTCCAGGTATGTCTAGGCTTTCCCCTACTCCTCTTTCCCAAAGAGGTTCCAAAACAGTGCCTGTCTTGCAATGCTTCCTCGGTCTTCTCAATGTGTTTCCTAAGTGGAGATCTTTAGGAGTCAATGCTCCTCAACCTTCATAGAAAACTAACACATACTTATTCCTTTGAATATTGCCTTTAAAATAACTATAGTACTAACAATGTTTTATGAAATTGATTGATTGATTGATTGATTGACAGGACCATCATCATCGCACTTCGGTGAGTAACCATGTGTGCTCCATTCTCTTTCTTACATAGGAAGTTCTCAGCTGCAGTGCACGAGCTTCGTAGCACCAGCGAGAGTCATTGACGGAATTTTGAAGATGGTGATGACATTTTTTGTAGAAATTTTATTTTTAATCTTTTCTAATGAATTTTACCCGGGCAGCATCTTTCCAGCCATGCTCTTCTCGATTTTGAACAGCCAATGGATTTTTTTACATGCGCAAATTGAACATGGGACATATGTTTTATCATCCGTCTCCAATAGGACTAGGAACTCGATCTCAACTACAATGAGATGAAGAATCTCAGGAAAAATATACAGATGACTTTGTGAGGTAGCGAACCTAGTACATTTGACACGATGGGCGGGCACCTAACCTCTACACCACAGAGAACGCAATGAAATGTTAATGTTGATGTAGAGATTTTCGAGATATTTAGAGAATTGGGAAGGCTGAGATCGAGATGGTAAGATATAGAGAGAAATTGACAGAGCAATTTATTGCTGACGAATAGATAGACCACAGGAAATGAGAAAATATTGTGAAGTGACGTTACGTAATGTTATTTTGTTTTCCAAATGTTTACAAATGTTTTTAAACATCTTTATTTCTGTTCTCTGATCTCGCTTTGGTTGGCGTCTGTGGCTTAGGGGATAGTGACTCGGTCTATTAACCCCGACGTTCTGAGTTCGAATCACGTTGCGTACAATTTGGTTGCAAATTGTTTCGAGTGGATTTTTACAAAAGGACGATGGTACCACCCGTTCATAAAGCAATGTCAAACTACAGAACGTAATAATGCCTAGAACAATCACAAACAGCGTTAAAAAGATAGGGTTGATTCGCAAAGTCCTGTAAAGGATATGCAATTAACTTTAACTAATCTCCCTTTGACCAGCAGCGTTAAAATAAGAAGACATTTCTATAACGGGTTTGTATGTGCACTTCATAAATAGCGTTTTTCAACACCTCTGTTATTTCTATGGACCACTTTTTGTCGTGGATGACTATTTATTTTGTATCCTCTGTATCAAAGTAACATTGCTTTTTGAAGCGCACTGTCTGTTGGTAATCTACTTATATGGCCGAACCATTTAATTTGTTGTTTCTTGATGAAGTTCAGTATTGATGTTGCACCCACTTTTTCCCTGATGTCTTCATTTCTCAACCGGTTTTTAAATACTCCCAGCACTATGTGTAGATGCTTTATCTCTGTCGTGACTAGTTTTCTTCTATTATTTGATGTCAGCGTCCAGGTTTGGCACTGATAGCATAATATTCGTGTTGGCTGAAATCGGATGCACATGTCCAAAACGTGTAGAAGTCTATGCGTTTAGGGGCCTACCAAAGCAATGTGCAACGTATACACGTTCTTGGCAAAGATCAAACATATCACAAAGAGTGATTAAAATTGGTCGTAAAAACGAACGCAAAGAAGAAGAAGAAGAAGCATAATATTAGGAGAAATATTTTGTTGAACAATGTCCTTTTAGTGTTCATTGTGACGAGTTTTGCATTTCAAAATTGGTGCCGTTTGTGATTTATTGCATCTATGTTGCATTTCGTTAGTTATTCTTCCATTTGCTGACAAAAATGATCCCTTGTTAAGTTAAGTCTGTCTTTCTTTTCTCTAATACTGTTTTGCCTTACAGCATCAGGAAAAGAAGATTTCTAGAACGGATTTTTGTGTGTGCTTCATAATTATTGTTTTTCACCTCCTCTAAACGTCTGCACATGTTAACCAGAGCTACATAACAAACAATATAGCGAAACAGTGATTTCCACCATGATGTAAATGGTATACGGTTCAAAACCCTTTGTTATGGAGTTGCTTACTTTACCATAAGTTTCCTTAGAATGCATGTTGATGCCGTTACTGCTGCCCTAGATTGGCTCTCGGGACTCCATTTACTATAGCTCTATGGGACCGTTGTTGTATCCTGTATGAGGACAAGGAATTTGGCATTTAATTTATTCAGTGTTTTAAGCAGTGTAGAAACACGCATTGTGCAAGCAGAAAGGAACAAAATTCAGTGTGTTTAACCAGTGAACCATGGAAACCATCAGCCTGTATCAATCTTGACATCTACTTGGGTAGACGGATCTATGGCTCTGTCTGAAATATTATTCCTTTGTTGCAGAAACAAATTGATGTTGTCTGGTCAACCACTAGTAACAACTGTTATAAGAAAGAGAAGATGGAGATATGTTGGACATACCTTGAGAAGAAATTATCAACGAATATCAAAGCAGGTATTGAAGTGGGATACAGACGTTTCAAGAAGGAGAGGACAACCTAATGAAACACTGAAACGAACTTTGCTGAGAGAGGCAAGAAATATCGGTTTCAGTTCCATGGAAGAGACTGAACGAGTTGTCCAGGATAGAGCGGTATGGAGAAATTGCTTGCAGGCCCTATGTAATGTATAACGATAGGAGAGGAATTATTATTATTTATTTAAGCAGTTTGGAAACACGCGTTGAGCAAGCAAAAGGGAGTATCCTAGGAACAGATTGAGTGTGTTTAACCAATGAGCCATGGACACCGTACGCATGTGTACCTCTTAACACCTCCTTGGGGAGACTGAGCACCTATGGTTCTGTCTAAAATATTATTTCTTTGTAAAAATCGTTGTTGTATTCTATGGAGCCGTTGTTGTATCTGACCTTCAGCTGATGCTTCACAAGATCCAAAAAGGCAGTTTTCGGTATGAGTGGATGTCGTCTATAGAAGTTTATAAACTCCAGAGGCTTACGTGGGTCTACTGTCCTGGACATGCGGGTGTTTACAGTAATGAGAGAACGAACAGGTTTGCATCAACAGCATCGATTTTTGGAGAGTTGAAGATGGATATGGGGGATGTTCATCGGTCTCTTTACGAGTGTCTATTGCATGAGGACACGAAAATCGATGTTGAATCGATCCAGCGATTTAAGCAGTTTGGAGTTACCCGTTGTACAAGTAGAACTGGGTGCCTAAGGGACGAAGTGAGGAGTGTATTTAATCAGCGAGCCACGAGAACCATCAGAATGCATACTCTTTGATATATGTTGGGGAGACTGAGCACCTATGGGTCTGCCCGGAGTTTAATAACGTCAGTTTTAGTAACCAATAACCAATAACCAATCCGTAGATCTTAATATTATTAAGTTTATGTGTTTGTTATATAGGGTAATCAAACATCTTTAAGACGAGCATGCTACTTCAACCTAAGGACGAATCTTGTTTTGGTAATATCAGAACGTGTAGGTCAACAAATATGGAAAAAAAAGATTTAACTCCTTTTAGAAATTCCAAGTATTCAACAACAGCTAAAATAATTAGAAAGAGAGCTACAATGGCATCTATGTGAGCTACAAAATACAGTAAAGTTTATACAAGAGATAATATTGAATTAATAGACAACAGTGGCGGCTCGTCATTAAGGGGCAGTGGGGCCGGACTCCACAAAAAGTAAGGTGTAACGTGTACTTATTATTTTATACATTAAAATATAATTTAACCGAAACCAAGATTTTTCCGAAAATTTCTGTCTGGCCCCACCAACAAAAATGATCACGAGCCGACACTGATAGACAATATTTCAAGCGAACAAAAGGAAGGAAGGAAAAACAGTGGTTTGCAATCTGAGCCTTGTTTACTATCCTTATCTTTTTTAATTCCTTTCCGTTCTCAATTTAATATAATGCCGTATATAATCACTATCATTTATATTAGTTTGTGTTTTTTATTTCGTTGGAAAGGGTGTGACGGACTGATTAAAACTTAGCGATGTTTCTTGACGGAAACTTTCAGTGTTCGACCCCCCTGTAAGCCCAAACTTTTTTTTTCTGTTAAAGAGACAATATCGTTTTCTTCTCTTCTTCTTCTTTGAACAACAGGAATTATGAGTTTTCACTCTTTTTCCTATAGTACATTGCAGTGGCGGCTCGTGATCATTTTTGTTGGTGGGGCCAGTCATTTCTTTCCGGATAAATCATGGTTTTTGGTTGCTATATTTTAATTTATAAAATAATAAAAACACGTTACACACTATTTTTGGTGGGCCCGGCCCCACTGGCCTTTAATGACGAGCCGCCACTGGTGCATTGGGTAAAACCCAGAAACCTTCAACAAACTCTAGACGTGTAGTAATACCTTCAACAAACTCTAGACGTGTAGTAATATGCTTAGTGCTACAGAGATTCCTACTCGGTTCATTGATTATCACTGCAGGATTCTCCCATTTCTAGCGCGGTTGGATTTCTAAAAACATCACTTATTAATCAGGGTAGGCATGTGATTATAGTCCATAGAGCCACTTCCGCAGGTGCTCTAGAACAATCACTCGTTGATCACTCTTTGTGACCTATGTGTGATTTTTCGCTAGCGAGAGAGAGAGGTAAAGTACCGAGCGACAACCTGCAAGGACAGACGTTTGCGTTCACTCGAAACGATCAATTTTCGTCAAGGAGACAATATAAAACCGATAACCTACACACCCTTGGTGACAGCTTCGGGAATGTGACCTTAATTCATCAGTCCTATATAACCCCGCATCCTACACTCAGAAATTAGGAGACAAAAAAACACTGTAATTACAGATGGTTTTTTTTTTCAAGCCGGCGTTCTTCTTCTTCTTCTTCTTCTGCGAACGTTCAATGAAGTCAGGTGTAGTGAGGACACCTGATAAAGCTCTTTTCATTGATTTATTATGAAAGGTCTGCTTTTATTTTTATCAGCGTCCCCCGCCTTACAGGTGTGCCTTCTTCGACTACAGAGCTAGATTAAGTGACACATGTTACTGTGATTGCTCTTATAGTAATCATTATTTTTTTCTATTTGTTTCTTATACAAAGAAATAATATTTTAGACAGAACCATAGGTGATCAGTCTCCCCAAGGAGGTGTTAAGAGGTACACATGCGTACGGTGTCCATGGCTCATTGGTTAAACACACTCAATCTGTTCCTAGGATACTCCCTTTTGCTTGCTCAACGTGTGTTTCCAAACTGCTTAAATAAATAATAATAATTCCTCTCCTATCGTTATACATTACATAGGGCCTGCAAGCAATTTCTCCATACCGCTCTATCCTGGACAACTCGTTCAGTCTCTTCCATGGAACTGAAACCGATATTTCTTGCCTCTCTCAGCAAAGTTCGTTTCAGTGTTTCATTAGGTTGTCCTCTCCTTCTTGAAACGTCTGTATCCCACTTCAATACCTGCTTTGATATTCGTGGATAATTTCTTCTCAAGGTATGTCCAACATATCTCCATCTTCTCTTTCTTATAACAGTTGTTACTAGTGGTTGACCAGACAACATCAATTTGTTTCTGCAACAAAGGAATAATATCTCAGACAGAGCCATAGATCCGTCTACCCAAGTAGATGTCAAGATTGATACATGCTGATGGTTTCCATGGTTCACTGGTTAAACACACTGAATTTTGTTCCTTTCTGCTTGCACAATGCGTGTTTCTACACTGCTTAAAACACTGAATAAATTAAATGCCAAATTCCTTGTCCTCATCCCTCTACCAGTCTTCAGCTCCATGACATCGCCCGAGTGGTTATCGGGACCCACATTGTGTAAATAATAGAACCACTGTTACCTGCCACACATGTCGTAAGAGGGGACTAAGAAGGTTTGACTGAAATCGGATGCATTTGTCCTAAACGTGTAGAAGTCTATGCGTTTAGAGGCCTACCAAACCAATGTGCAACGTATACACGTTCTTGGAAAAAATCAAACATATCACAAAGAGTGATTAAAATTGGTCGTAAAGAACGAACGCAAAGAAGAAGAAGCTTCATGACGGTCGGTGTTGTGTATGCATGTCTATGTTCTTACTAGACATACTGTGCCCTCGCTACCAACTCTGAGGAAGAAATGCAGACTTACATGGACAAGTTCTCAATGGCCTGTGATAGGTTTGGCCTCACCATTAACACCAAAAACAGAGGTCATGTTCCAGCCCGCCCTAGAGAACAGTATTACGATCCAGTCATCAACATTAAACACCAGCGTCTCCAGTCAACGGACAACTTTGCTTATCTTGGCAGCCTCCTATCCAGATCGGCAAACATAGATTCTGAGGTCCACAATAGGATATCCAAAGCCAGTGCTGCGTTCGGAAGGTTACGTGTCACTGTGTGGGAACGGAAGGGGATAAGCATAGTCACAAAGCTGAAAGTTTACCAGGCCATAGTGCTAACCACGCTGCTGTACGCAAGCGAGACATGGACAGTGTATAGCAGACACGCAAGAAAATTAAACCATTTCCACACAAGCTGTCTACGCAGAATACTAAAAATAAACTGGCAGGACAAAATTCCAGACAGCGAAGTCCTCACAAGAGCAAAGATCCCAAGCGTCAACACCCTGTTGCAGAAGGCCCAACTGAGATGGGTCGGTCACGTTGCTCGAATGCCTGATAAACGCATCCCAAAACAGTTGATGTATGGCGAGCTTGAAGGGGCAGACGTTTAGCTGGTGGACAGAAAAACGCTTTAAAGACACTCTTAAAGTGTCTCTGAAATGCTTCGATATAGACAATACGTGCTGGGAATCCCTTGCGCAAGATCGCCAAATGTGGCGCTGTAACAACAAAAGAGGAACCCGAATAGCTGAGAATCATCGTATTGTTGAGTCACAGAGAAAACGAGCAGCGCGAAAAGACAGAGCACACAACACGCACATGTCTAATCTTGATCATGTATGCCCCACCTGTGGTCGGGGATTCTGTTCTAGGATTGGACTCTACAGTCACCTCCGCACACACCAGAGAGGTGCAACAGTACACGTCTGAGATTGTTGTCATCATCGCTTGCGATGGACGGCTATTACATGTTCTTACTACTATTACCACTCCTGTTTCTCCAAGCTTGGGGTTATGCGATCGGCTAACTTCTTCTTCTTCACCTTTCAACTTCCAATGGAGCACAGGTCTTCAACAAACTTCTTCTAGCTCTTCCTCTCTCCTGCCATCCCTTCCAATTCTTTCCATCTTTTTCCTATCTGTTTAATATCAGCCCCCAGCTCTCTTCTCCAGGTATGTCTAGGCTTTCCCCTACTCCTCTTTCCCTGCGGGTTCCAAAACAGTGTCTGTTCTGCAATACTCCCGGTCGATCTTCTCAGTGTGTGTCCTATCCATCTCCGATGTCTCTTACTTATCTCTTTCTTCACTGGTATCTGTTTAATTCTTTCTCTGAGTTCCTCGTTCGTAATCTTACCATACCATCTCACTCCCTCTATTCTACGTAAACATCCATTTATGAAGGTCTATAGTTTTCTGGTGGTTTCTTTTGTTGTCCTCCATGTTTTCAAGCAATAAAACAGTAGGATTGGCTAAGTAACCATCCATTTAAAATACGGACATATTTCCAGAAAATAAGAACAATTTGTACAGCAATATCTAGAGTCTTGGATGGACTAATAGGGAAGGAATCCATGATGACCCAGATTAGGAGAAGTGGATAGTGATGGGTCGGTCGTACTCTCCAGAGGGCATTACCGAGTATCGCTAGACAGACACTTGGTTGGAATCCGCGGCGAATGCGGAAAAGGAGACATTTTAAGCAGACATGAAGACGGCGTCTTCTTGCACAACTAAACGATGCTGGACTACCTTAAGATGACATAAAGAAAACAGCCACAGACCAGGAAATGTTTAGAGAAACTTCTGAGACACATGCTCCATGAGGAACAGAGAGGATTTATTATCATTGTCATCAATAGCACAGCAGGTGGAACAGACACCGGAGCATGTCCTGAAAGACTGTCCTTCCCTGTTTAAGCAAGAAGCAACATTTGGTCACATCCAGTCGATCTAAAAACTAATCTTTGTGGAAACCCGACAGACCTGATGCTGACTGCCCAGTTTGTGGTCCACAGTAAATTAAGAGCACGACCATGATCGCTGAAGAAAAAGAACAAGAATCAAACACACCGGCTTGCTTCCGAATGTAAGGGCCATATCGTCATATTTTTTTTTTCATACTTGATTATATTTTATTTTTTCGTTCACTTCGTCCTCTCAGCGAACAGCACCTGGTCCTAGACGACATCATAAATAATGAGCCTTTTTTTTCTATTACCTATAAACTCATTCAGCTATCAGACATATCGAACGTAGATTTCTTGTTTTGTTGTAATGATCTTTCTTGTTAGCTGCTGACGTTGTTTCCGGAAGGATTTCTTCTAAAATATCTGCAGACTTAGTGACCTGGTACTGCAACTACAACAGACAAAGAAGAGACTCTGTCCAATTAGTTGTTCGTTGTATTTTAGTTAATACTGAAGGAGAATTGATTTCTCGTATTACAAAGTAGATTTATTAAATTACTGCTTTCATTCAAAAATAAAATATACGTGTGGTTTTGGGAATTAGTTTGTTGAATCGACCACATATCACTAGGTAAATTGGTTATTAGTTTGTTGAATCGACCACATATCACTCGGTTAATCGGTTATTAGTTTGTTGAATCGACCACATATCACTCGGTTAATCGGTTACTACATTGTTGAATCGACCACATATCACTCGGTTAATCGGTTATTAGTTTGTTGAATCGACCACATATCACTCGGTAAATTGGTTATTAGTTTGTTGAATCGACCACATATCACTCGGTAAATTGGTTATTAGTTTGTTGAATTGACCACATATCACATGGTAAATTGGTTATTAGTTTGTTGAATCGACCACATATCACATGGTAAATTGGTTATTAGTTTGTTGAATTGACCACATATCACATGGTAAATTGGTTATTAGTTTGTTGAATCGATCACATATCACTAGGTAAATTGGTTATTGGTTTGTTGAATTGACCACATATCACTTGGTAAATTGGTTATTGGTTTGTTGAATCGATCACATATCACATGGTAAATTGGTTATTAGTTTGTTGAATTGACCACATATCACATGGTAAATTGGTTATTGGTTTGTTGAATCGACCACATATCACATGGTAAATTGGTTATTGGTTTGTTGAATCGACCACATATCACATGGTAAATTGGTTATTAGTTTGTTGAATTGACCACATATCACATGGTAAATTGGTTATTGGTTTGTTGAATCGATCACATATCACTCGGTAAATTGGTTATTGGTTTGTTGAATCGACCACATATCACATGGTAAATTGGTTATTGGTTTGTTGAATCGACCACATATCACACGGTAAATTGGTTATTGGTTTGTTGAATCGACCACATATCACATGGTAAATTGGTTATTGGTTTGTTGAATCGATCACATATCACATGGTAAATTGGTTATTAGTTTGTTGAATTGACCACATATCACATGGTAAATTGGTTATTAGTTTGTTGAATCGATCACATATCACTCGGTAAATTGGTTATTAGTTTGTTGAATCGACCACATATCACTCGGTAAATTGGTTATTAGTTTGTTGAATCGACCACATATCACTCGGTAAATTGGTTATTGGTTTGTTGAATCGACCACATATCACATGATAAATTGGTTATTGGTTTGTTGAATCGATCACATATCACTCGGTAAATTGATTATTGGTTTGTTGAATCGACCACATATCACATGGTAAATTGGTTATTGGTTTGTTGAATCGAAAACACATCACATGGTAAATTGGTTATTAGTTTGTTGAATCGACCACATATCACATGGTAAATTGGTTATTAGTTTGTTGAATTGACCACATATCACATGGTAAATTGGTTATTAGTTTGTTGAATCGACCACATATCACATGGTAAATTGGTTATTAGTTTGTTGAATCGACCACATATCACTCGGTAAATTGGTTATTGGTTTGTTGAATCGACCACATATCACATGGTAAATTGGTTATTGGTTTGTTGAATCGATCACATATCACTCGGTAAATTGGTTATTGGTTTGTTGAATCGACCACATATCACATGGTAAATTGGTTATTAGTTTGTTGAATCGACCACATATCACATGGTAAATTGGTTATTAGTTTGTTGAATCGACCACATATCACTCGGTAAATTGGTTATTAGTTTGTTGAATTGACCACATATCACATGGTAAATTGGTTATTAGTTTGTTGAATCGACCACATATCACTCGGTAAATTGGTTATTAGTTTGTTGAATTGACCACATATCACATGGTAAATTGGTTATTAGTTTGTTGAATTGACCACATATCACTCGGTAAATTGGTTATTAGTTTGTTGAATCGACCACATATCGCATGGTAAATTGGTTATTAGTTTGTTGAATCGACCACATATCACTAGGTAAATTGGTTATTAGTTTGTTGAATCGATCACATATCACATGGTAAATTGGTTATTAGTTTGTTGAATTGACCACATATCACATGGTAAATTGGTTATTGGTTTGTTGAATCGACCACATATCACATGGTAAATTGGTTATTGGTTTGTTGAATCGACCACATATCACTCGGTAAATTGGTTATTAGTTTGTTGAATCGACCACATATCACTCGGTAAATTGGTTATTAGTTTGTTGAATTGATCACATATCACTAGGTAAATTGGTTATTAGTTTGTTGAATTGACCACATATCATATGGTAAATTGGTTATTGGTTTGTTGAATCGACCACATATCACATGGTAAATTGGTTATTAGTTTGTTGAATCGATCACATATCACTAGGTAAATTGGTTATTAGTTTGTTGAATTGACCACATATCATATGGTAAATTGGTTATTGGTTTGTTGAATCGACCACATATCACATGGTAAATTGGTTATTAGTTTGTTGAATTGACCACATATCACATGGTAAATTGGTTATTGGTTTGTTGAATCGACCACATATCACATGGTAAATTGGTTATTAGTTTGTTGAATTGACCACATATCACATGGTAAATTGGTTATTGGTTTGTTGAATCGATCACATATCACATGGTAAATTGGTTATTAGTTTGTTGAATTGACCACATATCACATGGTAAATTGGTTATTAGTTTGTTGAATCGATCACATATCACTCGGTAAATTGGTTATTAGTTTGTTGAATCGACCACATATCACTCGGTAAATTGGTTATTAGTTTGTTGAATCGACCACATATCACTCGGTAAATTGGTTATTGGTTTGTTGAATCGACCACATATCACATGGTAAATTGGTTATTGGTTTGTTGAATCGACCACATATCACATGGTAAATTGGTTATTGGTTTGTTGAATCGACCACATATCACATGGTAAATTGGGTTTTTGGTTTGTTGAATCGACCACATATCACATGGTAAATTGGTTATTAGTTTGTTGAATCGACCACATATCACATGGTAAATTGGTTATTAGTTTGTTGAATTGACCACATATCACATGGTAAATTGGTTATTAGTTTGTTGAATCGACCACATATCACATGGTAAATTGGTTATTAGTTTGTTGAATCGACCACATATCACTCGGTAAATTGGTTATTGGTTTGTTGAATCGACCACATATCACATGGTAAATTGGTTATTGGTTTGTTGAATCGATCACATATCACTCGGTAAATTGGTTATTGGTTTGTTGAATCGACCACATATCACATGGTAAATTGGTTATTAGTTTGTTGAATCGACCACATATCACATGGTAAATTGGTTATTAGTTTGTTGAATTGACCACATATCACATGGTAAATTGGTTATTAGTTTGTTGAATCGACCACATATCACATGGTAAATTGGTTATTAGTTTGTTGAATCGAGCACATATCACATGGTAAATTGGTTATTAGTTTGTTGAATCGACCACATATCACATGGTAAATTGGTTATTAGTTTGTTGAATCGACCACATATCACTCGGTAAATTGGTTATTAGTTTGTTGAATCGACCACATATCACTCGGTAAATTGGTTATTAGTTTGTTGAATCGACCACATATCACTCGGTAAATTGGTTATTAGTTTGTTGAATCGACCACATATCACTCGGTAAATTGGTTATTAGTTTGTTGAATCGACCACATATCACTCGGTAAATTGGTTATTAGTTTGTTGAATCGACCACATATCACTCAATAAATTGGTTATTGGTTTGTTGAATCGACCACATATCACTCAATAAATTGGTTATTGGTTTGTTGAATCGACCACATATCACATGGTAAATTGGTTATTGGTTTGTTGAATCGACCACATATCACTCAATAAATTGGTTATTGGTTTGTTGAATCGACCACATATCACTCGGTAAATTGGTTATTGGTTTGTTGAATCGACCACATATCACTAGGTAAATTGGTTATTAGTTTGTTGAATCGACCACATACCACTAGGTAAATTGGTTATTGGTTTGTTGAATCGACCACATATCACTAGGTAAATTGGTTATTAGTTTGTTGAATCGACCACATATCACTCCGTACAGCCCAATATGAGTTCAGTATCGTCAGGAAAAAACAAACAAATTTAAGTGTATACGTACTGATTGTTGCTGTGAAGCACTGATTGTTGCTGTGAAGCACTAATTGTTGCTGTGACGCACTGACTGTTGCTGTGACGCACTGATTGTTGCTGTGACGTACTGATTGTTGCTGTGACGAAACTGATTGTTGCTGTGACGCACTAATTGTTGCTGTGACGCACTGATTGTTGCTGTGACGCACTAATTGTTACTGTGACTCACTGATTGTTGCTGTGACGTACTGATTGTTGCTGTGACGTACTGATTGTTGCTGTGACGCACTAATTGTTGCTGTGACGCACTAATTGTTGCTGTGACTCACTGATTGTTGCTGTGACGTACTGATTGTTGCTGTGACGCCCTGATTGTTGCTGTGACTCACTGAATAAGCAAACTCTGTATTATTTCGGGGTCTCTGTGGCGTAGAGGTTACACGTTCGCCTCTCGTTACAAAGATACGCGGTTCGCTCCCTCGTGGAGCCATCATTTTATTCTTCCAGAGATCTCTGATTTCAGTGTTGGTGAGATCGAGTTTCTAATGTTATCGGACATGGTCAACAAAACATAGGCCCCGTGTTTAAGTTGAGCATGTAACAGGACACTTGTCAGTTCAAAATCGAGTAGATCAGGCTGTAGTGCTGCTGTCCGGGCCAAATCCATTAGAAAGATTAAAAAATAAAATTCCTACAAAATATTTTTACTATCTTCTTCTTCTTCTTTGCGTTCGTTCTTTACGAACAATTTTAATCACTCTTTGTGATGTTTTATCTTTGACAAGAACGTGTATACGTTGCACATTGATTACTATCTTCTAAATTAGATGGTGACCTTTGTCGGAGTTTCAGAGTTCGTACTCTGTCGCTGAGATCGTCCTATATAAGAAAGAGATCTGAGCACACATGGTTACTCAACGATGTGCAATGATGATGGTCTGGTCAATCAATTTACTATTTATTATTTTGTCCCTTAATGTGTCAGTCCTTTTAGAACTATGTACGATTCAAATTTTCTTCATCCGCAGTATAGATGCGTCATCAATTGTCGTGTACTCGTCAAAGCAATGTAGAAGCTTCATCAATTGTCGTGTACTCATCAAAGCAGTGTAGATGCGTCATCAACTGTCGTTTTCTCGTAAACACAGTGTAGATACGTCATCAATTGTCGTATACTCATCAACACAGTGTAGGTGCGTCATCAATTGTCGTGTACTCATAAACAAAGTGTAGATGCATCATCAATTGTTGTGTTCTCATAACCTCAGTATAAAATCGTCATGAGAACAGTGTATGGTCTTACTTGACTTATTTCTCTACGTTCATTAACAGTAAAACATAACAGCAAAATTAGTAGAAAGAGTATTTTAAAAAATAATAAAAATAATGGAAACGTTTTTTTTTTCAAACAGTAACATAAGTAGTAGCAGAAACAACAACACAAATAATAATAATAATTCCTCTCGTACCGTTATACGTTACATAGGGCCTGCAAGTAATTTCTCCATAACGTTCTATCCTGGGCATCTCGCTTAATCTTCTCAATGGAACTAAGACCGATATTTCTTGCCTCTCTTAGCAAAGTTAGTTTCAGGGTCTCCTTAGGTCGACCTCTCTTTCTTAAACCCTTTGCATCCCACTTCAATGCCTGCTTTGATATTCGTTGATCATTTCTCCTCAAGGTGTGTCCAACATATCTCCATCTTCTCTTTCTTATAGCAGTTGTCACTAGTGGTTGACAAGACATTTCTCTGATTTGATCCCTTCTGAATTCGTTCCATTTTATATTCATTATTTTTCGCAGACATCTATTTTCAAATGCATTCAACTTGCTTTCTATATCTTTAGTCATTTTCCAACTCTCGCTGGAATATGCTAGGATTGATACAACATTTGAATTTAAAATTCGTAATTTAGTTTTAATACTATATAACTTGCAGTTCCATATTTTATTTAGACTTTAAAAACTGATATTGCTTTGCATATTCGTATCATAATTTCTTTTTTAACATTTCCTATGCAATCAAAATTGCTACCTAAATAGGTGAACTGCTCTGTTATTTTTATCATTTCAGATTCCAGGGTGATATCTGCATTACTTGCCATAGGTGTCTTCATTATATTTGTTTTTCATAGCTTATCTGCAGTCCAACTTGTGATGCTATAGATGACAAGTTGTCTGGTTTTTTTGTGTGCATATCTTGGTTGTTTTTACTTAACAAGGCAATATCATCTGCAAAATCCAAATCTTCTAGTTGACTATTTTCTACCCAATCGATGCCAGTTTAGCCACTGCAACATTTTCACATCACCCAATCAATGGCGACTCCAAACAATAGCGGAGATAGAATACATCCTTGCTTTACTCCGGTTTAAATCATAAACCAGTCGCTGTGTCCACCATCAGTGCGAACTGCACACTGTGAACCATTATAGAGGCTCGTGATAATGTTTATTATTTTGTTTGGTATTCCATATAGAATATTCCACAGCGAGATTATGTGTAAACTATCAAAGGCTTTTTTAAAATCCATGAAATTTAGTATAAGTGGTTGTTGCTTGTTAATATGCAATATTAAAAGAAGTAGTAAAAGTATAGTATTATGTTCAGCTCTTTCTCTCTTTCTTCTATATCCCATTCCTCTTTCCAAGAGTTATATTACCCATAATTTCTGCTGCGGTATTATTCTCTTCATTTAAAAAACAAATCTGAGAAAATGTGGGAATTATTGTGTGTGCGTGACCACGCAAGAACAGTCAACAATTTCGCATCCATTACCTGAGCTGTTGAAGTGCATCTTGTGTCTTTAATAACTTGATTATTTGATGTTGCATGGATTGATTGATTGATTGCTTGATTGACAGTACCATTGACATTGCACTTATATGCATTGGCATATATACGCTTATCCAGTGGCGGCTCGTCATTAAGGGCCACTGAGGTTGAGCCTCCAACAAAAATAATGTGTAACGTATATTTATTATTTTATCAATTAAAACATAACAACCCAAAACTATGATTTTTCCGAAAATTTGTGTCTGGCTCCACCAATAAAATTGATTACGAGCCGCCACTGCTGCTATCTATTTCTAGGGCAGAGAAATGTTGAAGATAGTGCTTAACCTCCATAGCAATGACGCTTTGAAATATGTACTTCTGTCTATCTTCTTCTTCTTTGCGTTCGTTCTTTACGATCAATTTTAATCACTCTTTGTGATATGTTTGATCTTTGCCAAGAACGTGTACACGTTGCACATTGGTTTGGTAGGCCTCTAAACGCATAGACTTGTACACGTTCAGGACACGTGCATCTGATTTCAGCCAAACCTCCTCAGTCGCCTCTTACAACATGTGTGACAGGTAAAAGTGGTTCTATTCTTTACACCCCACATTTGGGCACCGGTAACCACTCGGGCGACTGTCTATTTTTGTAACAGAGAAATATTGAACATTGTACATGAGCTCCACAGCATCGGCGCTTGCCATATGTACTTGTATCTATTTCTTGGGCCGGGAAATTTTGAAAATAGTTTGCGATCTTTATAGCGCAGACTCACTTAGTACTTTAGCATAAATCAACTGGAGTTTAAGATGATTTTAGCTGCTCGTCAAATTTATTTATTTCTCTGCACAATTTTTAATTCTGGTGTTAGAAAATACATACACTAGACTGAATTGGTGATCAGAGCTCTGTCCGTACAGACTAAAAAAAATGATTTAGTTGATCGCGTTATCTAAACCAGTTCAGCAAAGATAAGTGGTATAGCTTTCTGTTCAATATCTGATGGAGTAGATTAGTAGAACTTTCTTAAAAAGTTAAAAGGGCTGTTTGACTGAAAATGATGTTTAGTGATATTTCTGAGAGGTGTGTGTTCTTCTGCTCCGAAGGGAGCTTTGCCGATGCTCACTTAACAATTCAAGGGGCTGAAAATTAAATATTGATTCTTTTTTTTAGCATACATGTCTCTATGTGCCTTGCATACTTCACTGCAAAATAATATATTAACCAGTGACTCATTAAATAAACGAGTCTCTTCGTGCTGTTTTATACACCGGGGTCTCTGTGGCTAAGTGGCTAAGGCTTTTTCTTTGCGAGTCGAAGGTCATGCGTTCAAATCCGCAACAACGCGCCGTTCTGTTCACGAGTGCAGTTTTTTCAGAGACCCTAGGATTGTTGCTGGAGCTACGGAGTTCGTACTCTGTGCAATACTCTCGGTAGGTGGCGTGCCATTTCTGCGGAGAGGAACCGAGCCATATGGGGTAAAGCCGGTGCAATGAAGTTAATCCTCCGGCCTTAAAAACCCTTTAAAATGTCTAATATTCATCAATTTTCTCATTTTTATTTATAGCTCCAGCCAGTTTTCTTTGAATTTGAGTTCCTTTTGGAAAAATAAATTTGTTCTCCTCTCTTTCCATGGCAGTGCTGTCTACGATACTTTGACTAAGATAGAACGGGGAGTCTCTGGGATGAAAGTGTTAACCGTTTGTTTTACGTTCTTAAAGTCATAGGTTGGAATCCTTGCAGCGTTATTTAGTTTACTGGTGACTTTCTTCCACAGATTTCTAAGATTATTACTGGAGCTATCATAGCTTATTCTTTGTTGCAAAATTATCAGCGGGTGGCGTGATTTCTGCAAAGTGGGGCTGAGTCATCTAGGGAAATTTTATAAATCCATTGCCGTTTTCTATCTCTCTCTTTCTCACTTGCGATCATTCTTTTTGACCATTTTGATCATTATTATTGTGATATATAAACAGCCTTTGCCAAGAACGTATTTTTACGTCACATTGTTCAGCGCCATTTGGAGCTCAAGTGCTTATCCTTCGGTGACGTGTCCAGCGTTTACTAGGTTCGCTCTCCGTCAGTCTTTGGCTGTCCCCACCCTACCTGCAAGGCGGCAGATTATTCGACGTTCTATTTATTATCTATCCCTGTTTTGCCCTTTGGCGCGTCAGGATGAAAACAGAGCCACCAGAAGTGAGCCGCCTGATACGCTTTGTACAAGGTGGAATCTGATATTCCGTCGAGACATCGTTTACGTAGTCGTCCTCCAGGTATGTTGACGTTGTATCTCAATGCTAGTGTTCTTTGTGGGAGACTATCTTGTGGTAACCTTGATACGTGTCTGAACCATTTTTCCTGTTGTTTCTTAATATATTGTAGCACTGAGAAGGATCCCACTTTCTCCTGTTTTCTTAGTTTCTAATTCTATCTTCTTCCTCTTAGAACGTTCCATATCGACCACTTTTTAAATACTCTGTGTGATATGTATGTGATCTGAGCATAAGAGCGATTGTACGCTGTACCAGTTATGCGTCTATAAGTAGACCAGCACATTGGATTTCTGTGACGCTTTTTATTTACTAGGGTAGCTACCCTAGGTCCTACTTCAGCCGCCTCTTACTTACGCCCATGTAGTGCAGGGGTCAGCAAGGGAAGCAAAGAATAGTACCACTGCGACCTACAATGCATGTCGTAAGAGGCGACTGATGTAGGTCCTAGGGATGCTATCCTGGGAAATAAAAAACAGCGCAGAAATCGGAGGTGCCGGCCTACTTGCAGGTGCATAACTGGCACAATGTGCAATCACATACAAATCTCACAGAGGGGTTGAGAAGTGGTTGATATGGACCGTTCGAAGAAGAAGAAGAAGAAGTCGCCTCTTACGACATGCCGTGTAGGTTGCAGTGGTACTAATTCTTTGCTGCCCTTCCAGGTCCCTGCAACGCTCAGGCGTTGATTTTGTCTCTTCTTGTTACATTTAGAATTTCTCGTAAACACTTCATCTTTTCCGTTTGTATTCTTATTTTCTCATTTGTTATCAAAGTCCAGGTCTGGTGACACTGATAGCACAGAATTGGTTTCTCAAGAAAATGACTTGGCTGTACACACCTGGACATGCTGGAGTGCAGCGTAACGAGCGTGCAGACTTTCTTGCAAACAATGCCCCGACTCAAACGGGCAGAAGTATGGACAGAGCCGATATCATCAATGCGGTACGCTCTCAATTATGTGACATGGACACGTCTCAGACACTGGAACGAGTTCGAGAATTAGGCGTTAAGTGTGGACATGCCAGTCAGTGTCGTCTTCGTGGTAGAGAGAAGATATAGTAATCAACTTCTCATGGGTACGGTGAGCAAACGGACTTTAGGATGGCTGCTGCAGCGGAGGACAGAGCATGCATGGGAATGCCCAATGTGCCGTGACGTCGATCGCATAACATAACATAACAGAATTGGTTAAAAAAAACTGTGTTGAGCATTTTTTTTGAAGACTGCAACACAGGCAAAACATTAATAACTAATAACATTCTAAGCCTTAGGGCTAAATAATGTTATGCAACAATGATTTGTAAGTCTTCCTACTATCGATCCATCAGTGTTAGTTAGCTTCAGTCTTTGTGGTGACATTATAATGACTATTCTATGACTTCCTTTGACTATGAGTATATGTTTTATATAAAATATTTCATTTTATATTCCTGTGTATGTTGTTTTTTTCTCCACGTTTTCATACTCAATATTGTTGATTCTTCTTTTATATACTTGTTGTACATCAGTGGCGGCTAGGCATTATGGGCAAGTGGGGCAAGACCCCACCAAAAATAATGTGTAACGTGTATTTATTATTTTATAAATTATATATTTTTTTTTAAAGTTGCACATCCTTTACATGACTTTGTGAATCAATCCTAGCTTTTTTAATGATGTTTGTGATTTTTCTAGGCATTATTACGTTCAGTAGTTTCCATTGCTTTCTGAACGGGTGGGGACATCGTCCTTTTGTAAAAATCCACTCGAAACAATTTGCTACCATAATTGTCCGCAGCGTGATTCGAACTCAGAACATCGGGGTTAATAGACCGAGCTACTAACCACTAGGCCACAGGCGAATATAACAACCCAAAACGATGATGTATCCGAAATTTTTGTCTGGTCCCACAAACAAAAATGCTCACGAGCCGCCACTGTTGTACATTATATCCTCAGAGCCAGAGTAAGTAGCGTAGGTGTTTGTGAACTCGCTTTCTAGGCGAGTGGTCGGGATTCAATTCCAAAGTGTTTGGAATATTTTTCCGACTCGGTTTTCAGAAAGACCCAGACACAAGTGACTACCAGGGAAAGCACTTGAAAGTAAAGGAAGTTAACATCATTCATCGTGTGGCGATAGCTTAATAAATCGAAATTATTGATTTGATAGAACCAGCATCAATGCATTTCGGTGAGTAACCATGTGTGCTCCGATCTCTTTCTTACTCGGGAAGATCTCAACCGCAGTGCACGAACTCTATAGCACCGGCGTAAATCCCCAATGTAATTTTTATGAATTTTATTATTTAATATTTCTAATGGATCTTGTCTGGGCAGCGCTTTTCCAGTATGCTCTTCTCGATTCTAAACAGCCAAGGGTTCTTTTACGTGCTCAACTTGATCACATGACCTACGTTTACATCCGTCTCCGTCTCCGATAATACTTGGAACTCAATCTCACCTACACAGATCAGGGATTTCTAGAGAAATATCCCGATCCCTTCACCAGGAAGAGCCGCTGTAGCGTAGTTGTTAGTGAACTCGCTTCGCAAGGCTGGTGGTCTGGATTCAGCTCCCGCAATGTGCGTGTAATTTTTCCCAACCACGACGGCTCTCAGGTCGACCCAGCCTCAACTGGGTACCAGACATGCTCTGGGAAAGTAAAGGCGGCCGGCGTGATGCTGACCACATCACCCATTGTGTGCCGACGGTCAATGAAAAATACAGGCCTAACACTGTATTGACCTATATACCATGAGGTATGAAAGGGTTCCTTTACTTCACGAGGGAGCGAACTGAGTACTTTTGGAAAGAGAGATGAGCACCCAACCTGCACGCCACAGAGACCCACAATGGTCTACCCAGGCTCAAGGGGGTAGCTGGAAAAGCAAATGTAAGTAAAGACGGCTGGCGTGTGTTCCACCACATCGTCCATCGTGTGCGATGGTCAATGAAAAATACGTGCCTAACACCAGAGGAGCCTGTGAACGAATAGATTAGCGTGTGGCCGTGTTCAATTCACGATAAGGCCAAGAACGTTTTTCTGTTATGGGCATAAATAAAAATTCATATCCTGAACAGTTTCGCTGCAACTGCACTAGTCAAGTGGCCATTAAATTCCTCAGGTTCTCGTCCCATCTGTTCTACACGCCTAAAAGCGGAACTACAGGCAGTAACAAGAGTTTGTGTATGTTAACGCCGTGTTCCTCAATACAACTAGAGGACAGAAAAATAGTGCCTTCACTTGTATACTATTGTTAAAGGAGTCTAAAGCCGAAGGATTGACTTAACTGCGCAGGGTTGTACCCCATATGGCTCGGTCCCTGTCCCAAGAAATGGCACGCCACCTGCCGTGAGTATCGAACAAAGCACGAACTCCGTTTCTCCGTCAACAATCCTATGGATCTCTGTAAAAAAATGCACTAGTGAACAGAACAGCGAGGTTTGGTCTCAAACCCGCGACCTTTAGAACGCAAGGTAAAGCTTTAAACACTTAACCACAGAGCCCCCACTTCCAAAATACTATGTACTACACTACATACATTCTCTGCAAGCTCATACAGACATATTGCAATGCATTATTATTTAGTATTATGTGTAAACTGTATCGATACAGATCTCCCCCTCTGGGATTTAGAGTCGACAAATATTGGAATTAGATCCTACGTCCAGTATAAATTTGGTCAATGTATCAATAAAGCCATGTGGCGCCCGGTGAGTGGACTATTCCAGTGAGGACAACATAGACAGATATTCAGACTGACCTTGGATTCTGTGCAAGAAATCAATTTTTATTGAACAATGTTTGTTGGACCATATGTTCTGATATAACACAAACAAGTTCGGGTTTATGTTGAAAGTGCGTACTTGAGCTTAAAAAAGCTTTAACTCGCCTACATAACTAACAAACAAACAAACGAACAAACTGACAATATTAACTCTTTCACATCCGCAACCAAGGGTGAGATACGAACGACACATGGTTTGCCCCGGTACCCGAAATTTTTCTAACCTGTTCGCCAAATGACCTCAAAGTTATTATATGACTTTATCGATTATTATGTCTTGGTTTAATCAAGGTTCTTCGAGTATATAATGGCGAAGAGAAAGTTTAAAACATTTGGTGACAACAGGTAAAATTCAGGGAAGGAGAGATTGTGGAAGACAGAGGAAGAAGATGTTGGATGGCCTGACACCATGGTTCGACACAAGATCGACGTCAGAACTGATTACATGCACCAAACAGAGAGTTGTGGAGAGACATGATCGCCTACGCCGGCAGACATGGCACTTGATTGATTGATTAAATGATAAATTGATTCTTCCTAAGGAGTTAATTCTTTTTTTTTCATGGTCGTTGGCATACACGCTATGATATAACCTCAACATGCTCGCCCTTAGGTTGAAAGGGCGGGCCTCTGCCAACAGAGGCTTTAATCCCATAATAATAATAATAATAATAATTCTCGTACCGTTATACGTTACATAGGGCCTGCAAGTAATTTCTCCATACCACTCTATCCTGGGCAGCTCGCTCAATCTCATTCATGGAACTGAGACCGATATTTCTTGCCTCTCAGCAAAGTTCGTTTCAGTGTCTCCTTAGGTCGTCCTCTCTTTCTTGAAACCTTTGCATCCCACTTCAATGCCTGCTTAGATATTCGTTGATCATTTCTCCTCAAGGTGTGCCCAACATATCTTCATCTTCTCTTTTTTCTAACAGTTGTCACTAGTGGTTGACCAGACATGTCTCTGATTTCATCACTTCTGAATTCATTCCATTTTATATTCATTATTTTTCGCAGACATCTATTTTCAAATGCCTTCAACTTGCTTTCTATATCTTTAGTCATTTTCCAACTCTTGCTGGCATATGTTAGACATAATTAACCCATATATAATCCCATACATAACAAACAAATACAAAATATTTCCGAAAGTAATTGCATGTCTATTAGATGTTGATGTGAACATACGTCTTCTACTTTGGGTTCAGTTTTCAGAGGACTAACATCATAGCACTCAGGATATGTCCGTATGTGCTCCGATCTCCATCTCAAAACATCCGGCAGCGTCCAGTGGCCCAACACACCAGTTCGATGTTGATTAATAAAATCTCTTTGCATATCTGGTATGTCGTTCTTTTCGGATTGAACCAATATTGACACCCATCTCTCTCAGTCTGGTCAGCATGTGGTACTCACAACCCTGAAACTCCACTGTTTGAAAAGACTCTCTCAGTGCGTTAAGAATGTCTTCTTTGTGTTCGTTTTTACCAACCAAGTTGACTACTCATTGTGATTATGTGGTTTGCGTCGAGAACGTGAATACGATGTGCCCCGTTCAAAAGTACCTACGCATGTCTACTTACTGAGAAATAGACCAATGATGATAATGATGATGGCATGGCGCCCACGCCTCAACAATTATCATCCAGATGCGCCATAATGTATACAAACGATGGACAGCACTAATTTAGACCCTTCATCTCTAAGATATATCTCATGCAGTGGCGGCTCGTGATCATTACTTTTTGTCGTGCCAGGCCCCACAGGCCCTTAATGACCAGCCGCCCCTGATGTCATGTTTTTTTCTATTCTCAGATCACTGTGGAAACAGAAGACGTATGAACAGAATGAAGAAAAGTACATGTGATTCAAGTGACAAAGAGGCGGAGACGGAACCAAGACCACTACCATCGCCACCATCATGGACTTACCCACAAGTGATTGGAGAACCACCCCCTAGAAGCCCTTATAATCGCCTGAGGTTTGGGGGTGTAAGCAGAAACCTGAGGGGTGTGACATCGCAATATTTACAAAACCCAATAATCAGTTCACTTGCACTTAATATTTCACATATTTTAACATATAACATATATTTCACATATTGTAACAGACATTTCACATAATATAACAGACATTGCATATACTATAACAGACATTTCATATACTGTAACAGACATTTCACATAATATAACAAACATTTCAAATAATATAACGGACATTTCATATACTATAACAAACATTTCACATACTATAACATACATTTCACATAATATAACATACATTTCATATACTATAACAGACATTTCACATAATATAACAGACATTTCATATACTATAACAGACATTTCACATAATATAACAGACATTTCATATACTATAACAGACATTTCATATACTGTAACAGACATTTCACATAATATAACAGACATTTCATATACTATAACGGACATTTCCAATACTATAACAGACATTTCACATACTATAACATACATTTCACATAATATAACAGACATTTCACATAATATAACAGGCATTTCACATAACATAACAGACATTTCACATACTATAACATACATTTCACATAATATAACAGACATTTCATATACTGTAACAGAAATTTCACATAATATAACATACATGTCACATAATATAACAGACATTTCCCATACTATAACATACATTTCACATACTATAACAGGCATTTCACATAACATAACAGACATTTCACATAATATGACATACATTTCACATAACATAACAGACATTTCACATAATATAACAGACATTTCACATACTATAACATATAACAGACATTTCATACAATTCATACATTGCAACAAATATTGCATACAGTACAACAAGCATATCACACATTGTAAAGGGGTGGCGACGGAAGAGGTAAGGGTGGTAGCACTGATCAGGAACACTGGTCCTGCAATATCAATGACAAAACTGCATCTCCAAATAGTGAACCTGAAAAGGCACTGTATCTCCGCAGTCTTGGAATGCGAGTAGGAATCATAGAGAGAAATTACCATTTAGTTTGATATCAGAGTAGCATGCAGTTCCCCTCGTACAAGATTTGATTTCAAAACTAGACAAACAACCGCCCAAGTGGTTAATTGGGCCCAAATTGGGGTGTAAAGAATAGTTATTGGTTATTGGTTACTAAACTGACGTCATTGCACTCCCGCAAACCCATAGGTGCTCAGTCTCCCACAACAGATATCGAAGAGTATACATACTGATTATATGTAAATAATAGAACCACTTTTAACTGCCACGCATGTCGTAAGAGGCGATTAAAGAGGCTGGAGGTGGGGCTAGCTACCCCACACCGTAAAACACTAGATGGCTACAGAACGGAGAGCGAATCGAGTAAACGCTGGCTGAAACCGGACACATCGCCGAAGGATAAGCACCAGAGATTCAAATGGTGCTGAAGATGTGACGTAAAAACACCAATGCTAAGGGTGCATAAATCAGATTTCCACATGAATAGAATTTATGAGGAGGTCTGGTACATCGGTGTGGGCGGTGATCGCGAGAGAGAGAGACAAACAACATTCAAATGACAAGCTGTTATACTATCTCTCTTCTCAAAATCTTAGAGATCGTGGTCCAACATACCCTTGTTAAAGATATCTAAGAAAGCACATCTTACTTATCGAAGTAACAAGACTCAACGAGATTGGTAGTGTCAGAATATTCAGGAGAAGTGATTCAAAGAAATGTCTGATCAACCACTAGTAACAACTGTTATAAGAAAGAGAAGATGGAGATATGTGGGACACACCTTGAGAAGAAATGATCAAAGAATATCAAAGCAGGCATTGAAGTGGGATACAAAGGGTTCAAGAAAGGAAGACGATCGAAAGAGATCCTGAAACGATTTTTGCTTGGAGAGGCAACAAATATCGGTCTCAGTTCCATGTAGCGAGTTGCTCGGGATAGAACGGTATGGAGAAATTGCTTGCAGGACCTGTGTAACGTATAATGGTATGAGAGGAATATATTATTAATGCCAGAAATGCTTGACCTCAGAAATGCTTGGCCTCAGAAATGCCTGGCCTCAGAAATGCTTGACCTCAGAAATGCTTGACCTCAGAAATGCTTTTTCTCAGAAATTCTTGGCCTCAGAAATCCCTGGCCTCATAAATGCTTGACCTCAGAAATGCATGGCCTCAGAAATACTTGGCCTCAGAAATGCTTGGCCTCAGAAATGCATGGCCTCAGAAATGCTTGACCTCAGAAATTCTTGGCTGTTTTGCGAACTAAAATTATTTCAGATATAAATATTAGACAGACTGATAAATCGGCCACCAGTTTAGTTTTTCGTGATCTACCACCTTGGCAAGATCAATGGCTAGAGTATGGTTTCAGAGCTAGTAAACGTAAATAACTGCTGAAATCTTGACAGTGTTACTAAGAAGGGCTATTTCATACAGAATGCTAGCAGAAAGTATCAAAGGACAGCGCATTTACACGGTAGTTTTAGCGCAACCAATCTAAAACGCACTAAAGAGTGCAAAATCAATTCTATTGTCTATTCCCAGGTGGAAGATGGAGTTGGCTGTCCACTCTTGCCGTTAAGCGTAGGGATGGGAGCTTTAATTTGCGTTCTAGGGCCAGATGAGTCGCCCTTGTTGGGTTATATCCGTGTTTATTTAGTGTGGTTTTGGTATTGTCTATGAATCTTTTTCTTGGTCTTCCCTTAGCTCTAGTACCCGATCTCTTTTATTGTATGCTGTTATTGGTGGTTGTCAGTCGCCAAATCAATTCTAAAGGGTCTAAAGCCGAAGAATTGATTTCATTCCACCGATTCCCCTCCCTCCCATATCATTCGGTCCCTCTCTGCAGAAATGGCCCACTATCTGTCAAAAATATTGCACAAAACACGAACTGCGTATCTCCAGCAACAATCCTAGGAGTCTCAAGAAAAAATGAACTCGTGAACAGAACGGCACAGTCCAAATTCGAACCCCCTACCTTCAAAACGCAAGGCAAGGCGTAACCATTTAACCACAGAGACCACCATAGTCTATTCAATTCAAATAAATAAAAGATAATTTTTATCTCACCAAATAAAAAAATGAAGAAAAAATATATCAGTAACTATGTATGTAATCGACCGCGACGGCTCTCAGGTCGACCCAGCCTCAACTGGGTACCAGATATGCTCTGGGAAAGTAAAGGCGGCCAGCGTGATGCTGACCACATGACCCATCGTGTGCCGACTGTCAATGAAAAATACAGGCCTAATACTGTATTGCCCTATATACCACGAGGTAAGAAAGGGTTCCTTTACTTTTTTTACTTACTATATATGTAAAATCCTCACCGTCCAGAAAGCACTGGCAAACTACTGAACGTATATGTGGTGCCTAGAAAATTGACGACTCGTTTACTGTTGTTGATGGCCATGCTCTGTAAAAAAAGATATGTTATGATTTTCATTTCATTGATATCAACAGTACGCTGCTTATCACACTAGACAGAGATGCGATGTTTTGGTTGAATATTTTGTTTATCAACATGAGATCAACCAGCACATGTTAGAGTAATTTACTCCATCGTTTCCCAAACTGTAGTCCGCAGACCCTGGGTCCGCGTGGTACTCACAGGGGTTCTCAAGCGCTTGAAGATATATTATGATCTTTGACATTTCATAACATAAAATAAATGTTAAAAATATGTATAAAAACAATGGTGAACTCGCCCGTGTGGTACCGGAGTCCGCAAGGGGAGCAACGAATAGTACCACTGTGACCTATAAGGCATGTTGTAAAAGGCGACTAATGTAGGACCTAGGAAGCTACCTAGTAAATTAAAAGCATCGCATAAATCGGATGTGCTGGCCTACTTGTATGTGCATAACTGGCACAACGTACAATCCCTCTAAGGCTCAGATCACATACAAATCACACAGAGTGGTTAACAAGAGGTCGATATGGATCGTTCGAAGCAGAAGAAGAAGAAGTGCTGAACTAGTTCCGCTGCGAAATCAAAGGACCGGATCAGAACGGAGTCTAAATGTCTGACAGGACAAAATGAAAGATCATTTGAAGTTTCCGCAGTCTGAGAACATTATTTACTATTGTAACACACAGATAATGAATTTATGTTCATTTTTATATATAGAAACTTATGGGAATCGTTGGCATCAAAATGAATTTAAAAGGGTGTCCGAGGTTATGCATAGTTTGAGAACCGCCAGTTTAGACAAAAAGAAACGTAAGCTTAAATAGAAAACACTAAAAGCTTAATCTGGGTTTTATAAAATTAGTATCCAATGAGGCGAGGGGTGTAATCATGTGACTTATTGACCTGGAAGAAAATAATGACATTTAATGAGTCAGTTATGATGACCTCATATATGACCAATCAGATATGGGCACCATGCTACAGTATAACTGAGAAGATGTGGTAATATATAGTGGGGTTTTCAACGATCAACGAAGAGAGAATAGAAAATGTGAACAGTTTTGAATACATCGGTTCACTGCTAATGCTCTGTGGCTAAGTGGTTACGCCCTTTGCCTTGTGAGTCGAAGGTCGTGGGTTCGAGTCCGGACCGCGCCATTCTGTTCACGAGTGTATTTTTTCCAGAGACCCCTAGGATTGTTTCTGGAGCTACGGAGTTCGTGCTTTGTGCAATACTCTCGGCAGGTGGCGTGTCATTTCTGCGGAGAGGACCGAACCGTATGGGGTAAAACCCGGTGCAATGAAGTCAATCCTTCGGCTTTTAAACCCTTTTTTAAACTGCTAAAAAAAAAAAAGAGAAATGGGATGAAAGAAGTTAAAAGAAAAAAAATGGCCTTACAAAAAATATCAAAGAACTAAAAACAGTATGGATTGGAAATGATAGGAAAACAAAGATAAGAATACTAAGAGAATGCATAATCCCAGTAGCAACGTATAGTGTGAAGCATAGACATTTAACAAGGCAGGGAAAAACATGTGTGCTTTTTATGAATCACACATGACCTAAATAATTTAACTTTTGTGCATATACTAATGTCTTGAGATTGCCAGATATTTGTTAATTTAGTGAAGGCACTTGCTGCTATAGAAATACGAAAGTTTATTTCTTTCATCGTGTCTCCACGATTCCTGTACTGACCTACGGTTGTGAAAGTTGGAAATCAACAAAGAAAATTGATAAGAAACTGGACAGCTTTGAGAATAAATGTCTCCGAAAATTATTAAAAGAAAAATGGAGTGATTTCGTTTCTAACAACACAGTGAGAGATAGAACACACCAACAACCCATATCAAATATTATAAGGAAACGAAGGTGGAAATATTTAGGTCATATTCTTAGATCAGACGAAAAGAGACTAAATCGACAAGTCCTTATGTGGTCATCAGTTGGGAAAGGAAAACGTGGAAGACCAAAGACCACTCTTCGAAGAACCATCCAACAAGAAAGTAAACTATTGGGATGTAAAACCATACAATATCTCCAACTGCTAGCAACGAACCACATCACATGGAGATCTAAAACCTCTGCCCTATGTGCCGCCTTTGGCACGAAAGGAACAAACTAACTAACTAACTTTTATGAAATCCGATATCTCTGCGAAGTTGCTGCAGCCGTGTCCATATTATATGTCTTCTGCTCATTACTTATCATTGAGCATAGTAACAAATATGGGGGCTCCTATAGCGTAGAGGTGCGGGACTTGCCTCTCGTTTCAAATATACTTGGTTCGTTCCCCTTGAGAGATATCATGATATACCAGTGTCAGAACATACAGTGAAATGCAGTGGCGGCTCGTGATAGTTTTTGTTGGTGGGGCCAGACACAAATTTTCGGATAAATCATGGGTTTGGGTTAGGTTATATTTTAATTTACTAAATAATAAATACATGTTACACATTATTTTTGGTGGGACCCGGCTACTCTGGCCCTTAATGACGAGACGCCACTGGTGAAATGAATATCCAGGTGTTTTAGGGGCTAAAACGTGGCTTTAAAGCACAATGATATGAATATGGATGTTTTTTACCACCTTAAAACACAGAGATTTCTTCTTCCTCTTCAAACGTTCCATAACGACCACTTGTTAACCACTTGTTAACCACTTGTTAACCACATGTTAACCACTTGTTAACCACTCTTTGTAATTTGTATGGGATCTGAGCTTAACCCTTTCGCTGCTACATACTTATTGAAGACTGAGCTAAAAATAACTACTCTTTGTTTCTAGGTCACAAAAGTGAATGTACGCATATAGCAGTGACAGTAGCAATGTATAACGTGTTAATACATCTTTAGTCCAAAGAGGAGAGATAATAACAGACGTGTTAATGCGTCTTTAGAAGTGAATGGGAAAACGTATATATACGTCCTTAGCAGCTAAAGGGTTAAGAGCGACTTTACGTTGTGCCATTTATCCGTCGACAATAGGTCAGCACATCCGATTTCAGCGATGCTTTTTATTTACTAGGATAGCTTTCCTAGGCCCCTACCTCAGTCACCTCTTACGACATGAATTGTAGGTCGCAGTGTCACTTTTCTTTGCTCCCCTTGAGAGCTCCAGCAACACCAGGGACATAGCAAAGGGGATATATTTTGTTGCTGTCAGTCCAGACACTAGAAGACGTGTCAGTAATTGCTTTGTCGGTTCGCGTCCTAAGAAAATATAAATGAGAAAGTAGCAGGTCCAAGAGATAAATTCAGAATTGTTTCGTGTGCGCAGATAGCGTTATCTCTCTTCGGGGAATCCAGAGAAATAAAAATGTTAGCATTAAAAACTGACTGTTGATGATCGATTGACTGATCGATTGACTGATTGATTGACTGATTGATTGACTGATTGATTGACTGATTGATAGACTGATACGACGATCATCATTGCACTTCGGTGATTAACCATGTGTACTTCAATCTCTTTCTTACACAGGAAGATCTCAGCTGAAGTGCACTAGCTCCGTATCGCCGGCGAGGGTTCCCTATGTAATTTTGAAGATGATAACGATATTTTTGTCGGAATTTTTTTTATTAAAATCATTTCTAATGAATTTTGCATTGGCAGTGGCTTTCCCGCCTGCTCTTCTCGATTTTGAGCTGGCAGTGGTTCTTTTACGTGCTCAAACTGAACACGGGACCTACGTTTTATCGTCAGTCTCCGATAGAACTAGAAACTCGATATCACCTACACTGAGATCAGGGGTGTCTGGAAAATTATCCAATGGTGGTTCCTGAGGAGCGAACCTTGTACCTTTATCATGAGAGACGAGAATCTAACCTTTATGCCACAGAGACCACCTGACTGTTGATGAGTTCCGTGTGAATGCAATCATGTCAGTTTTAGTCACTTTCAAATGTTGTTATCCATGAGCAGTGGCGGCTCGTGGTCATTTCCGTTGGCAGGGCCGGACAGAAATTTTATGAAAATTCATGGTTCTGTTTTATGTTATATATTAGTATTTACACATTAGTTATACATGATTTTTGGTGGGGCCTGGCTCCACTGGCCCTTAATGACGAGCCGTCACTGTCCCTGAGTATTATTCTTGGTCTCTATGGCGTAGGGGTTAAGTTCACTCCCTCGTGGAGCCATCGGGATATTTTTTCAGAGATCCTTGATCTCAGTGTAGGTGAGATCGAGTTCCTAGTCCTATCGGAGGCAACCGATAAAACATAGGCCCCGTGATCAAGTTAAGCACATAAAAGAACTCTTTGTCAGTTCAAAATCGAG
Source organism: Arion vulgaris (assembly GCA_020796225.1). Taxonomy (NCBI): domain Eukaryota; kingdom Metazoa; phylum Mollusca; class Gastropoda; order Stylommatophora; family Arionidae; genus Arion; species Arion vulgaris. The sequence continues at coordinate 15,636,343 of CM036768.1, forward strand.
AAGAGCAGGCTGGAATGTCGCTGCCTGGTCACATTTCGTTAGAAAAAAAATCCTACAAAATTCCTACAAAATATTTGCACTGTTTTACAAAATTACACCTGGAACCCTCGCCGGTCCTACGAAGTTCGTGAACTACCCCAGAGATCTTCTGTGTAAGAATGAGATGGGAGCATACATGGTTACTCACCGAAGTGTTCTTTTTTTTCCTATCGAGAGCTTTCAGCTCTTAGGCTCGGTGCCATGGACATTGTAACCCTTCGGTTCGGTGTCACGAACACGGTAAATCCGGAGAACCTTTTGCGTTCCTACGAGCCCTCGAAATTGAACCGTGCTCAAAGGGGTTTGTCACCCATCGTCCAACGCGCTACGAATAAGCTGGGAATTCGGGCTATGATGGTCCTACCAATTAACCAAACATTAAACCAATAAACCGATACAGTGGCGGCTCGTCATTAAGGGCCAGTGGGACCGGGTCCCACCAAAAATAATGTATAACGTGTATTTATTATTTTATAAATTAAAATATAGCAACCAAAACCATGATTTATCCGGAAAAAATGTCTGGCCCCACCAACAAAAATGATCACGAGTCGCCACTGAACCAATCAATCAATCAATCTGTGTATTAGTCATTCATGCAATTGTCTATGCACACAAACTTTCTCATATATAGAACTGTATGTAATATTTTCTTGCTTGTTTTTAACAGATGACACCGGATACGATTCAGAATCCAGCATGCACTACTGCAAGCCCTTCGATGACTTAGAGGAGACAACTCCAGAAAAACCTCAACTTCAAACATTCGGAAAGAAGTCATCTCCCATGTATGCCACACCGCCAAACACTATCAATACTTAGCTTTTAATAACTTAATTTAATCGATGTTCGAACGTTGATTGAGTGATCAAATTATATTTTATGAAATCAATATTGATCGATAGAAGCATGTGAAAGAATGGACAGTGTAGTAGTAACTGTAAAAATGAGTAATGTAACATGAACGAAAGAAAGAATGAATAAAAGTGTGTACTAAGAGTGTAAATATATGAAATAGCTGAATTAATGTAAACATTTGTTGTCCATTTTCGTTTCTTATAAAATGATATTGATAACGATCACGAGTTATTTGATCAATGGTTTTCAAACTGTTGTAATTGGTGACATCTTTCTTCTTGGGGCCAATAGACGGAATATAATAAATTGACAAGTTAGTCACTGAGAACAAGATGGTAGACAATAGCAAGACTACACTGAATAAACTATATATAATTTATATAGTACAACAATATGGATGTGTTTCATAATTGGACACAATAAAACAATGTTGACTCATCAGGCCCAGGAAAACAAATTAAGGCTCTCACCCCTAAGCTTAACGGCAAGAGTAGACAGCCACTTCCATCATCTAACTGGAGAAAGATAAAAAAAAACAACTAGACATGGAAGGTTACAAAACACACACACACACACACACATATATATATATATATATATATATATATATATATATATATATATATATATATATATATATATATATATATAATAATAATAATAATAAGGAACCCTTTCATACCTCGTGGTATATAGGTCAATACAGTGTTAGGCCTGTATTTTTCATTGACCGTCGGCACAAGATAGGTGATGTGGTCAGCATCACGCCGACCGCCTTTACTTTCCCAGAGAATGTCTGGTACCCAATTGAGGTTTGGTCGACCTGAGAGCCGTTGCGGTCGGGAAAAATTCCACGCGCACTGCGGGAGTTGAACCCCGACCACCAGCCTTGAGAAGCGAGTTCACTAACAACTACGCTGCCGCGGCTCTCATATATATTTATAGATGGCTGGGACACGTGTGCCGTTTGAGCGATGATAGAATCCCAAAGAACATTCTATATGGTCAACTCGCATCTGGCGATAGACAGCATGGGCGCCCATTATTACTCTTCAATGACACCTGCAAGCGTGATCTAACTTCATGCGGCATAGACAAAGAAAAACTGGGAGTGGCTGGCCAAAGACAAGCATGCCTGTCGGGCGGAAGTGAGGGGAGCCTCGAAAAGAAAAGAAGAAAAACAACATCACATGTGGAGGCAAAGAGAGCACAGAGGGCAGAGAGAACATCCTATGTATCAGCTCCAGTCTCCAGTTTTACCTGCAACAACTGTGGCAAGAATTGCCACTCAAGAATAGGCCATTACAACCACAAGAAACGTTGTGATTCAGCGCAGAATATACTAAGTAACGCAAGACCTATTGTCTCCTGAGACAAAGAGGCCAATGAATATATATATATATGAGCTTCTTCCAGCTCAGAAGAAGAAGAAGAAGCTTAACGGAAAGAGTGGACAACCAACTTCATCATCCTACTAGGGATAGAGAATAGACAAGGTAGTACCAGAGTCAGTGAGTTGAAACTGAGGAAGACTTTATCCCAAAACCACATAGGTGTACTGGAAACAAATTGCGCTATGTAGTCTGGTAAAGCTGTAGGGATTGAAGGGGAAGCTACCCATGAGGGGAGGTAGTAATGTATAAACTATTGCACATGATAAAGTGTTACTTCCCATACAGTATGACGGACTAGCGTCATGCATAATCGTTTGCCTGTTCACTCGAACACAACAGGGCTGTGAGTTCCATGTAACACCCAACACATTAGGAAAGGAATTGGCCCTCCGACCTCATGCACACTAGCAGCTAGAAATGTGAAGTGACTTCACACAGTAATGTTATCGATATATAATGGAAGACTAGTACCACTAGTAGCAAAGAATAGTACCACTGCGACCTACAATGCATGACGTAAGAGTCGACTGATGTAGGCCCTAGGGATGCTACCCTGGTAAATAAAAGAACGGATGTACTGGCCTACTTGTAGGCGCATAACTGGCACAATGTACAATCGCTCTTAGGCTCAGATCACATACACATCAGACAGAGGGGTTGACAAGTGGACGATATGGACCGCTCGTAGAAGAAGTCGTCTCTTACGACATGCCTTGTAGGTCGCCTTGTGGTACTATTCTTTACTTCCCTTGCGGATCCTGGCACCACGTGGGCGAGATTGGTGTCTAACAAAAGTCTAGCATTATATACTTTTATAAGGCCCAAAGTAGGGCATGTGGCCGAATAATTAACGCGGCGGTGGTTCTTTACACAAACGTTCTGTGTTCAACACCTCGAAAAGGTCAAACGTTTTTCTGTTAGAGAGAAAATACAATCGATGACCTGCACACTCGTGGCGATAGCTTCGGACAAGCCACCATAACTTTTCTGCCATTACTTCTGAAGTCGGAATAAGGCTCGCCTAAATAACGATGACTTCTAGTGATAAGGAAAGCAGGAATTCACGCAAAAATCTTTCAGGGGGCCGTAACTTCACAGCAAGTGAACGAAAAAAGACAAGTATTCCTCTGCTTTATATAATCCTCTATCGCACTTTCAGAAATGGGAACTGCTTTATACAATTCTCTATCGCACTTTCAGAAATGGGAACTGCTTTATACGATTCTCTATCACACTTTCATAAATGGGGCAAAGTGATATTATAAAAGTGTTTTTTAAATGCCGAACAAAAATGTTTTTAATCAAAGCAAACATGAGTAATGATAGGTGGACACCCCATAGTCATTTCTCTTTCTTTATCATTCTTTAGCATTCTGATATAACTCTTTCGCTGCTACATACTTTCTTAAGGCTGAGCTAAAAAAATAGCTAATCTTTGTTTCTAGGTCACAAACGTGAATGTACGCCTATAGCAGTGACAGTAGCAATGTATAACCTGTTTACACATCTTTAGCCCACAGAGGAGAGATAATAACGGACGTGTTAATGCGTCTTTATAAGTGAATGGGGAAAACGTATATATACGTCCTTAGCAGCTAAAGGGTTAGAACAAAACTGATAAGAAAGCATTTCAATATAATCTTAGGGTGCTTCTCTTACTGTCTAAAGGCATCTAAAGATGAAGGATTGTTTTCCTGGTCTCGGGTTTCACCATATGGCTCGGTTATTCATAGCAGAAAGGGTCCGTCACCTGCCAAGAGTATTACACAAAGCATGACATTCGTAGCTTCGGCGACAATCCAGATGTATCTCCAAGATAAAATGTGCTCACGAATCGAACAACGCGTTCCAGATTTGAACCTGCCACTTTCAGAACGCAAACAAACTTCTTAACCACTTTGCCTCAAAGATCCCCTCTCTATCTTGTCTACAGTATATACATGCTTCAATGTGGACCTCAGAAATAACAGAGGCGGTGAAAAACACTATTTATAAAGCGCACAGAATATCCCTTCTAGACATCTCTTCTTATCCTGACACTGTGAGGTACAACAGAATTAGAGGCAATAAAGAAAGATACATTATGTATATAGTTACCTTATATGTCATTATCTAACGTGATTTGAGCAGAAATTTGCCACCCTAGCAATCCTTCGGAATTTCTATCTCACATGAGAGAAGTCCCGCCTCTGCTGCCTTTATGCTCAAATTATCAATGGCGAAACACACAAAAACTAAGTACTGTAGTTTTACAAAATACAAATACAATACACAGAAACGTTTCTACCAAAAAGGCTTTATCAAGCAAAGGATACAAGAGAAGTGAAAAATCTTACACAGCACAGAACACATAGGGTGTTCAACTTAAAAGCAGCCCATGAATGGAGCTAATCTGGCATATATGTATGGAAATGAGAAGGTTCAGTTATGGCGTAGTATAGGTCAAGGTTGTGTGACGGTGTGTAATTGTAGTGCGGGAAGGGGCGATGAACAAATGTGACGTAGGACGAGCTAGTCAGAACCGGTTTAAATAGTAAATAAACACAACGCGATAGGTTATCTGGCAAATTTCGATTTGTCAATGGGGCTGCAATTATCTTGAACACCCTGTAGAATCAGACAATACATTTCTAATTACCAAATTATCAATCACATCTTGGATAAATCTTCAATGTTATCTTCTTTTTCTTCTCAGTTCATGCATATAGCGTAATTCCATTCCATATCTTCACCAAACTTATCATATCACACATTCGATATCAAGGTGACAGAAAGGTAAGTATGAAAATCAGAACAATCAAATACATGTAGAAAGAAACAGAACAGTAAAGCAAAGTCACACAAAAATATTACATGTGAAAAGTGATATCTACAAAAAGTTACCAGCAATACCAGAAAAGACAGAATCACCAACATCAGCATAAGAAAAAATGTTGGGATTGAACCTTGCTTGAATTACACTGAGAAACAATGATAAATTGGGACAGCAACTTAATAAGATTACATATAAACTCCACTGTATACAGAATCTTCTTCAAACAGAACATCAGGAAATAAGGTGAGAGAAAGACCACGAAAAGAAATGGCATAGCAGAATCCTTTCAAAAAGCAAAAATAAACTATTACCACGCATTTTGAGCAGGGCAAGACAAAAAGAGAAAACCAAGACACTGAGCAACAACTCAGTAACAGTGTGACAACATAAGAAGAAGATGCTAAGAGTTAAATGGAATCCCCTCATCACATTTAAAGAACTAAACTATACATACGAGTTCCCATTTATGTAACATAAATACGAAAGTAAAAGATGTCACGTACCTGGGGAGCATTTTTTCAGCAAATGGAAGAATAACTAATGAAATTCAACACAGATGCAACAAAGCAAATCAAATGATAGGGCAAATGGCGCCAATTTTAAGATGCAAACACGTCACCATGAACACAAACAGAGCAATGTTTAACACAATCTTTCTCCCCACATTATGTTACCAGTGCCAAACCTGGACGCTGACAACAAACGATAGAAGAAAACTAGTCACAACAGAGATGAAGTGTCTACGCAGAATGCTGGGTGTAACAAGAAGAGACTGGTTGAGAAATGAAGACATCAGGAAAAAGTAGGTACAACATCAGTACTAGACTTCATCAAGAAACAACAAATTAAATTGTTCGGCCACGTAAGCAGATTACCATCAGACATTGCCAAAGAGCAATGCTGCTCCGATACAATGGATACAAAGCGAAAGGTCGGCCACGCAAAAGATGGACTTCAGAGATAACAGAGGCGACGAAAGAGACTATCTACGAAGCGCATACTAGGGCCCGTTTTAGAAATCTCTTCCTGAGCTGACGCTGTGAGGCATACAGGATTCGAGAAAGAAAGAAGAAGAAGAAATACGATCAAATTCTAAAGAAAACATTGAAATGAAAATCGTGGCATATCCTCTACATGACGTCACCAACAACCACAGTAAACGAGTTGTTGATTTTCTAGTCACCACTTACGTTCAGTAGTTTGCCAATGATTTCTGAACAGTGAGGTCTATTTATACTGTTCGTAAAAATCCACGGCAACAAATATGCTTCCAAATTACCAGCCACGGAGTTTGAACCAGGTACTTACGGATTGTGATCGAATTCACCACTGTACATTAATAAAAAATAAGCCTGACTAAAAGTAAATTAATAACCAAAAATGTTGGGCTTATAAAATACTGAAAGATACTACTAATCAGAAACATGTTCTTTTTTTTAGAAATCATTATAAGCAGTGGCGGCTCGTGACCATTTTTGATGGTGGGTCCAGAGAAATATTTTTGGAAAAATCATGGATTTGGGTGGTTATTTTTAATTTATAAAATAATAAATACACGCTACACATTATGTTTGGTAGGGCCCGGCCCCACTGACCCTTAATGACGAGCCGCCTCTGATTATAAGTGTTAAAATAGGACGTCAATAATGTATCACATGGCGCCATGTGCTCAAGGCGTTAAGAATGTCATTTCGGTCCTTTGCAGCTGCTTCTGTTATCGTAGCCATGCGAGCTAATCTATCAACTCGTTCAGTACCATTACTCCAGACTCCAGCCTGCCCAGGGACGAAAATGAAGATTTCTCGGAACCACGTCTGTACCACAACCTTTACCCTAGTCTCGTCTAGCCAGCCTTATTAGACTGAAAGAAACGTCGAAGAGAGATCTAAAGATCGACCTCATTAACTCTTAGTGTACCAGGGCAAAAGTCATGTTTTTACAAACCATTTGTTTTTAGAATAAGAAACACCTTTTAGTGTAGCTCCTGGTAAAATGGGGTCCAACCCAAAGCCACGTAGTATGGGGTTTGGTCTAGAAGGAGTTAAACCTGGTTTTCCCACATGACTGGGTTAGTTTCCGAAGAACGAGACCTGCAAAGTGTATTGCTTAAAGCCAGCATTTTACAGCTGGGACAGCAATCCTAATGATTCTCCCAGAATAAATGCTCAGCGAACCAAACGATGTGAAACCATATTGGGGAAATCGATACATTTAACACAAACACACAGTGTAAGGCAGCCGGGGGTCCACCAGGAAAGAAAGATTAGGAAATCAGGACATCAGAAGCAGAGTGGGCATAACTTCATGCACCGAATACATTGAAAGACAACAAATGCAGTGGTTTGGACATTTAATGAGAATGAAATACAACTAGCCACCAATAACAGCATACATAATAGATCATGTAATAGAACAAAGGGAAGACCAAGAAAAAGATGGATAGACAATATCAAGACCACACTACATAAACACGGATATAACACAACAAGGGTGACTCATCTGGTCCTGGAACGCAAATTAAAGCTCCCACCCCAACGCTTAAGGGCAAGAATTGACAACCAATTCTATCATCCACCTGGGGAAAGGCACTAGACAATTGACTCAGTGTCACTACCAGAAATCAAAAGACATATCAAGCGAAAATACAAATAGTTGTGGAGACAACAGATCAACAGCCACCCGAGTGGTTACCGGGGCCCAAATTTGGGTTGTAAAGAATAGAACAATTTCTACCTGCCACGCATGTCGTAAGAGGCGACTAAGGAGGTTTGGATGAAATCGGATGCACATGTCCTAAACGTGTAGAAGTCTATGCGTTGAGGGGTCTACCAAACCAATGTGCAACGTATACACGTTCTTGGCAAAGATCAAACATATCACAAAGGGTGATTAAAATTGGTCGTAAAGAACGAACGCAAAGAAGAAAGAAGATCAACAGCCAACACTCGCAAGATCAGATCAGCAGACTAAACAGAAAAAAAGCACACAACCACATTTCGCCTCAGAACAGTACACTGCAGGCTCAGACCAAAACACAGACTCCAGATCACATTCTTCAGTCCTGTCCATCATACATACACCAACGAAACGTAACTTGGCCATATAATGGTCACATTGGGTAGATTCTGAAAACGATAACATCTTTCAGTGCTCCCAAATGCTGGACATAAACTATAACAAAAATTATAGAATGTCGTCATCAGTTGTGTCCATTGAAAAAAGATTTGGAAACTGTTCAAAATTGTCTTCGACACAAATTTTGTGTGTACTAAGCAAACTTTGACACAAACGTGGAAATAATTAACTTTGTCTTGATCGAATTCATCAAATCATTTCTTTGTAGTTGTAGATTTTTTCATTAAATTTGTAGTATAATTCTGTCAAAAAAGCAATATCGCTCTTCAATTTCAATACATTTTCTCCCAAAGAATCATCTTTAGTTTTCCAAAAAAGTTGCAACTGATTAATATTTGCACGCATGGGGACCTGCATGGCCCTGAATTTTCAGCTCAACTGGGCGGCGTATGGTCCTCAACACCCCCTTAATATAATTTGGAAACAAAATGCAATCAGCGCCCTACGGTGGGTGGTAGCGCCCACTTTGGGAACCTATCTTGTAGGTAAAGATTAAGTATTATCGATATAAGGGAAGACTGCGGTAAAGCTATGTAGCTGTGGCGAAACACGTAAAAACAAAGTATTGTGGTTTTACTGAATACAAAAACAAGGACAATACACAGCAACATTTCGACCAAAAGACCTTTATCAATTAAATATTAAGTAACTAACGAGTATCTGATACAATAGTAACAAAGATTTCTATAACTTCAATATAACTTGTTTGTTATGTAGAGAATTAACTCTTATTTGAGCCGATACACGATCTTTTCAATCTTCGAACGAATCTGTTGGTTTATCAGAGAGTGTAGGCCAACAAACATGATATATATATTTTTTTAAAATTAAATCCTTCACGTTGAGAATCCAAATCATAGCAGGTCAGGTCATCAGGTTAAAGTTCACACAAGAACGGAAGCGGAACATGCGCAATTTTCGATTAATACCCGCCTTCTTAGAAATGACAACAGTCTAGGTAATATTTAATAATTCCAACACAGATCATATACTTATACATCATGCCACTACTGGTTGAAAGTTGTGAAGAATTATTCCTGACCGACAACCTTTATGAGGTATTAGGTGTCACCAAGGAGTCAACAAAACAGAAAAGTAAGTGATACATGATTGCGCTCGATCCCGGTCAACAGTCAATTGAGTCAACGATTGTTTTCATTCTCATGTTGACATCATTAATTATTTGTTATTTAAATTTAATAATAATTTAACATGACTATACACGATCATATGATGATTCACTTCAGATCCCTCTCTGTCTCAGCTTACTTTGCGTAGGTGGCATTACCTTTCCTTTGCAGTCAAAAAGAGACATTTGCGTGCAACTTTTAACACTTGGTGAGAAAAATGTGAAAGTAAAAACCATTAGCCTACTAATTTAGTAATTAGGCAGGAATAGGTAGTAGATCCTCAGAAAATCTGCTTATTTCTTCAGCACATTCAAATCGACTTGACACTTTTTGTGAGAGGTTACTATGGACCATGAACAAACTGGATTTCATTATTTATGACATTGAAAATTGAAAATTGTGGCATATCCCAAAGGACGTAGCCATCAGCCACAGTAAACGAGTCGTTGATTTTCTAGGCACCACTTATACGTTCAGTAGTTTGCCCTTGCTTTCTAAACGGTGAGGTCTATTTTACCCTTTTTAAAAATCCCACGGAAACGAATTTGCTTTCAAACTTGCCCACCGTGGGGTTTGAACCAGGTACTCTTGGGTCTGTGATCGAGCTCACTACCGCTTGAGCTACAGACGCTCACAAATTGACATACATTAAACATTTAAAAAAAATAAGTGAAGATGTTAAACTGAAGGACATTCTTTGGAGCCTGGCATTTGACAGTCGAGTGAAGTGGTTCTCAACCAAAATGAAAGCTCTTCCTGGACACGGTTAAAATAGTGACATCAGTTTTTTAGCAATACAAAATCTACAAAATACAAAGGCTTTATGTCATCTAGGATGAAGACATTGCAAAATGGTGTGCAATATCATGTCTCATTTCCTGAACACATGTAGATTTCTTCCTCAACAATCCAAGGTCTCTGAATGAAGAACATGGGAAATGTTTCACCAATAAATTTTGTGTATAAAGGAAAGTGGAGTCCAGCTGTGATGACTGATTATTGTTGGAGTCTGACAAGGCAAACTCCACGATCAAACTACAACCAGATGTTATAGTACTATCATTTTATGTAAGGTAAACACTTTACAAAAACTTTCTGAATTTATATAACTATATATTGGTGGACCTCAGAGATAACTGAGGTGACGTAGGACACTATTTATGAAACACACACAAAAGCCCATGCTAGAAAACTCTTCCTACCCTGAAGCTGTGAGGCAAACCAGGATTGGAGAAGAGAAAGAAAAACAATATGCATAGAGAGGCTCTCTCCAGGTGTATCCTTTTTCGACCTGACGCTGAAAGGCAAACAGGAGTAGAGAATAGATAGATAGATAGATAGACTATATGTTGACTATTTTCTCAAAAACTAAATGTTATAAAGACATATAAAACCAGATTTGGAATCAGCTAAAAAAAAAACTATACACAACACCAGTAGTGGCTGGTTTAACCATAGGGGTTAAAAACAAATCCACTCCACCTGGTCATTTCGAACCAGGACATCTACAAAGCTGGTGCATCAACTACAGTATTATTGCTGCTCCCAAGATTATTTTTGATACTAGCCACATATTTTTGGTGACTGAATATCTTCTACCACTGCATATATCTTACTTGTAATATTTATATTTTTAGTCAAGAAAGGCTACTACAAGAGGTCACTAATATACCATCCAGACAGAGTATCTAGTAGTGAAAAAGAAACAGCGACCAAGAAGTTTCAGATCTTAAGTCAGGTCTATAACATTCTGTCAGATGATGGACGGCGAGCAGAATATGATGAAACAGGTAACAATAAAGTAGTAATTAGCATTTATTTTTATGTTTAGTGATTTGAAATTGTGGTTTCTTATGCTGGTTTCTGTAGGGGTAATAATAATAGGAAACACCAATATGTAATATCAAAATAAATAACACAACACTGAAACAAGTCCATCGATTCAAGTATCTGAGAATGTTCCTAACATCAGATGGAGGTGTAAAATGGAGATTAGGAACAGAATAGCTCAAGCAAAAACAGCATTTATGAAAATGAAGAACATACTATGCATTAACTCACTACCAATGATACTGCGAAAACGAATACTCTAGTGCTATATTGATCCAATACTTATGTATAGCAGCGAATCATGGACAATGAACAAACAATCAAAACGTTCATTGGAAGCCACAGAGATGTAGTTTTACAGAAGAATGCTGAAAATTCGTGGAAGCGAAGAAAACAAATGAGGTTTTAAATCAGGCTTGCACACAAAGAAACTTTATCAAAAGAATACGAATCTGGCAATCAAGGTTTTTGCAGCATATAATGCAAAGAGAAGTTTTAAAACATTTGATGACAACAGGTAAAATTGAGAGGAGAGATTGTGGAATACAGAGGGAGAAGATGTTGGATGGCCTGACATGGTTCGACACAAGATTGACACCAGAACTGATTACATGCACCTAGCAGAGAGAGTCGTGGAGAGACATGATCGCCTACGCCGGCAGACATGGCACTTGAGTGATTGAATAATAATAAAAGATTAATGTTGTGGAGCTATGTTGAATTTGTTGAAGCGGAGATCGGAACACCTACGGACATGTCCGGTGTGCTATGATGATAGTCCTCATATAACTGATAACTGTTATTTTAACCCTTTCACTCCTTAATTTTGTTTTAACCTACGGACGCATTTATATTGCAATGCATACTGAATTAGTCAATATGATGGCTTTGCGTCTTTTTTAAACAATAACGCAAGCCAGTATTTCTGCTGAAAAGAGTTACAGGCAGAAACTTTTGACATTTAGTTTTGCATGTTTATGCTCATTATTACTTTTAAAAATTCTTCTATACTTTATATATCTCAGATTTGCCCTCCTGCCCAGCGTGTTCGTAGCGTGTTGGATGATGGATGACAACCCCTCTGGGAGTGCGGGTTCAATTCCACGGGCTGGCAGGAAAGCCACAGGTTCTCCAGATTTACGGTGGTCGTGGCACCAAACCGAAGGGTTACGATGTCCATGACACCGAGCCGAAGAGCTAAAAGCTCAAGTGCTTCTGAATTGGGGAAAATAAAAAAATATATATATATCTCAGATTTAAGCAAGTCAACATGCAAGCTTGCCATCCGTCATGGACATGCTCAGAAGTAGAAGACTATGATGGCATGGGCATGTGAGAAGAATGGAAAATAGCCTCACACCACAGCAAGTTTTGTTCTGTGAACTTTCAGAAAGGGAAGACAGACCACTGCTCAGATTTAAGGATGTCTGCAAACCCTCAATGAAGAACTTTTCTATCTGTCCTAACAATTGGGAAAAACTCGCTGATGACCTAGTTATGTTCAAAACAACATTACATAAAGGTGCAAAATCTTTTTTAAATAGACTTAGGGATGAGCGAAAAGACAAGAGAGATAAGTGTAACTTCAGAATTTGTTACAGTAAAACACTTGCCAATTAACCGTCTGAAACAACCCAAGTGTACCTGGTTCAAACTCTGATGGACAGTTTGGAAGCAAATTTGTTCCTGTGGCAAGAAACAGTAGAAATAGACCCCATCGTTCAGGAAGCAATTGCAAACTACTGAACATATAAGTAGTGCTTAGAAAATCAACGACGCGTTTACTGTGGTTGATGTCGATGTCCTGAAATCATAGCCACTGCGATGTCCTGTGATATGTCACTTTTTTTAAAATGGAAAAGCCATATAAGAATGTTTTCTGCAGCCAACACTTTTTTTTTTAGATCCAGAAGCACTTGAGCTTTCAGCTCAACGGCTCAGGGCCATGGACATCGTAACCCTTCGGTTTGGTTCCACAAACACCGTAAATCTTTAAAACCTGTGGCTTTTCTGCCAGCCTGCGGAATTGAACCACACTCACAAGGGGCTTGTCACCCGTCGTCCAACACGCTACGGACATGCTGGGCAGGATGGCTATGCAGCCAACACTTTAAAGAATAATAATGACTGATACTTTTCTGCTCATGCAGGTATTGTTCCGAAGTTAATGTTTTAATATTGCAAAATTGAATAGTTTTGTTGTCATCTCTTCTTTAGGAAGTGTTGGTGAGGAGATCTCCGCTGATGAAGACAAGGACTGGGAGAAATACTGGAGATTGCTATTTCCAAAGGTTACTTTAAAAGATATTGAAGAGTTTTCTCTCAAGTATAAAGGTAGGACCATCATTCTATCTATCTATTCTTTAATCCTGTTTTGCCTTTCAGCGTCAGGTCGAAAAAGGAGACACCTAGTGCAAGCCTCTCTATGCACCTTGTCTTTCTTTCTCTTCTCCAATCCTGATTTGCCTCACAGCTTCAGAGTAAGAAGAGATTTCAAGCACAGGCTTTTGTGTGTGCTTCATAAATAGTCTTTTTTATTGCCTCTGTTATCTCTGAGGTTCACCTTTTGCATGGCCGGCCTTTTGCGTTGTATCCACTGTATCAGAGTAACATCACTCTCTGTGGCACACTACCTGTTGGTTGTATGCTTATGTGGCCGAACCATTTAATTTGTTGATTCTTGATAAAGTTCAGTACTGATGTTGTACAGACTTTTTTCCTTATGTTTTCATTACTGTTTTCAATGAAAAACCATGAGTGCTCTCTGATTTCTTTCTTTCACAAGAGGTCTCTGCTGCAGTTCATGAACTCCTTAGCACCGGCAAGGATACCTGCTGTAATTTTCAGTTTGTCAAAAATTTACTGATAATTGTTTTTTACACTGGTATTAATTATTATTCAGGATGTAACTGATGATTTGAGCATGACGGCTGCTGAGACGGTGATCGGGCAAAATGAAAGAAAGCAATTCTGAAGTATGTAAGGGTGACAAAGTTCTGCTCAGGACAAACTACTGGATGATGATTAATTATTATTGCCAAGGAAGTGTCTTTTTAGCCTACTCTTTAAACCTGAGGTTTTTAATCAGGCCTGCACACAAAGAAACCTTATCAAAAGAATAAGAATCGGGCAATCAAGGTACTTCGGGCATATAATGCGAAGAGAAAGTTTAGAACACTTGGTGACAGCAGGTAAAATTCAGGGAAGGAGATATCATGGAAGACAGAGGAAGAAGATGTTGGATGGTCTGACATCGTGGTTCGACAAAAGATCGACATCAGAACTGATTACATGCACCAAGCAGAGAGAGTTGTGGAGTGACATGATCGCCTACACCATCAGGCATGACACTTGATTTATTGAATGGTTCTTATACATACTCAACTAAAGCACAAGACCTATCAATCAATTACAATTTTTTTTTTAGATCCAGAAGCACTTGAGCTGAAAACTCTTCGGCTCGGTGCCATGGTCATCGTAACCCTTCGGTTCCGGGCCACGAGCACCGTAAATCTGGAGAACCTGTGGCTTTTCTGCCAGTCTGCAGAATTGAACCCACACTCACAGAGGACTTGTCACCAGTATTCCAACGCTGTACTAACACGCTGTGCAGGCGGGCAAAAATAATTTTAAATTAAAAAATGTTGTTCATGTTTAAAAAGAAGTCACCAGTCGTGACGACCCTTCTTTCTTTGTTGGTTCAGTTCCAAGAAAACATAAGATAACAAAGCTAGATCTAAGATGTTAGTTTCCACAAGGCACAGATTATGTTACTAGATCTAACACGGTTTCAATTTGGAATATCTTCATTGCACTCCGGACATGTCCATAGGTTCTCCGATCTCCGTCGCAATATTTCCAACAGCTTACAGCGAATAACCGTACCAGTTCGATTTTGATCGATGAGACTACTCGTATAACGTCCAGTGCTGTTCTTTTCTGGTCACTCCAATCTTTAGTCCAAGCTCTTGCAATCTAGCATTTGACGTGGATTGGTTTAAATGAAAATCTTCTCTGCGGCCACACTCTATGAAAGCTTTTAAAATGTCAGCTCTTTCCATTGGTTGACTTCCTGATATGGTGGCAGAGCCAGTCAGCATGTCTGCTCTCTCATTACCTATGACACCCATGTTCCCTGGATTGAAGACGTGTGTCATTCTGCAAATTGTTGATGCTTGTAGTGATTCATTCCATTGCCTGCGCACCAAACCTGCATGCAGTTGGACCACAGGAAACCTTGACCCTTTACATGGGGATCTAAATTCCAAGTACTTTTGAAGTCAAAGTAAGCCTCACACAGATTTGCAAAGGACACTGGTGATAAGGAAAACTAGTATTATCGCAAATATTAGTCTTAGGCTTCATGACTATTACTGAATTCACAGCAGACGAAGGGACAAAAAAATTAGCTTTGTATAAATTATTAATTAATATAATGAAGACACCTATGGCAAGTAATGCAGATATCACACTGGAATCTAAAATGATAAAAATAACAGAGCAGTTCACCTATTTAGGTAGCAATTTTGATTGCACAGGAAATGTTAAAAAGAAATTATGATACGAATTGGCAAAGCAACATCAGCTTTTAAAAGTCTAAATAAAATATGGAACTGCAAGTTATATAGTATTAAAACTAAATTACGAATTTTCAATTCAAATGTTGTATCAATCCTAACATATGCCAGCAGAGTTGGAAAATGACTAAAGATATAGAAAGCAAGTTGAATGCATTTGAAAATAGATGTCTGCGAAAAATAATGAATATAAAATGGAACGAATTCAGGAGAAGTGATGAAATCAGAGACATGTCTGATCAACCACTAGTGACAACTGTTATAAGAAAGAGAAGATGGAGATATGTTGGGCACACCTTGAGGAGAAATGATCAACGAATATCAAAGCAGGCATTGAAGTGGGATGCAAAGGGTTCAAGAAAGAGAGAGGTCGACCTAAGGAGACACTGAAGCGAACTTTGCTGAGAGAGGCAGGAAATATCTGTCTCAGTTCCATGGAGGAGATTGAGCGAGTTGCCAAGGATAGAGCGGTATGGAGAAATTACTTGAAGGCTCTATGTAACGTATAACGGTACTAGAGGAATTATTATTAAATTACTAGTTCTAACATTGCAACACTGCTTAGTTCATACATAGGTTTTCATTGTGGATAAATCACTTAGTATACGTCATTTTGAATATCTCGGCTCACTACTAACAACAGATGGTAATGGGATGAAGGAAATTAAAAGAAAAACAAACATGGCCATACAAAAATAAAAATAAAAATGAAATGAAACTGATAGAAAAACAAAGATCAGAATACTAAGAGCATGCATGTTCCCAGTGGTAATGTATTGGTGTGAAGCATGGACATTTAACAAGACAGTGGAAATGCACATTTGTGTTTTTGAATATACTTAAGTGTTAGAGAATAGTCCTCCATATCTCATGAACAGGGAAGAGAACAAATAGATATATCAAGAAAGAACTCAAATCATAGAAAACTGGCTGATGCTATAAATAAAAATGAGAAAATTGAAGTATTTTGAACATTTAAAGTGACGCAAAGGGTTGGAGAAAACCATTATGAAAGGAAACATCCTGGCAAAGAGAAGAAGAGGAAGGCCAAGGGGAAGATGGATTCAGTATGTTACTGATGATTTGAGCATGACGACTGTGGAGCTGGGACATCTGGTCTATGAGAGAGAAATTCTGAAGGACTGTTAGGGTAGCAAAGTTCTGCTCAGGACAAGCTATTTGATGATGATGATGTCATTTAGAAATATTATTAGCAAGGTTGATTCATACTCTCACAAAACTGGTTTCAACTCTTGTCGAATTTGTTCAGTTAAGTGTTTATCTCATTTCTGATGTTTTATTTAAATTAATTTGTAGCCATATATTAGTTTCTGCTTCTGTTATAATTCCAAACAATACTTGTTCATCCCCAGTGAGGCATAGGTTTGCAGTTAAAGTTTTCCAAACTATCCTATCCTAGGTCATCTTTTTCCAGATCTCTCCACTCTCCTCATTTTCTTGCATTCTGTTTTCAACTCCCGCCTCCATGTGTTTCTGGGTCTTCTCTTACCTCCATTACCCTGGGGGTTCCATCAGAGAGCCTGTCTTGTGATGCTGTCTGGAGACCTCCTCAGTGTGTCCTATCCATCACGACCTTCTGCCCCTTATCTCTTGTTCTACCGTTCGTTGTCCCGTGCTATCCCACAGCTCCCTGTTTGTGATCCTGTCATACTATTGTAGATGGCGTATCCTGCTCAGGCATCTATTGATGAATCTCAGCAACTTCTTTGGTGTTCCCTATAGTTGTTCTCTGTGTCTCCATACTATACAGCAAGACTTATACCAATACACAGATCCAAAATTGTTTCATCTACAGGTTCTGATGAAGAGCTTGAAGATCTGAAGAAATTGTACCTCTCTAGTGAAGGAGATATAGACATTATAATGAGCAATATGATGTGCAGCTGCCATGATGATGAGTATAGGTTTGTCCAATTACTCGCTGACCTCATTAAAGAGGGATCATTGCTGGATTTTCCAGCCTTTTCCAAAGAAAGTAAAAAGAAGAAAACTGCAAGAATGCGGAAGGTAAAAATAGACATAGGCATACTTTTTAAATTATTGTAGAATCTTGCGTGACTTTTAGACTGAGATGATATGGCGGAGTGGCAAACACAGACCTGTGGATAAGAACGGGACAGAAATCCATGATGACCCTGATCAGGAGGAGAAAATGGTGATAGTTTGTTGGACATACCCTGGGGAGAACAGGGCAAGAACATGAGTGGAAGTGGAAAAGGGGGACACCCTAAACATACCTGTAGAGGGAGTCTTGTTTAATTTAGTTGTCGGATCATCAACACTGCACATCGAACCAATTAGTCCATATCACTACTCCGATCTTCTCCTTAGTATGTTCCTCAGCATGCGGAGACTAACGATACCGGTTGTTTGTTCGTTTAATATTCTTCTTTGGCTACCAGAATAGTGTTCTTGTCTAGCTACACTATATTTGACTTGAAATTCTTGCAGTGTGGTTAGTTTTGTAGATTCACCACTATTACTTGAACCATCTACGCATTCTCTCTCCCATAGAGATTTTATAATATCAGCCTAGTTCATTGATTACCCGCTTTGTACAGTAGCCATATCTGCGAGTCTATCGCAGCACTCATTTCCCCTTAACCCAACGGGACTGCAAAGCCGATATATCGGTTCAGAGTAATGTTCATGATGTCGCAGAACCGATATATCGGCTTTTTGGATGTCTGTTCACGGAAACGAATGTATCTTCAGAACCCCTTTACTGAAGTTAAAAATCTTCAAAAACGGAAAGTACATATATGTAGGTACATTACTATCTCCATTTAACAAAGATTTGAAAGAGGGAAAGCAGTGTATTATTGCATTCAAGTCGAGACTTTTTTTAAAAAACGTTAATGTTTCCGACGATGTTTACAATGTAATCTTGAGTACTGTTAGATCAAATTATAACTTGTGATAGTAATGAAGAATATTTAATTGGCGGTAATAATGACATTTGATTGTTTATGAAAAGCAGTATCGATAGTTGTAAGTCTAATGTAATAATTGCATCTAAAGAATGGGCGTTCCACATTCCATTTATTGACGTGTCCGCACTAAAAGTGAATATTATAAAAACTACTGCACCTAGTTAGATGAAACTTATAGAATATGTTCGCACATGGATTATCTTCATTTAAATACTACTTCTGGAAACATCTATAAATATTAAGATGTAATAAAAACCGGAGAGTAAAAATATTTTTAATGATTTTTCGTTTTTTCAAAATAGTCATGCTACAATAACCTAATTCTCTCAAACGTATATCACCTGATGTAAAATATTATTATATTAATGTGTTCCACATCCAATTAGCAACAATTTAATATATAATATGTCATACTTTAGAGAAACAGTACAAGAGTTATAAAGGATTAAACTAATTGACATTGAATGTTAAATTTGAATCGCAAAATAAATGCGTCCAGAGGTCAAAATAATACAGGGCGAAAGGGTTAAGTCTTCTTTAGGAACTGAATTATCGGATTATCCTGTTAAGTCATAAAGAAAATGACCACATCCTGGGGAAAGTGGAGCACAATAGTTGATGCCCTATGCTCCACAAGGAATTGAGACAAATAAGTAGTAGTAATTATTTGAATCTCCTGTATAATGCACACAATAAGTGCTCGTCTTTCCTATCCTGCATAACCAGTAAAGATTTCTTCTTTTATATAAATTATTTGTGATGGTAGGTGAATGTAGGCGGACTGTAATGAGAGTTGTTCTGAAAAGGAATTGTAGAATGAGATATAGTCCACCTCGGAGTAGAGGGTTCCACATTAAAAACAAACGTGATGTCTTGTGTAGAGAAAAATGTAAAAATTGAGATCGACTCAATTTAAAGACACTCTGCCATGTTGTAATTTTTCAATCTCTTGATGTTCCTCTCCCCTTTGTGTCCCGGTCTTCGCCTTGCTTGTCGCCCTTTAACTTTCTCTTCTAATAAGGTTTTGATCAATGTGTTTTTCTTTCTTTTCTCGATTCCTGTTTTGCCTCACAGTGTCAGGATAAGAAGAGATTTCTAGAACATTCTTTTGTTTGTGCTTCATGAATAGTGTTTTTTCACTGCTTCTGTTATTTCGGAGGTCCACATTTTGCATAGACGGCCTTTTGCTTTGTAGCCACGGTATCAGATTAACATTGCTCTTTTTTTCTTTTTTTCCTTCCGCTCCAGAGCACTTGAGCTTTTCAACTCTTGGCTTGGTGCCACGGACATTGTAACCCTTCGGTTCGGTGCCACGAACACCGTAAATCTGGGGAATCTGTGGCTTTTTCTGCCATCCCGTGGAATTGAACCCGCACACACAGAGGGATAGTCACCCGTAGTCCAACCCACTACAAATACGCTGGGCAGACGGGCACATTGCTCTGTGAGGCATCTGCAATCTGCTTTTGTTGCCAAGCCATTTAATTTGTTGTTTCTTGATGACGTTCAGTACTGATGTTGTACCAATTTTTTTCCTGATGTCTTAATTTATAAACCACTCTCGTCTTGATACTCCTAGTGTTCCGTGCAGACACTTCATCTCTGTCGTGACTAGTTTTCTGCTATCGTTTGATGTCAGCATTCAGGTTTATCACTGATAGCATTATGTTTGGAGAAAGGTTGTTTTGAACAAAGCTCTTTTCGGGATCATGATGACATTTTTGCATTTCAAAATTGGTGCAATTTTTTCAATGATTTGATTTGTTTTACTGCATCTATGTTTGGGTTTCGTTAGTTATTCTTCAATTTGCTGGAAAAAATACTCTGCGGGTATATAAACAGATGCTTGTGTGGGCAAAAAGACAGGACTTAGAATCCGTATAATACAGTAATTGTTGCTATTATATCTGAAACTATTTGATCACAAGAAGAACCTGTTTCATGATGTCTCTACAGGCACAAGCAGAAGCAAAGGAAGCAGAAGAAGAGGCTAAGAAGTTGAAACTGGACAATAGTGGAGAATCTTTACTAGCGGCCATTGCTCAAAGACAAGCTTCTCGAGCAGCACAAGCAGATGACTTTCTTTCACATCTAGAAGCTAAATATGCTGAAGGGGCCAAAAAAGTAGCCAAAGGAAGAAAAATAAGTAACATGAACATTTTTATAATATTTCAATGTTTATGTCAGTATGAGAATTTTCAAATAAAAATAAAATTCGATTTAGATGAAGAAAGACTGAGAGAGCAACTATAAATCTTGTGAACTGATTTTACACAAATAAAATTCAGTGAATTATATTTGCTTCTTTATTTGTGTCTTTTTGTTCAATACAATATGTTTTGGTTTGGCCACTTAATAAGAATGTATCCAAACTCCACAGTATAGTCTTCTACAACATCACGAAAGAAGGCGAGAGGAAGACTCCGTAAAAGATGGTTAGATGGCATAGTAGAATCCTGTCAAAGTGCAAAATGACAATCACCAAGCCACCAGAACAGCACAAAAACAGAAAACCAGACACTGGGCAACAACCTGGTAGAGGTGTGACACAAAAGAAGAAGAATAAAATGTTTTCTTTTTGTCAACACACTGTTAACGGTTGTTGCCCTCATCTTATTTTTCTAATTTTGTCTTGTGCTGTTCTAGTGGTTTGGTTAATAGCTATTTTTGCTTTTTTACAATATTCTGCAAAGCTATCTACACATATTTTTGTAGGCCTTCCTTGTTTTCTTTCCTGGTGTTCTTATGTTGGAATTCCAAATGATAAAAGTACACCTATTTTGGTAGAAATTTTGAGTGCACGGGAGATAACCCAACAAATTTAAATTGTGTTAAGATTATCAAAGTGACATGAGCTTTAACAGTCCAAATCAAATATGGAACTCGAACTTTAACGGATTGCATATGACCGTTTTTAAGAATCTTATCAATGGTACGTATCACCGCTTGAAATATGTAAATATTTCATTGCTTTCCCATTACTTTCCATTTCTGACTTATATATTAAATGAAAACTACTCAAAAGTGGGAGTGTTAACTGTAATAAATACATATCATCATGGCTTATGCAAGAAGTAGAAGTGAAACAAAGGTTTATCATTCATTTTAGGATACCCTGTGGCCAAAAATAAAAAGTTGAGATTTTTGCATGAATGGTTAGGATGTTAGTTTGTAAACAGTTAATAAACAATGCATTCATTCACATTGTCTTAATGTTTATGTATTCATAACTTGATTACCAATATAAAGAGAGCAGTCAAACTGGTTTAGTAAACTTATTGTTCATCAAAACCTTTGGTAGGTTGGATTTTTGTTCTTCCAATTTAATTTTTGTTTTTGGTAATGAATGCTAATATCTTGCCTGTATAGTAAACAGTGCTCTATATTTCCTAATACAGCAAGGGTTTTGAAGAAACTATATATATATATATATATATATATATATATAATAAGTCAAATTTAGAATCAATATCTTAGCTTTTTTAAAATTATGAGTGCAACTTAAAAACTTATTCCGTGCAGAGGCCAAAAACTCTACAGCGAATCAGGTAAACAGCTTTAAAACTAAATTAAAATTTTCAAATCCATTCTTATATCAATCTCAACATATGCTCAGCGAGATTTGTAAAATATGACTCAAGATATAGAAAGTAAATGAATACATTTGAAAATAAATGTCTGCGGAAAATATTGAACATAAAATGTGATGAAATCAGAGAAATGTCTGGTCAACCGCAAGTGACAACTATTATAAGAAGAAGAGGGAGAATTCCAAGTTATTAGGATAATGATCACTATCTGTGCTTGATTCTAGTCGAGAAACGCAAAACTTGAAGGCATAGAGCCACGCTCAGAACTTTCAGTAGGACAGAGGATCAACCTCACAGCGAAGGACACTGTTGTTTTCACCTATGTTGTTTACGATGGTTTCTATGCTGGAATCGAAGCATGTGGTGCAGTGGGTTGAAAGATGCATACAAAAGAGTACACTACAACTATCTCATGCACCAGCTTAGCAAATTCCAAGTTGCACCCTTTATTCTACGCTGTTCAAGAGGAAAGTTGTACTGCTATCTGGTGATTTAAAAAAAATAAGAGACGGAGACAGTATATTCAGGCGTGCCACAATGCTCTCCTCTTTCATCAGTCTTATTCAAAATATACACTCCGACAATAATAGAACAACAACAACTCGATGGAAGAGGTAGAACATTGTCATTTGTTGATGACATTCTGGTCTATAAACAGGAAGAAGAAAGTAATGAGAGACAGGTGGAACTTGACCGCATCACAGACTGGTGGACATGCTGAGAGCGGGTAACGAGCATGCTGACTCTCTTGCAAACAGTGCCCGACTCAAGTGGGCAGAAGCATGGACAGAGCCGATATCATCAATGCGACGCTCCAATTGTGTGACATGGGCGGTCTCAGACACTGGAACGAGTTCGAGAATTAGGCGTAAGTTTGGACATGCCAGACAGTGTCGTCTTCGTGGTAGAGAGAGAAAATATAGTAATCAACCTCTCATGGGTACTGTGAGCAAATGGACTTTGGGATGGATGCTGCAATGGAGGACAGAGCACGAATGGGAATGCCCAATGTGCCATGACGTCAATCGCATAACATAACATAACAAAGTGGTGGGATGTCTGTGGAACACAAGTCACTTCTACAAAAACAGCAGCAACATGTTTCTCCCTTTACAATCACAGTTACTGTTATGAGACTGTGTAGGGTTGATATATCCGGGGGGAGCAAGGACTGTTATAGGTCTCATCTAAATAATGAGAAATGCCTGCAGTCAAGTCAACCGTCACTTCACGTGGTGTTCCCTTTAAACTAACACAGCTCTGACAAAGCGAGTCCCCAGCGCTATAACTGGGCCCCCAATGCCGGAAGGGGTAAAATACCAGGCTATGGCTGGGTAAGCAGACAAAAACCCTGGGAGGTGTGATCCCGATAGGTGAGCGGATGCATGGCCCACCTGTGTGTGGACAAGTCCAGATCCCCACCAAGATCACACCCAGGAAGCTCACCTTGGTTGAAAAAAAGCGGAGAAAGTAACTCCTAAAAACCTCTGATGCCTGGTAGGCAGTGTTGGGAAGAGCCAGGACATGGATAGGAAGACTCCATAACTTCCCCACTGAAGACGGACATGTCAGCCAGAATGGCGTGGGCACCCAGAAATGGAAAAGACATCAACGCACAATACGGTTAGTGAGTATGCTCAGATATTTACTTAGATATGGGGTTGCTCCTGTGGATCTGCTGCCAGAGGAGCAGCGCCGGATCCCAAGCCTCGAAGGGATCCACCCCCAAGCTACTGACAGTAGCTCTCGATCAAGAACCAGGATTAAGCAGAGTAATGCCACTGGTCAAAACAAGAACAGCACACTAAAGATCATGCAATGGAATGCAGAAGGCGTTGCCAGAAAGAAACTTGAACTGCAAAAATTCCTACATGAACAACAGATCGACATCATATGCATACAGGAAACACATCTAAATAAAACTGCCGCTTTACATCAGAGGCTATGAGACATACAGACTGGATAGAGACGGACACAAGGAAGGCATCATCACACTAGTCAAAAACAACATCGCAGCCTCAGAAACCTCCAGAAGTACAGGTGAAGCCGAACACCTAACAGTCAAAATACATGTCCTCCCAGAACCAATACATGTTACAAACTACTACTGCCCAAACAATAAGAAATTAGAACTAGAGAGCATACATACAGCTGAGAAGAACCAAATAATCCTAGGCGACTTTAACAGCCACTCCCCAGCTGGGGGATATGCTACTATGGATTCAAGAGGAGATGAAGTAGAGGAATGGATGATGGAAAACCTACTCATACTCATAAACAAACCTGATTCAGAGCCAACTTTCTACTCAAGAGTATGGAGAACACAAAGCACACCAGATCTGGCAATAGCCACAGAAGACATCCAGAGACGTGCAGAAAGAGAGGTGATGAAACAACTAGGAGGAAGTGACCACAAACCAATCATTATTACTGTAGGAAAGCTCAAGACACCAGAAAACAGGAAAAAAATAGCCAGCTGGAACTACAAAAGGCAAACTGGAACCTGTACAGAAACCTAACCGAAGGAAAACTGACAGAAACCCACACAACAAACAACATCCAGAAAAACATTACAACTCTTACAAACATCATACTAAAAGCAGCACAAAAATCAATCCCCAGAGGAAGAAGAAAACACTACGAACCCTTCTGGACCAACGAACTACAACAATCACATGAAAAAGCCACAGCAGCACGAACAAAAATGGAACAAGACCAATCTGACACAAATGTCACAGAACACAACAAACACCAAGCCATATACAGAAAAGAAAACTCACATGCATTTGAAAAAGTTGGCAGGAAAAAACAGCAACACTAAACATGGGAAAAGACAGCACAAAACTATGGCAGCTTGTAAAGAGCCTAAATGAAGAAAACACAACCAGCCATGCCTGCACAGTCATAGAAGATGGAGGGAAAACCTACACTGGCAAAATAGCTGCAAACATTCTTGCGGATGGCTTTGCAAAAGAAAGCAACATACACATGTCCAAAAACAAAGTCAGGGAAACAAAAAAAGAACTAAAAAAAATAAACATACAACTTGCAGACAAACAAGACACAATGAACAAACCTTTTTCTATCAAAGAACTGGACAGCGCAATAAAAAAACTAAAGAAAAAAAAGGCACCAGGACCAGATGGGGTGACAAACGAAATGATAATAAACCTAGGAACAGGTGGCAGACAACACCTCCTGGACCTGATAAACCAATCTTGGATGCAAGGAGTATATCCAAAGGAATGGAAGGAGGCGGAAATAATCCCTATAGCAAAAAAAAGGCAAACCCAAGGAAAACAAAGAAAGCTACCGTCCCATAAGCCTCCTCAGCTGCCTTGGGAAAACAATGGAGCGGCTCGTAAACAACAGGCTGCTTAACTTTCTAGAGGAAAAGAAAATACTTGATGACTGCCAATCAGGCTTCAGAAAACACAGAAGCACAGATGACCAAACCACCTATCTTGCCCAAGAAATTGAAGATGCCTTCCAGAATAAACACAAGCTGCTGGCCACCTTCTTCGACCTGACTAAAGCCTTCGACAAAGTCTGGAAAAAGGACTCCTGCTAAAACTAGCACAAAGCGGATCAAAGGTCACATGTACACATGGATCAGAGATTTCCTACACAGACGATGTGCAAGAGTCAAACTGGAAGGACACAGAAGCAAGCTGGTCAGACTAGAAGATGGGGTTCCACAGAGAAGTGCAATATCCCCTACACTCTTCATCCTTTTTATCAATGATCTCCCCAAACAATTTACATCTAACATTCACAAGGCACTCCATGCAGACGACTTGGCCATATGGACCCAAACAGAATACATAGGAACTGCCAAGATCAGAATGCAAGGAGCCATAAATGCAGTAAAGAAATGGGCAGACACTTAGGGGTCATAATAACCAAAACAAGACAGTGTCAACACTGTTCTCACTCTCTACAAAACCTGAACAAGTCGACTTATTCCTGGACAACAAACCACTACCAAAGGAGGACAATCCTACCTATCTAGGAATAAAATTCGACAAAAGACTCACATGGGGTCCCCACATAGAAGAAACACAAAGGAAAGCCACAATAAGATTAAGACTCATGAAAAACTAGCAGGAACCCACTGGGGCGCAGATGCAAACACTACACGCCAAATATACACAGGATATGTACGTCCAAAACTGGAGTATGGCACAGGAGCCTACACAACCTGCAGCACAAGCAAATCTACACAAGCTAGATAAAATACAGAACACAGGCCTCAGAATCATCACTGGAGGTCTGAGAAGTACACAAATCAAAGATCTAGAAGCAACTGCTGGCATTGAGAGCCTGGGACGACGCAGGAACAAAAAATACTCACACTATCAGAAAAGTTCAAACGCACAGAAAATAACCCCATGCACCAAACAATCAAGGAACCAACCAAAAACCGCATAAAAGACACAGCTTCCATCACTTGTCAAAATCACTCTCTGCAAAAAACATGGACATCCTCTCAAAAGACCCTGCAACCTGGGAAATGATAGTACCATTCAACAACACAGACCTACAGCCCAACTTCACAGTGATAACAACAATTCCAAATGTAGACAAAAAGGGTGAAGAAACAGGTCCCATCTTGATAGCAAAGACACTAGAACACATTGACACCTCATACCCCATCCCGAGTGGACCCATATATACACAGACGGATCATCAGACACGACAGCGAGGAAAGGAGGGCCGGAACCATCATCATACTCCAAGATGGCACTACACTAACAAATTCAAGTGCCACTGGAGAACTATCAACAAATTTTAGAGCCGAACAACAGGCAATTGTGGATGCCTCAAAATACTGCAGCAAAGAAACATCCAAAACAACAAACTTGTCTTCCTTTGCGATTGCTTGTCAGTCCTGCAGGCCACACAAAGGGAACCACAAGATAACATGGAAAGAAGCTGATACTACAGCTAAACAAGCTCTCAGAACACAACAAAATTATTCTCCAGTGGATACCAGCCCACTGTGGAGTTCCAGGAAATGAGAGAGCAGACATGCTGGCTAAGGAGGGAACAAAACTTACACAACAGAAACACCCAGTATCACTACCAGAAATCAAGACACATATCAAAAGAAAGTACAAAGAGGTATGGAGGCAACAAACCCACAGCAAACACCCACAAGATCCCATCAGCAGATTAAACAGAAAACAGCACATAACAATCTTTCGCCTAAGAACAGGTCACTGCAGGCTCAACCGCCACATGCACATAATAAAGCCTGCTCAGACTGCACAGTGTGCATGCCAGACAGAAACACAGACTCCAGAGCACATCCTGCAGTCATGTCCATCATACATACACCAACGAAATGAAACATGGCCTCATGAACAAAGCTTATAGACCAAGCTATGGGGAACTCTCGAAGAACTCCAACTGACATGCAGCTTCATAGAGGCAACCCATCTCATGATTTAGACGAGCATACGAAACCGAACGCAAAGAAGAAGAAGAAGAAGAAGATATATCCGGAACTAAATTGATGCAATTTTTGGGGTGTAAAATTTGACCACAACTTGTATTTCACGGAGCATGTCATTGTGAATGTACGTAAAGATCTGTTGGAGTAATGTTGGCTGTTATTATCAAGCAACAGCTGCATGTTATCATGTACTAGGCACTAGTTATTTCTACCATCGAATTATGCAGTCGCCATCCTCATTGTTAGTAAGACGCAAATTGAACGTTTGTAGAGAATACAAAATGAAGCTTTGGGTATCATCCTGGGTTGCACTAGGGATACACGCCAAGTGGCGATGTGAGTTTTCATTGATTTTCCGTCAATGGTATCAAGATAGCAAGAGCACGTGCGTATCTCAAAATAGGGGATTAAAAGGATCGTACATTTCACGATGTGCACATGAACAGAAGTGGAACCGGTAAATGTAGGACAAGTCGTGTGTTGGCTTGCTACAGACACTGTTCAGCTGGTATGCGGACTCACATACCTCGACCCAGTGCATGAATAGATACCCGTGCCGTCAATATTTGGGAACACCTTTTAGACTATCATTAAACTCGACAAGTTGCCCGTCTGCCCAGCGTGTTCGTAGCGCGTTGGACTACGGGTGACTATCCCTCTGTGTGTGCGGGGTCAATTCCGCGGGATGGCAGAAAAGGCCACAGATTCCCCAGATTTACGGTGTTCGTGGCACCGAAGGGTTACGATGTCCATGGCACCGAGCCGAAGAGATGAAAAGCTCAAGTGCTTCTGGATCAGAAAAAAAAATAAAAATCAACAGTTGCAGAGAGAGAGAAGATGAATCCGTGGCTGTTTATGCAGAGGTCGTTAAAAAACTCGTTACTGCCTGTAATACCGCTTTTAGGGCGGTGTGGGACGTGAACCTCAGGAATTTAATATCCGCATGGCTAGTGCTGTCGCCGCGAAGATGTTCAGGTTAGGATTTTTGTTTTATCCGCACAGTATTTTTTAAAATCTTTGGCCTTACGGTGAATTGAACAAGGGTCTCCTGCATGGGAACCGCGCTCTAATTCATTCGGCAAGACGCTATGCAGACTTCAAGACCATCATTAACGAATACCGTAATCAGTGGCGGCTCGTCATTAAGGGCCACTGGGGCCGGGCCCCACCAAAATTTATGTGTAATGTGTATTTATTATTTTATAAATTAAAACATAACTCCAAAACATAATTTTTTCCAAAAATTTGTGTCTGGCCCCACCAACAAAAAATGATCACGAGCCGCCACTGACCGTAATGCTGCTCGCGTTATGAATTACACGGATGAATCAGTAGTTCGCCAACAAAAGTCCACATGGACCTTCTCTGCAAGCTTAGACCCCAGAATGAACACAGTCACAGTGATGTATTTAGTATCACAACAAATAACATGACAACTGAAGTACTGGCGGTTATTAAGGCATTGTTCTGGATGGAAACACAAAAATTACACTCATGCTATTAAACAGACAACTCGTTGAATGTCTTATCTCCTTTCGCCTCTACAGTCTTGTTATTAAACAGACAACTCGTTCAATGGCTTATCATCTTCCTTCTCTACAGTCTTGCTATTAAACAGACAACTCGTTCAATGACTTATCATCTTTCTTCTCTAAAGTCTTGCTATTAAACAGACAACGCATTGAATGTCTCATCTCCTTTCGCCTCTACAGTCTTGCTATTAAACAGACAACTCGTTCAATGACTTATCATCTTCCTTCTCTAAAGTCTTGCTTTTAAACAGACAACTCGTTGAATGTCTTATCTCCTTTCGTCTATACAGACTTGCTATTAAACAGACAACTCGTTCAATGACTTATCATCTTTCTTCTCTAAAGTCTTGCTATTAAACAGACAACTCGTTGAATGTCTTATCTTTTCTTCTCTACAGTCTTGCTATTAAACAGACACTTATCATCTTCCTTCTCTAAAGTCTTGCTATTAAACAGACAACTCGTTGAATGTCTTATCTTTTCTTCTCTACAGTCTTGCTATTAAACAGACACTTATCATCTTCCTTCTCTAAAGTCTTGCTATTAAACAGACAACTCGTTGAGCGTCTTTTCTTCTTTCGCCTCTACAGTCTTGCCATTAAACAGACAACTCGTTGAATGTCTTAACAAAATCAACTAGTATGAAACACTTCTAGAGTCTGTACGACCCCGCGTGAAGGGTTTCATTCAACGATTCGTTGTCGAAAGCCCGTTCATTGAATCAACACTCAATTGCTCACGGACCAAACTAAATCGGATATTGCCCGAATTCTCAGATCGCAATTTTTTGGCTTCGTAAGATTCCTCTCGCGTATTTCAAAGTCATTGGTGGAAAAGTAGTGGCAGTTTGTATCCACAGTATTAGTACTAGCAACGATAGTAAGACGACACCAGCTGACGCATTGGTATAATATGGGATCGAGTGACTAGTATTGTTCATCAGTTTTTCTATTATGTTGCTCCGTGCGTGTAAATTTGAATAGAAACTTAATGAGTGTTGATCGATAAAAGGACGCTGATCTGGATTTAAATGTGGGTTCTAAGAAAGGTAATTATTAATATCTAACATTATAATTGTATCTTTTTAATTATTATTAATGTCTAAAATTATAATTGTATCTTTTTAATTATTATTAATGTCTAAAATTATAATTGTATCTTTTTAATTATTATTTATGTCTAAAATTATAATTGTATCTTTTTAATTATTATTAATGTCTAAAATTATAATTGTATCTTTTTAATTATTATTTATGTCTAAAATTATAATTGTATCTTTTTTAAATATTATTAATGTCTAAAATTAAAATTGTATCTTTTTAATTATTATTAATGTCTAACATTATAATTGTATCTTTTGTTTGTTAACAATTGTATCTCAATTATCTCAATTAACTCCTTCATCCATCTGAACCGATATATCGGCTCACAGTATTTATTATTAAGACGCAAAGTCAGTATACTAGCTAATTCTGTATACATTAAAGAGTACATGCGCATGGAGGTCAAATAAATTACGGAGTGAAAGGGTTAACCCTTTCGACCTTCTAATCTGATATACTGGCTTAGCTAAGTGGTTACGCCCTATGCCTTGTGAGTCGAAAGTCGTAGGTTCGAATCCGAACGTGCAGTTCTGTTCACGAGCACAGTTTTTTTTTTTTCAAGAGACCTCTAGGAGTTTTGCTGGAGACACAGAGCTCGTGTTTTGTGCAATACTCTCAGCAGATGGCATGCCATTCAGCGGAGAGGGACCTTGTCATATGGAGTTAAACCCGGTGCAATGAAGTCAATCCTTCGACGTTATAGTATTTCTGAGATGATTCAAACCCAGTATAGGGCTAATTTAGTACGCATTGCGGAGTAGACGAGTCTGGAGGGGCTAATTTAGTACGCATTGCGGAGTAGACGCGTCAGGAGGGGCTAATTTAGTACGCATTGCGGAGTAGACGAGTCTGGAGGGGCTAATTTAGTACGCATTGCGGAGTAGACGCGTCTGGAGGGGCTAATTTAGTACGCATTGCGGAGTAGACGCGTCTGGAGGGGCTAATTTAGTACGCATTGCGGAGTAGACGAGTCTGGAGGGGCTAATTTAGTACGCATTGCGGAGTAGACGCGTCTGGAGGGGCTAATTTAGTACGCATTGCGGAGTAGACGCGTCTGGAGGGGCTAATTTAGTACGCATTGCGGAGTAGACGCGTCTGGAGGTAAAATAACTAACGGAGTAAAATAGTTAAGGAAGTCTGTGTGACTTAGAGGTTATGTGCTCACCTCTGGTTCGAAAGGTACTCGATTCGCTCCCCCGTGGAGCTATCTGGATATTTTTCCAGAGACCTCTGATCTCATTGTAGGCGAGATCAAGTTTCTAGTCATATCGGTGATAAAACGTAGATTCCGTGTTCAAGTTGAGCCCATAAAAGAACCCTTGGCAGTTAAAAATCGAGAAGAGCAGGCTGGAAATTCGCTGCCTGAGCAAAATTCATTACTAAGATTATTAAATAAAATTCCTACATAATATTTTCATCGTCTTCTACTATACATCGTGGACCCTCGCCGGTGTTACGGAGTTGGTGCACTGTCGCTGAGATCTTCCTATGTAAGAAAGAGATGCAATGATGATAGTGCTATCAATCAAACAATTGTATCTTAACTATTTTACAATTATTTTCTAACTAAACGTCTCATTTATCTCCCTGTCTTAAACTTGTGTTATTTATATCCCTTTATTCTCGTATATTTATCTCTCTCTGTCGCCTCTCTTCTCTATTTCTCTCTTTATCTCTCTCTCTTTCTTTCTATCTCTGTTTCTCTCTCTCTTTATTCTCTCTTGTGCCTCTCTCTTCTCTCTCTCTCTCTTTAGCTATCTCTGTTTCTCTCTCCCTTTATCTCTCTGTTTCTCTCTCGCTTTATCTCTATATCTCTTTCTCTCTCTGCTTCTTTGTTCATCTCTCTCTCTTTATCTCTCTCTCTCTGCTCTCTGTTCTCTCTCTCTTTTATCTCCTTTTCGCTCTCCGTTTCTACTCTCTCTCTCTCTTTATCTCTCTTCTCTTTATCTCTCTCATCTCTCTATATCTCTCTCTATCTATCTCTCTCTTTATCTCTCTATCTCTTTCTCTTTTATCTTTCTCTTTATCTCTCTTTTTCTTTCTCTATCTCTATCTTCTCTCTTTCCTCTCTTTCGCTCTCTGTTCTCTCTCTCTTTATTTTTATCTCCTTATCTTTATCTCTCTCTCTCTGTTTTCAACCTTTTCTGCATGGTTCAATCGTTAGCGTATTTTGTTGTTGCTTTTCTTCTGGGATATTGGTATCTATTCTTGTTTATTTGTTTTCAATTATATTTAACCTTATCTACTTGAATTCTTCAATCACTCTGCCTGTAATATCTTAGTTCTGTTTTATAGATCTAACGCTGTAACCTTCAAGCATACAATGAAAATCGTTACATTTCCATTAAAAAACGTAGCCATCAACAGCAGTAAATGAGTCGTCGATTTTCTTGGCACCACCTACACGTTCAGTAGTTTGCCATTGTTTTCTGAATTGTGAGGTCTATTTTTATCGTTCGTAAAAATCCAATGGAACTAATTTGATTCCAAACTTGCCCGCCACAGAGTTTGAACCAGGTACGCTTGGGTTGTGATCAAGCTCACTAACACTTAAGCTATAGACGCTCACGTAATACTAATAAGCTACAGACCTCCAAGCA
The DNA here is from genome assembly GCA_020796225.1 of Arion vulgaris. NCBI lineage: Eukaryota > Metazoa > Mollusca > Gastropoda > Stylommatophora > Arionidae > Arion > Arion vulgaris. The sequence goes on from CM036768.1 coordinate 15,669,358, forward strand.
TACCACAACAAATAGTAAATCGTGAAACATCAAATAAAGAATAACGTGGATACATTCCTCCTCATCGTACATTTTTTATATCCTTTTCGTGTTCCATTTAATACATCATCATCATCATGTGCCGACCCAGCTGGCGTAGCTGATCATGGATCTCCCCAAATCTCTGTCTCTGGTTTTTGTTATCATCTACGATGTTGACGCTCTTTCGTGCCACGAAGTCAGGCTACCTAAATCTCTCTCTGTCTCGTCTCCTCTCGATTTTACCAGTTGTTACAATGTGTTCTAAGCCTTCGTTTCTCATCACATTCCCGAAACGTGATCACTGCCTCTTTCTTATATTGATGACAAGTTTTGTCTGTGTCTTAATCTCATTAGTCTAATTTGTATTATATGTAATTAGCTCCAGCCGATGCTACGGGGTTCGTGCACCGTTGACTGGTCCTCCAGCAGATCAGACAAGAAAATATGCATACAAAAGAAGAGTTAGAGGAGAGCAGAGAAATACCCGTTGTACAAGTCGAACTGGATCCCTGAGAGGCAGAGTGAGAAGTGTGTTTAATCAGCGAGCCACGGGAACCATCAGTATGCATACTCTTCGATATCTGTTGGGGAGACTGAACACCTATGGGTCTGCCCGGAGTGCAATGGCGTCAGTTTAGTAACCAATAACCAATGATCTCATTCAACAGATCCACATTAGTCATTTTAGCAACCCTTGTGATATAGCAGTTTGATACATACGGCTGCCCGAGTGGTTACCGGGGCCCAAATTTGGGGTGTAAAGAATAGAACCACTGTTACCTGCCACATGTCGTAAAAGGCGACTAAGGAGGTTTGGCTGAAATCGGATGCATGTGTCCTAATCGTGTAGAAGTCTATGCGTTTAGGGCCTACCAAACCAATATGCAACGTATACACGTTCTTGGAAAAGATCAAACATATCACAAAGAGTGATTCAATCTGGTCATAAAGAACGAACGCAAAGAAGAAGAAGAAGAAGATACATACGGCTTTCAAAAAATATTTTAATATTGCTGTTCTTCCATAGTGTTCTCCCATTAATTGTTTTCCATGTCAAGCCACAATTTTTCAACACCCTTTCCACCGTTTTTTCTTCTTGTTTCCTCTGGACGTCCAAGCCTTTTTTTAATCCATTGTCCAGCGAAGAACTGCCCTAAAGCAGTGGTTAGAACAAATCCATTGTCCAGCGAAGAACTGCCCTAAAGCAGTGGTTAGAACAAATCCATTGTCCAGCGAAGAACTGCCCTAAAGCAGTGGTTAGAACAAATCCATTGTCCAGCGAAGAACTGCCCTAAAGCAGTGGTTAGAACAAATCCATTGTCCGCCGAAGAACTGCCCTAAAGCAGTGGTTAGAACAAATCCATTGTCCGCCGAAGAACTGCCCTAAAGTTTAATCCATTGTCCGCCGAAGAACTGCCCTAAAGTTTAATCCATTGTCCGCCGAAGAACTGCCCTAAAGCAGTGGTTAGAACAAATTATAACAATTTGGAAAACATTATTGGGAATTGATATATAGAACAACAAAAAGAGAATATACGGAAAATGGGATGGAAGAATATCAACAGCGGATCACACTGTGAATTGTCGTTACTTCCTATAATACCGCTTTTAGGGACATAAGCCTGAAGAATTTAATGGCTGCATTGCTAGTGCAGTCCCCGCGAAACTTTCCAGGTTATGATTTCTCTTTATACCCCGACAGAAAAAAACCCAAAGATTTTCCGTGAATTGAACAGATTGGGAACATATCGTTTCATAGATCAATAATCTCATGCTGGCACGGCACATGATGCTTATGTTCGCCTTAGATCCTCTCATTTAAGGCTCTCATCTTCGATCCATTTTCTGTCAGCCATCAGACGGCATTATCGGTAGCTTCATTGAGCCGTATGATTCGCTTTAGGTCATCAAGAAATTTTCACGAGGTTTCATCGTCTCCCTGTCAGCCAATCTCATACCACAACATTAGTATCTTATTTCAACTGTCGTCAGCGTGGTACCGGGGCCCGCAAGGGAAGTAAAGAATAGTACCACTGCGAAATACAAGGCATGTCGTCAGAGGCGACTGATGTAGGACCTAGCGAAGCTACCATCATCAACAAATAGGTTTTCCTGAGCAGAACTTTACCACCCCAACAGTCCTCCGGAATTGAAGCTACTATAGTAAATTTTTAAAGAGTATCGCAGAAATCGGATGTGCTAGCCTACTTGTAGGCGCATAATTGCCACATCGTACAATCACTCTTAGGCTCAGATCACATACAAATCACATAGAGTGGTTAACAAGAAGTATCTTATTTCAACTGTATTTCACTTTGAATCTTACATAGAGTCTCATTTCGTTCCTCTGTGAGTCATAGAGAATGACATTGGTTCCTTCTATGAAGTGTATGATTCGTTACATATCATGGATGTCTCTCTTGAGTAGAGGTTAAGTGCTCGCCTTTCCTTTCAAAGGTACTCGGTTCGCTTCCTCTTGGAGCCATAGAGATATTTGTCTAGAGATCACTGATCTCAGTGTAGGTGAGATTGAGTTCCTAGTCATATCAGAGTCGGACGATAAAACCTAAGTCCCGTGTTCAATTTGAGCACTTAAAAGAACTACTGGCATTAAAAATCGAGAAGATCAGGCTGGAAACCCGCTGCCCCAGCAAAATTCTTTTAAAAGATTCATGACTATAATTCCTCAAAGTATTTTTATCATCTTTGAAATTAAATCTGGGACCAACACCGGTGCTACGGAGTTCGTGCACCTCAGCTGAGATCTTTATGTGTAAGAAAGAGATCGGATTACACATTGTTACTCACAGAAGTGCAATGATTATGGCCCTATCAATCAATCAATCAATCAATTTCGTAATATTGTCGCATACCACAACAAATGTTCTGTGAACTTTCGGAGGGGAAGAGGCACCAGGGCAGACCACTGCTCAGATATAAAGATGTCTGCAAGGCCTCAATGAAAAACTTTTCTATAGGTCCCAGCACATGGGAAAAACTAGCTGATGACATAGTTGTGTGGAAAGCCAAATTGCGAAAAGGCTCAGAATCTTTTGAGAAGAGACTTATGTATGAGCTGAATTTCTTTCTCCTCGACCGGCTATTCTTCTTTCTCTAGTCATGTTTTGTCTCACAGTTTAGTTAATTGCATATCTTTTACAGAACTTTGCGAATCAACCCCAGCTTTGTAACGCTGTTTGTGATTTTTCTAGGTATTATTACGTTCAGTAGTTTGCCATTGCTTTCTGAACGGGTGGTGTCATCATCCTTTTGTAAAAATCCACGCGAAACAATTTGCATCCAAACTGTCCAAAGCGGTATTCGAACTCAGAACGTCGGGACTAATAGACCAAGTCACTATCTCCTAAGGCACAGCGCAGCGTCAGGATAAAAAAGAGATTTTTAAAACGGGCGTTTGTGTGAGCTTCCTACAAGGTGCATATTACTGTCTCTGTTATTTCTATTGTTCACCTTTTGTGTGAGCGAGCTTTTGTCTTGTATTCATTGTATTATTGCTCTTTGTGACGCACTGCCTGTTGGTAATCTGCTTAATCATTTAATTTGTTCGCCTGTGTGGTTACCGGGGACCAAACTTGGGGTGGAAAGAATAGAACCACTGTTACCTTCCACGCATGTCGTAAGAGGCGACAAAGGAGGTTAAGCTGAAATCGGATACACGTGTCCTAAACATGTAGAAGTCTACGCTTTTAGGGGCCTACCAAACCAATGTGCAACGTATACACGTTCTTGGCAAAGATGAAACATATTAGAAAGAGTGATTAAAATTGGTCGTAAAGAACGAACGCAAAGAAGAAGAAGAAGATTTTTTTTTTTTGGTTTCTTTATGAAGACCAGTGATGATGTTGTTGTACCGCCTTTACACGTGTTGTCTTCATTCCTACATCAGTCTTTTTTTATACTCCCAGAACTCTGAGTAGACCACTTTATCCCTATCGTGATTAGTTTTCTTCTATAGCTTGATATCAGAATTCAGGTTTGCCAATGATAGCATCTCTTTCCAACGATTCTGCTGTGCAATACTCTTTTAGTATTCAGTTAGATATATTTGCAATTTTAAAGTGGTACCATTTGACTAAGGATTTATAATAATAATTCTTCTCGTAATTCTATACGTTACATAGGGCCTGCAAGTAATTTCTCCATATCTCACTATCCTGGGCAACTCGCTCAATCTCCTCCATGGAACTGAGACCGATATTTCCTGCCTCTCTCAGCAAAGTTCGTTTCAGGGTCTCCTTAGGTCGACCTCTCTTTCTTGAACCCTTTGCATCCCACTTCAATGCCTGCTTTGATATTCGTTGATCATTTCTCCTCAAGGTGTGCCCAACATATCTCCATCTTCTCCTTCTTATAACAGTTGTCACTAGTGGTTGACCAGACATGTCTCTGATTTCATCACTTCTCCTCGTCCGAGTGGTTACCGGGGCCCAAATTTGGGGTGTAAAGAATAGAACCACTGTTACCTGCCACGCATGTCGTAAGAGGTGACTAAGGAGGTTTGGCTGAAATCGGATGCGCGTGTCCTAAACATTTATACGTCTATGCGTTTAGGGGCCTACCAAACCAATGTGCAAAGTATACACGTTCTTGGCAAAGATCAAACATATCACAAAGAGTGATTAAAATTGGTCGTAAAGAACGAACGCAAAGAAGAAGAAGAAGATCACTTGTCCTGAATTCGTTTCATTTTATATTCATATTATAGTCTTATGATTTAGTTTACTTTATTTCATCTATGTGGACTGTCCTTGTTTATTCATGAACTTGTTAACTACACTCTACCAGGATATATCAAGTCTTTAACTTCTTTTCCTTCTTCAAACGCTTCATATCGACCACTTATTAACCGCTCTTTATGATTTGTAGTGATCTGAGTCTAAGAGCGATTGACGTTGTGCAGTTATGCGTCTAAAGATAAACCAGAACATCCGATTTATGAGATGCTTTTTATTTACTAGGGTAGCTTCCTAGGCCCTTACCTCAGTCACCTCTTACGACATGCCTTGTAGGTTGCAGTGTTACTATTCTTTGCTCCCCTTCTGAGCCCCTGCAACACACGGGAGTGTTTTTAACTTGTTTTAATTGATGCTTGTCGATGAAGATATTGATACTATGCAGCAGTGCTGTCCACCGTTTTTATATGTTGGAGTTTTTATGTATAGGGTGGAAAAATAGTCCCTTGTTTGATTGTAAGCTAGCGTTGAGGTGATTAGATAGCAAACGTGACCTTCTTAAATGGCAAAGTCGTAAAATATCTTTTAAAAGACAGATCTACTTGTTGAGAACGTCACAGAATCTGTGTACCCATTCCAAATCTCCATTATGCTTAATAATCTTACTCACCAAATTTATTGGCTTCGATACCCATCGGAGACAAGCACTCAGATGAGCTCATCTTTTTTAAGTATCGATCTGGCCACAGTGAAATAAATTCACCCGGTTCCAAATTTCTTTCATATGGAAATTCATTACTGAAAGGATAGAAAAAACAACAAGTCTTGAGTTCTCTGATCCGCTCTGAGTCATTTTGATTTTCTTGGACATGACTTTTAAGATCTTGGAGCCCTGGGATCATCAACTTTGTCAGTAGTGATTTAATTATGCTTGAACCCGCATAAACAAAATATTTGCATAGGCACGCGCACACGCCTCACGTGAACACACACATAAAAAACATGCCCACACGCATAGACACCATACACACGCACACAGAAATAATATTTGCATACTTGATCTTCGACATGCTCTGCTGAACAAGACACTTTGTCGAGTATATTATCTGGATTATCCGCTTGAGGTTAATTGTTTTTTTTTTAAAAATGGTTGTTGGCCTACATGCTATGATTGAAAAAAAAGTCTCGTTCGTATGCATGGGTGGCCATACGTTAATAAAAGGAGGTGGGAGGGGTGGTTTACTTCGTGGAAAATTGATTTTTGATTTTTTTTAAAGTTTCATGCGTATCTGGTCTTCTGAATTTCCGCATTGTAAACTAACAACTATGGGTGTCTGGCTTTTTCTTCAGATCCAGAAGCACTTGAGCTTTTAGCTCTTCGGCTCGGTGCCATGGACATCGTAACCCTTCGGTTCGGTGCCACGAACACCGTGAATCTGGACAATCTGTGGCTTTTCTGCCAGCCCGCGGAATTGAACCCGCACTCACAGAGGATTATGGGTGACTGGCTTAGCAGTATTCACCTCGATCACAACACAAAGTATCTGGTTTAAAGTTTGCGAGTAATTTGGAATCACATTTTTTCTCGTGGATTTGTACGAACGGTAAAAATAGACCTTACCGTTAAGAAAACAATGCAAACTACTGGACGTGTAAGTGGTGCCTAGAAAATCAACGACTCATTTACTATGGCTGATGGCGTCGTCCTGTAAAGGATATGCCACGATTTTCGAGTTCAAAATTAACGACTATATTTCTCTGCTTAACCCTTTAGTTGCTAAGGACGTGTATAGACGTTTCTCCCATTAACTGCTAAAAACAACTGCTATTATCTCTCCTGTGTGAGCTAAAGACGTGCTAACACGTTATACATTTCTACTATCACTGCTATTTAAAACGAAATTAAGAACGAAAATCCAGTCCTTCGAAACTAAATGCTACAGAAAGATCCTACGAATAACATGGACAGAAAAAGAAAGAACACTGATGTTCTGAAAGAACTAAATGTTGAAGAGAATTGGCTGATAAACAACATACTATACAGAAAAATTACATACTTTGGTAACATCGATCGTCACGATGGCCTGGAAAAAACAATACGAGAGGGCAGGGTCCCAGGACGCAGAGGCAGAGGCAGACCAAGAAGAAGATGGCTACAAGTTATTAAAGAAACCATGAACATGACCATCGACGAAGTGGGTGAACTGGCAAGAGACAGGGTGAATTTAAGATGTGCTGCATAGATAGCAACGTCATATAAAGGATACGCACCTTGATGATGATGATCACTGCTATAGGCGTACATTCACGTTTGTGACCTAGAAACAAAGAGTAGCTATTTTTAGCTCTATTTGTAGCAGCAAAAAGGTTTCAATAACTTACATAAAATCAAACAAATATATGCCAGACAGTGTCGTCTTCGTGGTAGAGAGAGAAGATATACTAATCAACTTCTCATAGGTACGGTGAACATATGGACTTTGGGATGGCTGCTTCAGCGGAGGACAGAGCACGTATGGCAATGCCCAATGTGCCATGACGTCGCTCGCATAACATAACATAACAAGCAAATATCCTTGTCCGCTTACCGTTTCCAGCCTTCAATATATTGTTACATTTCATATATTATTTTCTTGTATTTATTTTTCCAGCGTATATCTCCCTCCAACTGTCTTTGTTGTTCGTCTCGTTCGTTGATGAGCTAGTGCTCAAGTAGCGGTGTTTCTCTCCGGTATAAAATAGGCTACAGGCGAAGGAGGGACTTCATTGCAACGAGTAAAGTTCCCAATATGGCTGCGTCTCTGTAGGCCGAAATGGCACGCCATCTGCCAAGAGTGTTGCACAAAGCACGATCTCCACATCTCCAGCAACAATCCTGGGAATCTCATTTAAAAAAATGACACATGTGACTCAATCCGGATTCGAACGAACCCACCGCCTTTAGAATGACAGGCCGACAGGCATACTTTTTAACCACTTTGCGATAGAGACTTCTTCTCCCCACTTTTTAACCACTTTGCGATAGAGACTCCTTCTCCCCACTTTTTAACCACTTTGCGATAGAGACTCCTTCTCCCCACTTTTTAACCACTTTGCGATAGAGACTCCTTCTCCCCACTTTTTAACCACTTTGCGATAGAGACTCCTTCTCCCCTCTTTTTAACCACTTTGCGATAGAGACTTTCTCCCACTTTTTAACCACTTTGCGATAGAGACTCCTTCTCCCCTCTTTTTAACCACTTTGCGATAGAGACTCCTTCTCCCCACTTTTTAACCACTTTGCGATAGAGACTCCTTCTCCCCACTTTTTAACCACTTTGCGATAGAGACTCCTTCCCCTCTTTTAACCACTTTGCGATAGAGACTCCTTCTCCCACTTTTAACCACTTTGCGATAGAGACTCCTTCTCCCCTCCCCCACCACTTTTTAACCACTTTGCGATAGAGACTCCTTCCCCCACTTTTAAACCACTTTGCGATAGAGACTCCTCTCCCCCACTTTTTAACCACTTTGCGATAGAGACTCCTCTCCCCCACTTTTTAACCACTTTGCGATAGAGACTCCTTTCCCCCACTTTTAAACCACTTTGCGATAGAGACTCCTCTCCCCCACTTTTTAACCACTTTGCGATAGATACTCCTCTCCCCCACTTTTTAACCACTTTGCGATAGAGACTCCTCCCCCATTTTTTCTCCGTAATACAAAAATAATGTCAAATAACATACATCATCATCATCAAATAGCTTGTCTTGAAACAGAACTTCGCCACCCCAACAATCTTTCGAATTTCTCTCTTACAGGCCAGATGTCCCGCCTCTGCATCAGTCATGCTCAAACCCTCAATTAAATCCTGAATCCATCTTCTCGGTCGTCTTCTTCTTCTCCCTTTTGCCGGGATGTCTCCTTCCATGATGGTCTTCTCCAGCCTTCCATGTCTCTTTATATGTCCAAAATACTTTAATTTTCTCATTATTATTTGTAGCATCACCGAGTTTTCTTTTGATTTTGAGTATTTCTTGATAGTTCTATTTATTCTGGTTTTGTGTATCATACATACCTACTTTAACATACATTGTTATCCAACCAGTTTTGTTGTTTGAAGATTAGTAACTGGAATTTGATATCAGAGGTTGTGTGAGAATCCCGTCATTGGAGCAGAAGTGAACAACACACTTCCTCAATTCAATCCATCCCGCCTGCCCTGCGTGTTCGTAGCGGGTTTACGACGGATGACAAGCCCCCCTATGGGTGCGGTTTAATTCCACTGGCTGGCAGAAAAGCCACAGGTTCTCCAGATTTATGGTGTTCGTGGAACCGAACAGAAGGGTTACGATGTCCATGGCGCCGAAGAACTGAAAACAAGTGCATCTGGATCTAAAAAAAAAATCACTCCATACCATTAGCTACTATGGAGGAATAAAAACGAGCGCAAATCACACCATCTGTCTATATATCTATCTGTTGCAGAGGTAGGATTGACACGTGTGGAACGTCGATTGTAGGATTGTCCCCACAGCCGTCTTGTGTACGAGTCGATAGGCGAGCATGTACGCGGTAAGCTTATCCGGTCCACCCTCACAGTTATACGCTTTTTCATATGACCGCCTTTAAAGACGAAACACATAAGTTGTATAGCTGATATAGTTAGTGTGCAAATAGCAAATGCTGTAACCTACAGCTAGTCCCATTGTTGAGGCACCCTAAACATCTCATTAACAGCTAAGCAACAGATAAGCAATATCATATCCATGCCTACTTTGTGTTACCGGTACCAAACATGGACAATGAGCAAAACACAGTCACAAAAAAAAATAACTATATGTGAAATGCGATGACTACGAAAAGTTATTAAGAACACCAGAAAAGACCATCAGCATAAGAAACAAAGTTGGGAAAGAACCTTGAGAAACAAAGTAGGAAGTGGTTCGGCTACTTAATAAGAATGCAGCAAAACTCCACAGTACACAGAGTATTTTACAACAGATCTTTAAAAAGGAAGGTGAGAGAAAGAAAAGAAAAAAGATGGATAGATGACATAGCAGAATCTTGACAAAAAGCTAAAATAACAATCTTCTTCTTCTTTGCGTTCGGTTTCGTAAGCTCGTTTAAACCATTAGATGATCTGTCTCTATGAAGATGCATGTCAGTTGGAGTTCTTAGAGATTTCCCCATAGCTTGGTCTGTAAACTTTGTTCATGAGGCCATATTTTATTTCGTTAGTGTATGTATGATGGACATGACTGCAGGATGTGCTCTGGAGTCTGTGTTTCTGTCTGGCATGCACATTGTGCAGTCAAAACTATTTTTATTCTAAAATAACAATCAACCAAGCTACAAGAGCAGAGCAAGACAAAAACAGAATACCCTGACACTGGGTAACAACCCGGTAACAGTGTGACGACAAAAAAAAAAGAAGAATAGTTTGACATTACGTTCTGAAATTTCTCTAGCTGTTTACCAGCTGTCACCTTGCACAAGCAAATTAACAAAACTACAACTTCTGAGAACACAGATATATTTCTTCGGCAATATACGGACGTGTGACATGAACCATTCTACAAGCATTAATTCAGATATCGAATTTTTTGGAGCAAAAATAAAGCAACAGAAAATTGTGTATATATATATATATATATATCATTATCAAATAGCTTGCCCTGAGCAGAACTTTGCAACCCCAACAATCCTCCGGAATTTCTCTCTCTCATAGGCCAGATGTCCTGTCTCTGCAGCCGTCATGTTCAAACCATCAGTTACATCCTGAATCCATCTTCTCCGTGGTCTTCCTCTTCTTCTCTTTGCAGGTATGCTTTCTTTCATGATGGCCCTCTACAGCCCGTCATGTCTTTTTATATGTCCAAAATATCTCAATTTTTCTTTCTTATTTGTAGCATCAGCTAGTTTTCTTTGATTTTGAGTTCTTTCTGGATAGATCTATTTGTTCTCTTCTCTGTCCAAGATATACGAAGGACTTTTCTGTAACACTTATATTCAAAAGCACATATATGTTTCTCCACTGCTTTATATATATATATATATATCATCATCATCATCAAGGTGTGTATCCTTTATAGTACGTTGCTATCTTTGCAGCGCATCTGAAATTCACTCTGTCTCTTGACAGTTCACCCACTTCGTCAATGGTCATATTCATAGTTTCTTTAATATCTTGTAGCCATCTTCTTCTTGGACTACGTGTGCGTCCTGGGACCCTGCCCTCTAATATTGTTCTTTCTAGGCCATCGTGGCGCTTAATGTGACCAAAGTATGTAATTTTTCTGTATAGTATGTTGTTTATCAGTCAATTCTATTTAACATTTAGTTCTTTCAGGACATCAGTGTTCTTTCTTTTTTCTGTTCATGGTTTTCGTAGGATCTTTCTGTAGCATTTACAATACATATATATATAATATAGACATCCTTGTAACGTGGGGGCAGCTCTGACGACCTCCCTATTACCGTTGAGATCTGAAACGATGCAACTGTATAATTCCATGAAACCATGCAACTGTATAACTCCATGATGTGGTACTTTAAAGTGGAGTTTTTCTTTTAGCTAAATTTTACAGTGTCCTTTACAAATTTGTATCGGGTTGGATAATATGTATACACTCTTCCATAGATTCGGATATACCTGCCCTACTTGCCATAGTGGCTTAAAAGGACGCAACCTGCGTTCTCGTCACAGACTGCTCAGATAACAAACACTGATTAACTCGCCCGATTCACAAAACATCATAGATAGCGTTAGAATCCCGAGACCAGCACGTGTTAAGACGGAAACTACCGAACAGTTTTCGGAGACAAGGGTGGCAACTCATAAGTACTAAACTACCGGAAACAATAATAACGCGTCCCTAGAGAGGACTTAAATTCGATAATAGACATCTACATATAGCTACTTTAAAAATATTTTCTAGTAAATATTGCTGTGAATACTTGACAGAATAATTACTGTATTTTTCTCTTTCTTCTGGCCTGGCATAGGTGTGCGTCGCACACCTAGCACGCATGAAGAATACGCGCCTGCCGCACACATACTCACATGCACGCCCACATACATAGATATACACAAGAGTGCATACACACACACACGCTAACATCCCTGTGGTAACGATCACCAACAATATACCGCTTGTCAGTGGCGGCTCATGATCGTTTTTGTTGGTTGGGCCAGATACAAATTTTCGAGAAAATCATGGCTTTGGGTTAGGTTATATTTTAATTTATTAAATAATAAATACACGTTACATATTATTTTTGGTGGGGTCCGGCCCCTCTAGCCCTTAATGATGAGCCGCCACTGCCGCTTGTATAGCTAATGCAGCCGTCCATTTACTGGCTAATATTTCCAGATTTCTCAATATAAACATATTTAAACAGCATGAGAGGCCACTCAATATCTGGCATGCATTTTTATATAACTCTTTTCATAATCTAAATTGGATTTTCTTGCTATGTTTTCTTGCTGGACACGTCATGTTATTTCTATTTCTCCCTTTATATATTCTCTCTCTCTCTTTCTCTCTATCCACGTATTTTCGTGCAATCTTTATTTTTTTTCATAATTCCTAATTCTACATTGCATGTTTTCTTTAGTTCATGTATCACAGATTAGTAACAATAATTTCTACATGAGGATAAAATGTGCGAAAGATCTAAGACAGTGTTTCCCAACCATTTTTTGGGCCATGCCCCACCCAGAGGCGGCTCGTCATTGAGGGTCAGTGGGGCTGGCCCCCTAAAATAATGTGTAACGTGTATATATTATTTTTAAATGAAATAATAACAACCCCAATCCATGATTTTTCCAAAAAATATTTGTCTGACCCCACCAACAAAAATGGTCATGAGCCGCCACTGACCCCACCTAAGCCTTTCTAAAATTCGTATGCCCCCTATGTAACATATACATAATATTTAATATTCAAATATTGATTTCTTCACTGAAGAAACTTAAATGATAGGTTTTAAACAGACATCACTAGGAAATTGTTGAGGAAACACAATAAGTAAATTTTCAAAACATATAATGAAGAACTGAAATTCAAGTACGAAATAATTTTAATGAAAAATTTTTCTATATTATTTTAATTATTAGTAATTTTTTTTTTTTTCAATTTAACAAAATGCCCCTCTTAACAATCAAATTGTTCCCTGTGGGGCGTGGGCCCCATGTTGGGAAACACTGATCTAATAGACAGAGAAACAAGATAACTTTCTTAATGCTAACAGTTATTTTATTTTTCTGAACCCAATGTTATTATTTGTCCTTGATAATCTCCAACAAATCTCCTACTTCAGATCTCTCCGATCAGTTCTTCGAAAACAATTTGTTCTTATTTTTAAAACTTCTTTAAGAAAGTTTTATTTATAACTAGCATTTTTCTTTTCATCTTCTTTTGCGATATCTGGTCATGCCATTAATTCATTGTAAACCACAAACTGCAGTATTAAAAAAATTCTTTATCTTCAAACGCTCCATATCGACAACTTGCAGTGTTGTGTTGTAGGGCCAGAATTCTTTTCTAGAGATGACATACAGGGGACTGTCTTGCAGGACATGTTATGTGATTTGATCAGCGTTGTCACAGGGACGCAGAGGGGATGGGGACAATCGTATCCTGTGTAGGTGTTTGTTCAGTCTGTTATGTCCTATTCTAAGTCGGAAGATGATAGTCTATCTTTGTTTGTTGACTGTTTGGTAGTCATCGTTGGATAGTTTAGGTTCTTTTCTAATGTCCACGATAGCTCTATGTTTTTCAAAGTATGTCCTCTCGTTATCCACCTGTTCACACTCGGCTTCCATTTTAGCAAGTTTGTCTGCCTGATCGTTACCTGGCACTCCACAGTGTGACGGTACCAACTGGAGTGTAACGCTCTTATTGGCAGAAATCTTGCTGAGCCTCTTTCTCAGGGATGGAAGTTTAACTGTGGAGGGCTTGCAGAACGGATAGCGCATCTGTGAAAAAAACCACTTGTTGGCAATCAGAGCTGGTGTTGTTGATCATGATTGTGGCCGGTAGTAGTGCTTGAGCCTCTGCTGTGTAGTTTTTAACAAAATTTACCAAGTAGGATGTACCTTGTCTCGTTGTGGTTGTTGATATGGGATATAAATAACAGCCCCTCCATTTTTAATTGAATCTGTTGCAGATCCGTCGTTGTAAGCATGAATCCATGACTGTTTGGGGTATTTTTCTTGGATCATGCACATAGTGGCTGTACTCTTCTGTAGGTCATTGTGTATCTCTCTAATTGTGATTCCCCTAATTGTTGTAATGCTTTTTGCTGTATCACTAACTTGTTCCCAGGAGACAGGGTAGAGATTAGGTATTAGCATTGTAGTGTGCTTTGGTTGGTCATCTTGGCACTGTCTTTTAAGCCGCTTTCACCAATGGACGAAGCTGCTTCGTTTTAGTCGTCTAAATGCCAGATCTCTCAATCTTGCTTTCATTGGAAGCAAGGGCATACTTGTGTATTTCTCCATCTGGATCATACTTTTGGTTTCCCTTTTGTATTCCTGTTTTTTTTTTTTTTTTTTGCATCTCTCTGATATGTGTAGATTTCATAGCTCCGGTGGTGAGCCTGAGTGCCTGATTTTGTACTCTATATAGTGTCTGCACGTGTGAGTTGACAGCTGTAGTCCATGCTCATACGAAGCAAATGTTCTTCCACTATGCTATCTTACCTTTAGAAGCACATTCATGAACTTGGATAAGGATCGTATATTTACTGATTGAGTGATTGCTAGGACCATCATCATTGCATTTTTGTGAGTGAAGTGTGCTTCTATCTCTTTCTTACACTTAAAGATTCATTGGTAGGGCACGAACTCCGTAGTACCGGCGAGAGTCTTCGATATAATTTAGAAGACAGTTCAAAAGCTGGCTGAAATCGGACGGGCCGGCCTAGTCACCATGGACGCACAATCGACCCGACGTAAGATCACTCCGTTCCTGCCAGTGGACCAATTATACATCACACAAAAAATGATGAAATTGGCCGTGAAGAACGAACGAAAGAGAGAGAAGACAGTGAAACAAGTGTTTGTAGGAATTTTATTTAAAATATCTTTTTAGTGAATTTTTCCTGTGCAGCCGCTTTATATTCTGCTCTTCTCGATTTTGAACTGCCAAGAGTTCTTTTACCTGCTAAACTTGAATACGGGACCTAATTTTTATCGTCTGTCTACAATAGGACTAGGAACTCGATCTCATCTACACTGAGATCAGGGATCTCTTGAAAATTTACCCTATGACTCTACGGGGGAGCAAAGACGCGTACTTTGTTCTGGTACAAGTTTAATAATACACGCAAATGGCTTGTACGCAGACGAAGAAGAAATTCCTAATTTCCTACCGTATCAAACGTTTCTCTCATTAACCATCCCTTGTTTATGGTTTTTTTCTGGTTTATTTTACTTGTTTCTGTAATGTATTTTCTTTGACAATTTCCCGTGTATCAAATAACAAAGACCTCCCACTTGCTGATTAGTGCAGTAAGCTTCATTTGCACTTTGGCCCCTTTCAGAACAACATCGTTGGTTACTTTTCTATAAAAATGAAACCGCTATTCCCTCCAGCAATCCGCCATATGCGGATAACAGAAATAGTTATCGCTGCGATTGGAGGGAAAAAAATCTATTCGCAAACAAATCTGACAAAACCAGTGCAGAGAATCAATAAAAACAGTGCGAAACACCTGGCCGTGAAATGAACATGTTAATTGCTTGAAGATGTAAACTAAGTTTAAATAAATTTTTTTTTATTTCCATAAAAGGTTTGAAATGGATAAGGGAAGTGAAAATACGAGAAGAAATGTTACCAGCTTAAACACTTGTCGGCACCATTTATTTTGAAAATCAATTCTAAGCGTTATTTCTTGGTCTCATGACCGCACGGTGTTGCATACAAATTCTGTATCTACTCGAAATTTTGCAGACAAAAAATCGAAAGGATAAACATAAATGGCAAAGATAACAATAAATTGTCAAGTGCAGACCCGGATTAAATTTCTTCGGTAGTCAACGCAGGGTTAATAAAAAAAAGATTTAACCTAGGTAGTTTGTAGATAATTTTTATAAATGAACGCGTTAAACAGTTTTAAAGTTTTAAACAGTTGCATTTAACGCTTTCAATTATAAAAATTAGCCCCAAACCGCCTAGCAGTACTGCTGTCATGGGAGCCAAGTTTCCAAGGGACAAGCTACTTGATGATGATGATGATTTTCCATTACTAGATTTCTAAAAGTAGTTGCAATGTTCAATAAAATAATTTTACAAGTCCATTGGTGTTTCAATTTTAACACATGCCAGCGATAGTTGGAAAATGACTAAAGAAATAGAAAACAAGTTGAATGCACTTTAGTATAGATGTCTGCGTAAAATAATGAACATAAAATGGAACGAATTCAGAAGAAGTGATGAAATCAGAGAAATGTCTAGTCAACCACTAATAACAACTGTTATAAGAAGGAGAAGATGGATGTATTTTGGTATATGTTAAGAGGAAATTATCAAACAATAACAAAACATGCATTGAAGTGGGAGGCAAAGGGTTCAAGAAAGAGAGGACGCTTAACGGAAACCATGAAACGAACTTTGCTGAGAGAGGCAAGAAATATCGGGGAAAACAGCATCAGCAATAAAAAAACAAGAACTAAATGAACTAAAAAAATTAGCATCAACAATAAAAATACAAGACCAAAATGTCTGCGACTCTTTTTATTTACTGTGATAGCTTCCCTGGGCCCCTACCTCAGTTGCGTTTTAGGGCATGCCTAGTAGGTCGAAGTGTTACTATCCATTGATCCCTTTGAAAGCCCTGGCAGCACACGGGTGTAACAACATAAACAAAAGGAGCAACACGAATAAAAACAACAACACACCAGTATTACCAGCAACATCAAAACAACAGCAAGAATAGAAAAAACTACACACCACCAATACTGTCCCCTAATCTCACTGTTTAATCCCTACTTACGCATTAATATCACCACCTATTCATCAGTTTACCGTCAATCAATGTGTCTCATTGCCCATCGATCTCGTCCCAGTAAACGACTTCCGGAGCACTCAAAAACTCACAATAGAATCATTACGAACTTTCTGTCTCCAGGCAAACAGGCATTGGCACTAACGTCAAGGTCGCGATAGGTTTTTGATCGAGTACCACAACATACGCGACAATACGTCATTTCTGCGTCCAGCCTTTGCACGACATACGCTTATCTCTGACGATGTAACGAATGTCAAAGAACCGCATTTTGTTTCTACGTGTTTCGCCACTGATACAGTTTTACTACAGTCTTTTCTTATATAGATAACGAAAGTGAAGACAACTTGAACATGCTATTTAGAACAAGAGTTTACAAATATTATACAGGGTGTTCAACTTAAAAGTAGCCCAATTTACAGGCTTTTATTAGTCAATTGGGCTACTTTTATCTTGAACTAAATGAATACAATGTTTTTTTATGTTGTTGGTATGATTATGTTGTTGTTGCTTGTTTTGCAGCCGTTGTTGCTTGCTACTGTTGTTTTTTTAAGAGGATCTCTGGGACGTAGAGGTTAAGTACTCGTCTCTCGTGCTAAAAGTACCAGGTTAGTTCCCTCGTGGAGCCATCTGGATATTTTTCAAGAAATTCATGAAGGCTAGAGAGCTAGTACACAGGTGAATACCAACAAACTAGTTATCCAGTGAAATGCCAGTAAATGTCAGCAAACTAGTTATCCAGTAAAATGTCAGTAAAATGTCAGCAAGCTAGTATACCAGTAAAATGACAGTAAATGTCAGCAAGCTAGTATGCTAGTAAAATGTCAGCAAGCTAGTATGCTAGTAAAATGTCAGCCAGCTAGTATGCCAGTAAAATGTCAGTAAAATGTCAGCAAGCTAGTATATCAGGAAAATGACAGTAAAATGTCAGCAAGCTAGTATATCAGTAAAATGACAGTAAATGTCAGCAAGCTAGTATATCAGTAAAATGTCAGCAAGCTAGTATATCAGTAAAATGTCAGCAGGCTAATATATCAGTAAAATGTCAGCAGGCTAGTATATCAGTAAAATGCCAGCAAGCTAGTATGCCAGTAAAATGTCAGCAAGCTAGTATGCCAGTAAAATGCCAGCAAGCTAGTATGCCAGTAAAATGCCAGCAAGCTAGTATGCCAGTAAAATGCCAGCAAGCTAGTATGCTAGTAAAATGCCAGTGAATGCCAGCAAATTAGTACTTATGTACTGTTGCAGAAGGCCCAACTGAGATGGGTCGGTCACGTTGCTCGAATGCCTGATAAACGCATCCCAAAACAGTTGATGTATGGCGAGCTTGAAGGGGGCAGACGTTTAGCAGGTGGACAGAAAAACGCTTTAAAGACACTCTTAAAGTGTCTCTGAAATGCTTCGATATAGACAATACGTGCTGGGAATCCTTGCGCAAGATCGCCAAATGTGGCGCTGTAACAACAAAAGAGGAACCCGAATAGCTGAGAATCATCGTATTGTTGAGTCACAGAGAAAACGAGCAGCGCGAAAAGACAGAGCACACAACACGCACATGTCTAACCTTGATCATGTATGCCCCACCTGTGGTCGGGGATTCTGTTCTAGGATTGGACTCTACAGTCACCTCCGCACACACCAGAGAGGTGCAACAGTACACGTCTGAGATTGTTGTCATCATCGCTTGCGATGGACGGCTATTAGGACTTATGTGAATATCGACAAAATAGTTCTTATGTGAATATCAGCAAACAAGTAAATCAGTGAATGCCAGTGAACAAACTAGTACGTCAGTGAATATGCTCAGACATTTATATGATAAACAATTAATAATCACTGTCTATGTTACGTTCTGTAGCATACTAGACCACACGAGCACAATATAACACCGGGCAACACTACCAGCCTAAAAATATCTTCTTTTATTCCAATGTTTAGTATCTCTGACAAACAACTCCTTCGACTAGTACATTCACCCATAACATTCTTCAAGTTCCTCCACGACTTCTTCAAAACATTCTTTCCCCTTCACGAGAATTGACCAAAATGTCTGGTTTCCTGGCAACTCTAATTATTTAGTCAACAAAGTTGTGTGTACATCTCTTGTAGTATGTACACACTCTCTATAAATACTGAAAGCACTGCTTCCTTCTATCAGCTTCCGTGTATTACAGCAACTCTCAGATGTATGCTTCATATTTCAACTTGATTCAAATTTAAATTTAGTTCACTCTTATTCTGTTACGGGTTACGGCAGTGGTTCTCAAAGGGTGTGCCCAGACGCCTCAGTGTGCCCGGGGACATTTCTATGTGCACCCTAGGAAATCCCGGATCAGAGGTCGGCAATGCGCGCCAGCGGGTACTAGGGTAAAAATCGCCAAGACCCGCGAAGCTACCCTAGTAAATAAAAAGAACAGCAGAAATGAGCCTCTGGTGTCCCTACTTGTATGCGCATAACTGACACAACACACATTCCCTCTTAGGCTCATATCACATACAAATCACAAAGAGTGGTTAACAAGTGATCGATTTGGAGAGTTCAAAGAAGAAGAAGCTTCACGACACATGTGGGTAAGACACAAGTCAAGACCATTTATTTAGTTGTTTCTCGATTATGATGTTGCACCTACTTTTCTCTCTCCCAATATCTTTATTCCTAAACCAGTGTGTTCTTTATACTCCCAGCACTCTGCAAAGACATAACTACTAGAAAACTACAGACCTTCATAAATAGATGTTTACGTAGAATAGAGTTTGAAGAGTAGAATAGACTGAGATAGTATGATAAGATTACGAACGAGTAACTCAGAGAAAGAACTAAACAGATACCAGTGTAGAAAGAGCTACGGAAGAGACGCTGGCGATGGATAGGACATACATTGAAAAGACCAACCGAAGCATTGCAAGACATGCACTGTTTTGGAACCAGTAGGGAAAGAGGAGTAGGTGAAGGCCTTGACAGACTTGGAGAAGAGAGTTGGAGTCAGATATGAAAAGGATAGGTAAAACATGGACAGAATTGGAAGGGATGGCAAGAGAGAGGAAGAGCTGGAAGAAGTTAGTTGAAGACCTGTGCTCCGTTGAGAGTTGAAAGGTAATGAAATGAATGAAAATGAACTCTGCATAGACACTTCATTGCTGTCATTTTCTTCTGTTGTTTGATGTCCACGTCAGGTTTCGTACTGTTGTTGAACGAAGCTTACAGAGCAAGCTATGAGGAACTCTCGAGGAACTCCAATTGACATGCAGCTTTATGGAGAATGCATTTGAAAATAGATGTCTGAGAAAAATAATGAATATAAAATGGAAAGAATTCAGGAGAAGTGATGAAATCAGAGACATGTCTGGTCAACCACTAGTGACAACTGTTATAAGAAAGAGAAGATGGAGAAATGTTGGGCACACCTTGAGGAGAAATTATCAACGAATATCAAAGCAGGCATTGAAGTGGGATGCAAAGGGTTCAAGAAAGAGAGGTCGACCTAACGAGACCCTGAAACGAACTTTTGCTGAGAGAGGCAGGAAATATCGGTCTCAGTTCCATGAAGGAGATTGAGTGAGTTGCCCAGGATAGACCGGTATGGAGAAATTACTTGCAGGCCCTATGTGACGTACAACGGTACGAGATAAATTATTATTATTATTATTATTTATAGAGGCAACCCATCTCATGGTTTAGAGGAGCAAACGAAACCGAACGAAAACAAGAACTGATGTTCGTATGATAACGATCATTGTTTATTTGTTTTGTAAAGCGAGTTTACTTCGTTGTTTTTTATGTGTCTGTAAAACATATATATATATATATTTTCCTCTGGCATCGTTATACGTTATATAGGGCCTGCAAGTAATTTCTCCATACCGTTCTGTCCTGGACAATTTGTCTTATTGAGTTTAATTTTGCTTGCCTCTCTAAGCAAAATTCGTTTCAGGGTTTCCCTAGGGCACGCTCTCTTTCTTGAACCCTTTGACTTCCACTTCAATGCCTGCTTTATTACTATTTGATCATTTTTTCTTAGAGTATGCCCAACATATCTGTATCTTCTCTTTCTTATAACAATTGTTACTAGTGCTTGACCAGACATTTCTCTGGTTTCATACACCATCTTCACAATTACATCGCGGACTCTTGCCTGTTCTACAAAGTTCGCGCACTGCATCTGAGATCTTCCTGTGTAAGAAAGAGATAGGGGCAAACATGGTTACTCACCGAAGTGCAATGATGTTGGTCCGAAATCAATCAATCAATCAATCAATCAATCAATTATTACTTCTCCTGAATTCGTCCTATTTTATATTCATTATTTATAGTACACAATTGTACTGTAATCTTTAATCTTCTCTT
The DNA here is from genome assembly GCA_020796225.1 of Arion vulgaris. Lineage (NCBI taxonomy): Eukaryota > Metazoa > Mollusca > Gastropoda > Stylommatophora > Arionidae > Arion > Arion vulgaris. The sequence continues at coordinate 15,690,412 of CM036768.1, forward strand.
ACTTCTGTTGTCCTTCTCTGCTTTTTTTGCCGGTTGGCTTAGAAGGTTTAACTGATGATCGGTTTTCGAGATAGTGCACGCTCGGTCGCTTGATATACTGTGGTATTGTGCAGTTTTAAGATGTCTGTAACTCCACCAATCTAAATTTGTCTTGGTCTGCCCCTTCATCTTGATGATTCCATTTTTAGGTTGTACTCTCTTGCATCTGGTGTATTCGGGTTCATTCTCACCAAGTGGCCAAACCATTTGAGTCTATGTCCTGAATCTAATAGCAGGTATTGTTCCGACTGTTCTTCTAATTCCCTCATTTCTTATATGGTCTCTTCTTATTGCATTTACTGCTTTCCTCAAGCATCTTTACCATTACAGAAAAATAAGGATAGTGCATTCCCATTTAAGTGGAAACCTTGTAGTTGTAATAAATGAGTTTGTCTCGATTTCCGAAGCGATGCCAAGAAGAGAAATGGTTGGGAGACTGTGAGGGAGAGTCAGACAAGTTTGTACTTGTCCTTGTGTTAGACAGAATCTATTAAGTTTTTCTCGTATAAAAATAATGTCCCGTATCTTTTTCAGAGCTTAGATTACGAAGTGCCTGTTACTTCACATTTCTCTGTGGCGTAGAGGTTTGGTGCTTGCTGCTTGTTTCAAAGGTACTCGGTTCGTTCCCTCGTGGAGCCATCTGGATATTTTTCCAGAGGTCATGATCTCAGTGTTGTTTCTAGTCCTATCGGAGACGGATGATAAAGCGGAGGCCCCGTGTTCAAGTTGAGCACGTAAATGAACACTTGGCAGTTCAAAATCAAGAAGACCAGGCTGGGATGCCGCTGTCCGGGAAAAATGAAATAAAAAGATTAAAAACCAAAATTTCGACAAACTTATTTAAATTACATCGGGGACTCTGGTGTTACAGAATTCGTGCACTGCTGCTGAGATTATCCTTTGTAAGAAAGATATCAGAGCACACATGGTTACTCCCCAAAGTGCAACGATGATGGTCATATCAATCAATCAATCACACGAATTTCTAGTTTGTATTGTGCAGAATGTAGGAGGTCCAATCCCTTCCCTCTCGTGTGGAAAGTCGAGAGTGGGATTGAATCATATAATGGCCTTAAATTATTATATCGATCTCTAACATTATCATATTGTGCCCTTAAATTATTATATCGATCTCTAACATTATCATATCGTGCCCTTAAATTGTTATATCGATCTCTAACATTATCATATCGTGTCCTTAAATTGTTATATCGATCTCTAACATTATCATATCGTGCCCTTAAATTATTATATCGATCTCTAACATTATCATATCGTGTCATTAAATTGTTATATCGATCTCTAACATTATCATATCGTGCCCTTAAATTATTATATCGATCTCTAACATTATCATATCGTGCCCTTAAATTATTATATCGATCTCTAACATTATCATATCGTGCCCTTAAATTGTTATATCGATCTCTAACATTATCATATCGTGCCCTTAAATTGTGATATCGATCTCTAACATTATCATATCGTGTCCTTAAATTGTTATATCGATCTCTAACATTATCATATCGTGCCCTTAAATTGTTATATCGATCTCTAATATTATCATATCGTGCCCTTAAATTGTTATATTGATCTCTAACATTATCATATCGTGTCCTTAAATTGTTATATCGATCTCTAACATTATCATATCGTGTCCTTAAATTGTTATATCGATCTCTAACATTATCATATCGTGCCCTTAAATTGTTATATCGATCTCTAACATTATCATATCGTACCCTTAAATTGTTATATTGATCTCTAATATTATCATATCGTGCCCTTGAATTGTTATATCGATCTCCTAACATTATCATATCGTGCCCTTAAATTATTATATCGATCTCTAACATTATCATATCGTGTCCTTAAATTATTATATCGATCTCTAACATTATCATATCGTGCCCTTAAATTATTATATCGATCTCTAACATTATCATATTGTGCCCTTAAATTATTATATCGATCTCTAACATTATCATATCGTGCCCTTAAATTATTATATCGATCTCTAATATTATCATATCGTGTCCTTAAATTGTTATATCGATCTCTAACATTATCATATTGTTCCCTTAAATTATTATATCGATCTCTAACATTATCATATCGTGTCCTTAAATTATTATATCGATCTCTAACATTATCATATCGTGCCCTTAAATTGTTATATCGATCTCTAACATTATCATATCGTGCCCTTAAATTGTGATATCGATCTCTAACATTATCATATCGTGTCCTTAAATTGTTATATCGATCTCTAACATTATCATATCGTGTCCTTAAATGGTTATATCGATCTCTAACATTATCATATCGTGCCCTTAAATTGTTATATCGATCTCTAACATTATCATATCGTGCCCTTAAATTGTTATATCGATCTCTAACATTATCATATCGTGCCCTTAAATTATTATATCGATCTCTAACATTATCATATCGTGCCCTTAAATTATTATATCGATCTCTAACATTATCATATCGTGCCCTTAAATTGTTATATCGATCTCCTAACATTATTATATCGTGCCCTTAAATTATTATATCGATCTCTAACATTATCATATCGTGCCCTTAAATTGTTATATCGATCTCTAACATTATCATATCGTACCCTTAAATTGTTATATTGATCTCTAATATTATCATATCGTGCCCTTGAATTGTTATATCGATCTCCTAACATTATCATATCGTGCCCTTAAATTATTATATCGATCTCTAACATTATCATATCGTGTCCTTAAATTATTATATCGATCTCTAACATTATCATATCGTGCCCTTAAATTATTATATCGATCTCTAACATTATCATATCGTGCCCTTAAATTATTATATCGATCTCTAACATTATCATATCGTCCCCTTAGATTATTATATCGATCTCTAACATTATCATATCGTGCCCTTAAATTGTTATATTGGTTGTCTAAACTATAGATTGTTAGATCCACTCCACCCCTCGTTTTGTCAAATCGATCCATTGAATTGTGATATCGACCCATCAAATTGTGCTATGGGCCAACTAAATGTGTATACCTGCTACGTATAATATTTTATCAGCGGGTTGTAGTCAAACCTCCTCAGTTTGAGAACCTCTAATGTGTCATGAGAACGTTAAAATCTACATAAGATGACTGCAGTGTATGATTTAAGTATATATACTCAGGTATCAAATACTTCAAAGAATAAATTACTTTGAAAAGATTACATCTGGTCCAGACAATTGTGTCAGGTAAAGAGATACGTGTTTGTTACTGTAGTGCGAGGCTTTAATTTAAAAGCTGGCATGTTTACCTTCGTGATTTTTAAGTTAACGCCCTGATGGGAGGACTGTTGCTTTTGTTACTTAAATGTTACTACTCCTATTTTAGTAACAAAATCACTATTTATTTTTGTGTATAATTGTGATCTCTGTTTGGCGGAGGTAAGGGTTTCACTTCGCGATCCAAGAGAGCTCAGTTCGATTCCTATGCGGAGACATCTCAACATTTTTTTAAATAGATACCTTATCTTGTTGCAGGTAAGAACGAGTTCATAGTCCTATCGGAGATGGACGATAAAGCTTAGGTCCCGTGTTCAAGTCGAGCAAGTGAAAGAACCCTTGAAAAGTTAAACATCAACAAGAGCAAGAGTAACCGTTGATGGATTGATTCATTGATTGATTCGACAATCATCATTGCACTTCGGTGAGTAACCATGTGTGCTCTGATATCTTTCTTACACAAGAAGATTTCAGCTGCAGTGCACGAACTCCGTAGCAATGGCGAGGGCCCTAGATGTGGTTGTGAAGATGGTGAAGATATTTTTGTATAAATTTTATTTTTAAAAATCTTGTCTTATGAGTTTTGCACGTTGCAGCGGCCTTCCAGCCTGTTTTACTCAATTTTGAACTGATAAAGGTTCTTTTACGTCTTCAATTTGAACACGGGGCGTACGTTCTACATCTACCTCAGATAGGACTAGGAACTCGATCTCACCTACACTGAGATCATGAATCTCGGGGGAAAAAACACAGATGGCTCTACAAGGGAGCGAGCCAGGTACCTTTGGCACTAAAGGCGTTCACCTAACCTCTATGCTAAAGAGGCATGGCAAAAATAAATGTATGTATGTGTAGCCAACGTTACCTCTGAAGTCGATGAAAGCATGCCTGTTTGGCGAGGAAACCAATAAAACGGTAAGGTCAACAAATAAACAAGGAACAGGTATTAAGAGCTTCCGAAAAACAAATAGACAAACACGGGACTCGAACCACTTACCCTAGTCCTTACGACACCAATCGCCTAGCCTAGCAATACGAGCGCTTTTACGGACACAACCAATGAGCCATTCTAAAAAAATGATTCACGAGGGAGTGTCTTTCTCAAACGCTCGTTACAGCTAGACACAGAAACACAATCAGGTAGGGTTCGAACAGTGTCTGCACAAACACATGCTATAAGCTTATTGTGCTTGTATATATTAGAGACGAGACAATATCATACATACACACATGTATACACATATAACAAACATGTATGCATCATTCAAAGTAGCTTCAAATTAAAACGGTAAGCAGGCATTCATTCAAAAATCAGTCAGAAGCGCCACACCAGGCGCCATGGCTAAGCTTGAATTCACAGCTGACGAACGTAGAACAAGAAGAAGAAGTAGAAGTAGCTAGCGTGTGACGGGAAGGGGGGAGGGGATGTGCAAACAAACTGTTTACCATCAACTGACGAAGACTGTGCACATATAGGTCCGTGCTTAGTACAATGATATTTGACTAAAAACCACTGCCTACTTCAGATACCATTGGATGACTTATTCACTTCATAATGAGACTACGCTACAGAGCACTCCAAGTGTGGTTTAATTAAATTATTAATTGTTTCCATTATTGCTTTCCTTTCAAGGAATAACTGGTTAAACTAAAGTATTATTGAAAAATAATGAAGTAATTACTGATTCAAGCAGCAGATGTGATACTCGTTGATGTCATTCCTAATGTGTAATAGAATCGATACCAAGCTTTATAATGTGTATTCGTGTCAATATATGTGTATTTAAAGACAATATCCAACAATTAATATCGAGTGTAAATTTGTTGGATTTGTTTGTTTTTTCCGATCCAAAAGTACTTGAGTTTTTCAGCTCTTCGGCTCGGTGCCATGGACATCGTAACCCTTCGTTTCGATGCCACGAACACCGTAAATCTGGAGAACCTGTGGCTCTTCTGTCAGCCCGCGGAATTGAACCGCACTCACAGAGGACTTGTCACCCGTCGTCCAACGCGCTACGAACACGCTGGACATGTGGACAAAGTTGTTGGATACGGCGACCAGTACTAAATTTGACCAGTACTAAATTTGACCAGTACTAAATTTGACCAGTACTAAATTTGACCAGTACTAAATTTGACCAGTACTAAATTTGACGAGTACTAAATTTGACAAGTACTAAATTTGACAAGTACTAAATTTGACGAGTACTAAATTTGACAAGTACTAAATTTGACAAGTACTAAATTTGACAAGTACTAAATTTGACCAGTACTAAATTTGACAAGTACTAAATTTGACAAGTACTAAATTTGACGAGTACTAAATTTGACAAGTACTAAATTTGACAAGTACTAAATTTGACCAGTACTAAATTTGACGAGTACTAAATTTACATTACCAGGTTATGTCAGTAAAATATGTAAGGCAAACATTGTAGTCGTAACATTGCTTTAGAAAAACTAACAGCAAAAATAGAGTTTCCTCCAAATTAAAAACAAAAAAAAATAAATCCTAGAAGATTCTGAATTTTATATAATTTTTTAAAAATAATTAGCAATTTTCAATTATGATTTGCGGGTGGTGTGTCGGGCATGGGGAGTGAGTGGATGGTGGGGGTAGAGAAGTATCGGTGGTGTTGAGATGCGTTACTCGCCTCTCAATTCATAATTACTCAATTAGTAACTACTGAATTAGTAACTACTGAATTAGTAACTACTCAATTAGTAACTACTCAATTAGTAACTACTCAATTAGTAACTACACAATTAGTAACTACTCAATTAGTAACTACACAATTAGTAACTATTCAATTAGTAACTACTCAATTAGTAACTACTCAATTAGTAACTACACAATTAGTAACTACACAATCAGTAACTACACAATTAGTAACTAATCAATTAGCAACTACTCAATTAGTAACCACTCAATTAGTAACTACACAATTAGTAACTATTCAATTAGTAGCTACACAATTAGTAACTATTCAATTAGTAACTATTTAATTAGTAACTACTCAATTAGTAACTATTTAATTAGTAACCACTCAATTAGTAACTACACAATTAGTAACTATAATAGCCGTCCATCGCAAAGCGATGATGACAACAATCTCAGACGTGTACTGTTGCACCTCTCTGGTGTGTGCGGAGGTGACTGTAGAGTCCAATCCTAGAACAGAATCCCCGACCACAGGTGGGACATACATGATCAAGGTTAGACATGTGCGTGTTGTGTGCTCTGTCTTTTCGCGCTGCTCGTTTTCTCTGTGACTCAACAATACGATGATTCTCAGCTATTCGGGTTCCTCTTTGTTGTTACAATTAATAACTATTCAATTAGTAACTATTTAATTAGTATCTACTCATTTAGTAACTACTCAATTAGCGCCTTCTCAACTTACAACAACTCAACCTACAACTTCTGAACCACTAAGCAAGAAAAACCATCAGCCGAGAGTGTTGCACAAAGCACGAGATCTTTAGCTCCATCAGCAATCCTAAGTAGTTCATGGACAAATTTCACATGAGATTCATTCCGGATTCGAACCTACAGCATTCAGCTTGACAGGCAAACGCCTTAAGGGGAGACCTAGCGCGCCTGCCCATTGTGTTCGTCGCTCGTTGGACGACGGGTGACAAGTCCCCTGTGTGTGCGGTTCTTTTCGGAACAGTCACAGTTCTTGCGGAAAAGTCACAGGTTCTCCAGATTTACGGTGTTCGTGGCACCGAAACGAAAGGGTTACGATGTCAATGGCACCGAGTCGAAGAGCTGAAAGCTCAAGTGCTTCTGGATCGGGAAAAAGGTGGGGGACACCTGACAAACGGTTGCTAACTTCCTTATTTCTCAGTCAAATGAGATACTATTTATCAGGTAGTACCAGGGTGGTCTAAGATGAAATATTATATAACTGTTACATTAATTACATGCCGAGTTGCCATGGACACGGCGGTCATGTCGTCGTCTATAGCCCCCGTTATAAATACAGCACTTGATAATCTCCATCTTGGCTACTGGATTATCGGAAAGGAGTTCATTCTTATCTTTCATGTTTGTTAGCCTACACGGTCTGATATAACCAATAAAAGGTTCGCCTTAGGTTGAGAGGAGAGTGCCTCGGATTAAAGTGGCTTTAATACCCTACTAAATAAATAAATTAATCTTGGGAAAGTTAACTTAGTCGAAATTTTTTTCTCCTTTAAGTAATGTCACTGCTCTATGAGCAGACACGTCCTGTTCAACTTTAGACAAGGAATAAGACTCGAATCTCGCTACATGGGACTTTTACTTTTACACGATATCGCAATTTCTCGTAATTTTCTGAGGAAATGTGAGAGACTTCAATACTTAATTAATTTCAAGACTAGCGTCTGCTGAATAAGTGAACTGTTTACTTTCTTGCGTGCAGGATTTCATTCAGTCTTTCACTGTACATTATATCAATTGAAAAATATCTGGCCAGCAATTGCGGAATACGGGAGGGACATTAAGAATCAGGACTGTTTGATTCTGGACACGACTTTGCAAGCGTATTTCCACCATGTTTAGTCGGATATTTTCTGGTTTCGTTTGCCGAGCTGCTGAGTTAGTACTTAAGCAACACTGTAAGCTATGAATGTTACAATTAATGCTTTATACTGTGTCAACCGTGCGTTTGTTGTGGCTATACAGAAAATGGCGGACAGCGATAATGATGAACCGACTCAATCTGCCGTATGCAGTTATATTACGTGTGCAGAAAGCTGGATTTGGTCGTGATTGATGTTCCCTTCCACATGAATTGCAATTCAAGTGATGAACAGTTTTGTGTTGATACTTTAGCAATGGCCATATGCATTTATGCGGTTCAGATTTCTTTTTTGTGGCGGTACTTCTGTTTCATTCTGGAATTTGTTCATACAGGATACAGTTGTTAGCTTTTCGTGTGATTTTCGTTGGCACAGGAACGGAGCAATTATGGGGTGACCCGTTGCAGTGACGTTGGAACCGTACACATGAACATATGAACTATGAACATATGAACATATGAACATATGAACTATGAACATATGAACATATGAACATATGAACTATGAACATATGAACTATGAACATATGAATATATGAACATTTGAACTATGAACATATGAACATATGAACTATGAACATATGAACATATGAACTATGAACATATGAACTATGAACATATGAACATATGAACATATGAACTATGAACATATGAACATATGAACATATGAACTATGAACATATGAACATATGAACATATGAACTATGAACATTTGAACTATGAACATATGAACTATGAACATATGAACATATGAACGATGAACATATGAACGATGAACATATGAATATATGAACATTTGAACTATGAACATATGAACTATGAACATATGAATATATGAACATTTGAACTATGAACATATGAACATATGAACTATGAACATATGAACATATGAACATTTGAACTATGAACATTATATAAATGAGAAGTAAATAATACCGTTGTTTTTTAACCCATTTCATACCATAAGCCGTTATAGAGGTGCGTACACATGCACCCAAATTGTAACATTAGCCGACAGAGTGACCTTCCTAAAAGCACTTTTTCGCTTTGTATGAGCCATTCCAAGTTTTTATCAAAGCTAAAGATTGTAAATTAAATATTTATATTGGATGAAATATGTTAATGTTATGTTTTATAATCATATTAGTATAAACATGTTTCTTTATAGCGCATTTTGATCGTTACAGATATATTCTTAATATATTCTTCCGCATTTGTCAGCTTTTAATAAATGTGCGTTTATTTATCTATAGCATAGATTCCCAAACTTTTTCGGATCACCGCCCACTTTGCACAACATAAACTTTGTAACGCCCTCCACATTATAACAGTTTGCCAACGCCCCCTCCCACATACATACATGCTTTATTTTCTCTTTGACATAGAACATTGAGATATATTTATGTAATACATGGTCAATTTTCAAATGATTATATGCATCAAATAGAAAATTGATGAAAAAGCGTATCGTGTAAGACGGGCATAAGATGAATTAAAATGCAGAATTCAAATTTATAATGATTATTCAATGACAAAATCACAAAAGAAAACTCCTCCAAAGGTTTCTGAACCCACTATCGCCCCTCAGGACGATTCAGCGCCCACTGGGGCGGTACCGCCCACTTTGGGAAACGCTGATCTACAGCTTTAAATATCGTTCATCAAATATCTCTTAAAAGTGGTCTCTTTATCGTAGAGGTTAGGTGTTCCTCTGTCGTGTCAAAGGTACCAGGTTCGCTCCCTCGTGGAGCCTGGATATTTTTACACAGATCCCTGATCTCAGTGTAGGTGAGTTCTCGCGTTCCTAGTCCTATCGGAGACGGACGATAAAACGTAGGTCTCGTGTTCAATTTGAGTACGTAAAGAACCCTTGTCGGTTGACAATGGCGAAGAGCAGGCTGGAATGCCGCTGCCCGGGGCAAAATTAATTAGAAAAAGATTTAAAATAAAATTCCTACAAAATCTTCACCATCTTCAAAATTTATATCGGGGACCTCGCCGGTGCTACAGAGTTCGTGCTTTGCTGCTGAAATCTTCCTGTGTAAGAAAGAGATCGGAGCACACATGGTTACTGACCAAAGTGCAATGATGATGGTCCTATCAATCAATCAATCAATCTCTAAAAATTAAAAAAATAGCAACTTAATTTGTACATACACCTGCGGAATTGAGAATAGATTAATAAAAAGTAACTGGCCACATTGGTTTTTTTTCAATGCGATAGTCCATCTCGTCAGAATTCGAGTTATTCAGTGCTACATGGAACCAATACTAATATACGGATGCGAGTCATGGACAATGAACACACAGATCGAAACATCTCTGAGGGCCACAGAAATGTGGTTTTACAGAAGAATGATGAGAATCCCATGGGGCTGCTAAAATGACTAATGTTAAGGTGTTGAATGAGATCAAGACACAGAGAAAGCTTATGGTCAATATAAGAAAGAGGCAGTCATCATTTTTCGGGCATGTAATGAGGAGGGAGGTTTAGAACATATTGTGACAACAGATAAAATCGAGGGGAGACAAGACAGAGGAAGACAAAGAGAGAAAAATGTTGGATAACCTGACTTCATGGCAGGAAAGAGCGTCAACATCTGAGATGATAGCAAACACTAGAGACAAAGATTTGTGGCGATCCATGATCCTCTACGCTAGCCGGCACGGCACCTGATAATGATTATGACAGTCTATGTGTTGTGGGACGGATTAACGTTACGCGTGAACGTTCGCCGATCAACGTGGACTCAAAAGGGTCGTGAGTTCAATTCTTCTATCGATGTTATCTTATGTTATGTAATGCGATCAATGTCATGGAACATTGGGCATTCCCATTCGCGCTCTGTCCTCCGCTGTAGCAGCCATCCCAAAGTACATTTTCTCAGTGTACCCATGAGAAGTTGATTAGTATTCCTTCTTTCTCTACCATGAAGACGACACTGTCTGGAATATCCAATCAAACTTATATCGATGTTTCACACGTGAGGAAAGGAATTGATTCTCCTACCTCCTGCACACTAGACGTTAACAATATGAAGAGACATGCATTTCCTACTCTAAGGTCTGAAAAGGCAACGATACATTTTTTTAGTCCATATGTTAATATTGCCAGGAATCTTGTCAGCGACGCAATCCACGTATTGCGATCGCCTTCTTGAAAACTAACACAACCTTTAAAATACACACTCGATATTACAGTCTGATTTTTCGTAAACATGGAATCGCAAACTTTGTGTTCCGCACTTAGTCAACATTACACAACATTGTGGTCTTGCAGCAAAGTTTGATTGTTCGGAATTCTTGCACAAGTCACACGTTGCAACAACTGCAACTTCAAATATTCGTATTTTCGGAGACCATACCTGACATTTTCCATCTTTCTTCTTCCTTTCTTCCACCATTCACTTCTTCTTTTCTTCCACCATTCACTTCTTCTTTTCTTCCACCATTCACTTTTTCTTTTCTTCCACCATTCACTTCTTCTTTTCTTCCACCATTCACTTCTTCTTTTCTTCCACCATTCACTTATTCTTTTCTTCCACCATTCACTTCTTCTTTTCTTCCACCATTCACTTCTTCTTTTCTTCCATCATTCACTTCTTCTTTTCTTCCATCATTCACTTCTTCTTTTCTTCCACCATTCACTTCTTCTTTTCTTCCACCATTCACTTCTTTTCTTCCACCATTCACTTCTTCTTTTCTTCCATCATTCACTTCTTCTTTTCTTCCACCATTCACTTATTCTTTATAGAAGTGTTGAGGGGTGGGGAAGTAGTTCTTCTTCTTCTTCGAGCGCTCCATATCAACCACTTGTCAACCACTCTGTGTGATTTGTATGTGATCTGAGCCTAAAAGCCATTATACGTTGTGCCAGTTATGTTCCTACAATAGGCCAGCACATCCGATTTCTGCGTTGCTTTTATTTACTAGGGTATCATCCCTAGGGCCTACATCAATCGCCTCTTACGACATATACTGTAGGTCACAGTGGTACTATTTTTTGCTTCCCTTGCGGAACCCGGCAGCAGACGTGCGAGGGGACGTAGTGATCTTGTGTGTAGTTGTTTCAATGCACTTTGTAAGCTGATAATCATTTCCGTAAGGCTGTTCTTGATGCCGTCGCTCCGTCTTTTGAGAGGTCTTCCTCTTGCTTTGTACTTGTTATACTTTTTCTGTGTGGCTGTCTGTAGTAGGCGATACCAGGGCATTGATGTCAGGTATCCAAACCATTTAATATGTTGTTCATCGTTAACGTATGGAATTTCCTTCAAAAACGTATGCAGATTACAATCAAATTGGTATGAAAATCAAAAGAGATGTATACCGAAATACCTTTATATAAATATTGTTAGATTTATACATATAGGTAACTACTTCACCTTACGGCCGTTAGGAATTGATTGTCTTATTCTATATGTAGTGTGCTGTGTAAGAAGGGGATTTCTTCACTCTGTTGTACCCTTTACTTGATAAAGGCCTTTGAGTCGAAACGTTGCTGTGCATTGTTATTATTTTTGTCGGAGTAGCATAACTTTTTGTGCTGAGTGATTAACACGTGATCGATACGGAGTGTTTCAAGAAGAAGTTATATCAGAGCTTGTAGGCTAACAGAGATGCAAACTTGCCTTCCATCAAGGCATGCTCAGCAGAAGATTAAGATGGCAAGCGCATATGAGAGGAATGGATAATAACCACATATCACAACAAGTGTTGTTCTGCGAAGTTGTGGATAGAAAGAGACACCAAGACAGACTACTGCTCAGATATAAGGATGTTTGCAAGGTCTCAATGGAAAACAAAGGTCCAAAAAATGGGAAAAACTAGCTGATGACTGAGTTATGTGGAAAACGACTTTACGCAAAATGCAGAATCTTTTTAAAAGAAGCTTAGAGATGTGCTGAAAGACAAGAGAAGCGAGCAAACTCAGAAGTTGTCACAGTAAAACACTTGCCAATTGACTGTCTGTAAAGACGAAAAGGGCCATATATATATATATATATATATACCAGCAAACATCAAAATAAGAAACAATTTCTTGCGGAGAATTCCACCTAGAATTCCGTAGCGTTGACACTAATATTGTTAGGAGGAAAAATATTAAGAGAGGCCAGTGGGGCCTACGCGACATCCACAAGTAGCTTGACAATGGAGGTACGGGCGGTTACAGAGGCGGTGCCGTAATGAACAAGCTGATAGATTGGCTGGCATGGCTACGGTAACAGAGGGAGCTACAATGGACCGAAATGACATTCTTAACGCAGTGATAGAGTCTTTTCGAACAGAAGAGTTTCAGGGATGTGAGACCCACTAGCTGACCAGGTTGAGAGAGATGGATATCAATATTGGTACAGCCCGAAAAGAACGACATACCAAATACGCAAAGAGATTGGTTAATCAACATCAAACTGGCGAGTTGGGCTGCTGGACGTTGCTGGTTTTTTAAGGCGGGGATTGGAGCACCTATGGACATGTCCGGAGTGCTATGATGATATTCTTCTGATAACTGATTGTCAGTACCATATGCTCTTTCCCATTTTCTTGTATGTTTCTTTTGTTGTGTTGTACCCTGCATTAGACTATGGTATCTTTCATTCTTCCATCCTTCTACTGTTCTATCTATTCTCTAATCCTGTTTTGTCTTTCAGTGTCAGGTCCAAACAGGAGGCTCCTTAAGCAAGCCTCTCTACGCGCCATGTCTTTCTTTCTCTTCTCCAGTCCTGATTTGTCTCACAGCTTCAGGGTAAGTAACGATTTCTAGAAGGTTTTTTTTTGTGTGCTTCATAAACTGTGTCTTTCGCCGCCTCTGTTATCTCTGAGGTCTACCTTTCGCGTGGCTTGTTTTTTGTTTTGTATCCACTGTATCGGAGCAACATCGCTGTTTGTGGCGCACTGTATTTTGGTAATCTGCTTATGTGGCTGAGTCATTTAATTTGTTGTTTCTTGATGAAGCTCAGTACTGATGTTGTCCCCACTTTTTTCCTGATGTCTTCATTTCTCAACTTGTCTTCTCTGTTACCCCAACATTCTGCGTTGAAACTGTTTTCCTTATGTCTTCATTTTTAAACCGGTCTCTTTTTGTCACTCCCAGCCTTCTACTGTTTTACAGATGTTAAAATAGTCTTCTCAGCTAGATATCGGCTTAACGTAAACTAATCCTGGCCAAAATATGGCAACACGAGTTTCCAGCAAACATTAGGGGCCAGTCAGGGTCAACATTTGGCCAACCTGTTGGAATAATGGCCTACGGAATGTCGGTCACGAGAACAATGTGAAACGAACAAGAAGGTACAAGGCACTCACTGTTAGACATTCGTGATCACGCATTGTCAGCAAACTTAGGGTTAGGTTTATTTTTCTCAATTGTTATTTCCCTTTGTTCACGAGTTATCCCGATGCTGTCCGTGATTTTGCCCTGCTAACATTTCTCAGATATTTCTCATAAATTCTTTCTATTCTGATAAAAATAAAGACACCAGCTTTGTGAAATGTTGAAGTACTGGTATCTTATTACAAGATTATACCCAACAAAAATATTCTTATTTTCATCGTAGGCACATAGGGCGAATGGGTTAGAGCGCGGCTTCCATGAAGGAAGACCGGTGTTCAATCCAGAATAAAGCCATGGAGTTTTATCTGTCTTCTTCTTTCTTTTGTCCTTCTCTGCTTTTTTGCGGCTAGGTGTAGCAGGTTTAACTGATTGGCTTTCTTTCTTTCTTTTGTCCTTCTCTGGTCTTTTGCCGCTAGGTGTAGCAGGTTTAACTGATGATCGGTTTTCGAGATAATGCACGCTCGGTCGCTTGATATGGTGTGATATTGTGGAGTTTTAAGATGTCTGTAACTCCATCAACCCATCTTTTTCTTGATCTGCCCCTTCCTCTTGATGATTCCATTTTCAGGTTGTACCCTCTTGCAACTGGTGTATTAGGGTTCATTCTGACCAAGTGCCAAACCATTTGAGTCTCTGTTTTTCAATAAATCTAATAGCAGTATATCCCTAAATAATTGATCAAACAATAGCCTAGTGTTTTATATTTCAATAAATCTAATAATAATATTTTTCTGTCAATATATATATACAATATATATATATATATACTAACCTGAACAGTTTTGCGGTGACTATACTAGCTATAAAAAAGTAAAAAGTAGTAAAGGAACCCTTTTATACCTCGTGGTATATGGGTCAATACAGTGTTAGGCCTGTATTTTTCATTGACCGTTGACACATGATGGGTGATGTGGTCATCATCACGCCGTATACTAGCTATGCAGCCATTTAATTTCTTAGGCTTATGTCCCATCTGTCCTACACCGCCCTGAAAAGCGGTATTACAGGTAGTAAACAAATTATTCAATTTTCTTTTATTTAAACATGTTTTTTTAATGACACACAAAGAAATATTAGTTATAGTTCTTCTTCATTATGGAATGAAATTCTAAACATCATTTTGTTAGAAATATAATCCGTGATAGTTTAAAAAAAAAGGGTTTAAAAGCCGAAGGATTGACTTCATTGTACTGGGTTTTACCCATACGGCTCAGTTCCTCTCCGCAGAAATGGCACGCCACCTGCCGAGAGTATTAAACAAAACACGAACTCCGTAGCTCCAACAACAATCCTAGGGTCTTTTAAAAACTGCACTCGTGAACAGAATGGCGCGGTCCTGACTCGAACCCACGACCTTCGAATCACAAGGCAGAGGGCTTAACCACTTAGCCACCGAGACCCCCATAATAGTGTGTACAAGCAATATGAGAAGTTGCAACCACTTACTTTGAGTAGGTAAGAGATCATTTCCATCAACTCAATCTTCTTCTTTTTTCTAATTCTGTTTTGCCTCACAAAGTCATCATAAAAAGAGATTTCTAGAACGGACTTTTGTATGAGCTTTCTAATGATATTTCCCTTCGCCTATTATTTCTGAGATCCCTCTTTTGCATGGACTGCCTTATGCTTTGTATGAAATGTATCGGACTGACACTGCTCTAATTTGAGGCGCGCACTGTCTATTAGTAATCTGCTTATGTAGTCGAACAATTTAATTAGTTTTTTCTTGATCAAGTTCAGTACTGATGTTGTGCCTACTTTTTTCCCCTGATATCTTCATTTCTAAACCGGTCTCTTCTTGTTACTCCCAGTATTCTGCATAGACACTTCATGAAATAGGCATAAACACTTCACTAATTATCAATAGTACTGTTTGTACATTTATTGATTCTAATGATTGATTGATTGATTGATTGATTGATAGGATCATTATTGCACTACAGTCACCCGCGTATTGCCGGGGCTCGCAAAGGGAGCAAAGAATAGTACCACTGCGACCTACAAGGCATGTCGTAAGAGGCGACTGAGGTAAGTACCTAGGAAGAAAACTACACTAGTAAATAAAAAGCGTCGCAGAAATCGGATGTGCTGGCCTACTAGTAGGCGCATAACTGACATTACAATCGCTCTTAGGCTCGGATCATACACATCACAAAAAGTGGTCGATATGGAGCGTTCGAAGAAGAAGAAGAAGAACAACTACAGTGAATAAATAATTATAGATGCTTCAAGCTTTCCTACATAGTAAAATAGCAGCAGCAGTTCACCAACTCCATAGCTCCGGCGAGGGTCCTTGTGTAATGTTGAAAATAGTTGCATTTTATAGAAACATTTGCCCGCCTGCCCAGCGTGTTTGTAGCGCGTTGAACGACGGATGTCAAGCCCCTTGTGAGTACGATTCATTTCCGCGGGTGGCAGAAAACCACAGGTTCTCCAGTTTTACCGTGTTCGTGGCACTGAACCGAATGGTTACGATGTCCATGGTACCAAGCTGGAGAGCTGAAAGCTCAAGTGCTTCTGGATCGAAAAAAAAAATTGAAATAATTTGCTTATAGAGTACAGTAAGCTCTTATGCAAACAAATCAAGCACATGATGATAGTGAATCTTTCATCACTGCACAATAGCGTGGCAAGTAAATTTATCAAGTACATTCTATCCACTCGCCCTTGTCATTCTCTCTAATCTTCAATTACTAACAGGGGCGGACTTGAGTCCGGTAGAACCCCACTTATAATACAAACTTCCTGACTGGATTCTCATGTCACGCCTGATACGGACATTCTACTATCTTATTTTAGACACGATACTGGTTAGCTAATTTCAGGACTTTTGAAACCTGAAGACAGACATACAACAGATAGATAGACGAATAAACAGATGAATAGATAGATCAATAGAAAGACAGAAAGACAAATATATAGATGAATATATAAATTACCAGATAGACACAGGATTGATTGACTTACTGATTGAAAGACCATAATCATTGCACTTCAGTGAGTAACCATGTGTGCTCCGATCTCTTTCATACACAGGAAGATCTCAGCTGCAGTGCACGAACTCCGTAGCACCGGCAAGGGTGCCCGATGTAATTTTAAAGATATTTATGTAGGAATTTTATTTTAAAACTTTTCTTACTGAATTATGACCAGGCAGCGGCTTTACAGACTGTTCTTCTCGATTTCGAGCTGCCAATAGTTATTTTACGTGCATAACTTACACATGGTACCTACGTTTTATCGTCCGTCTCCTATAGAACTAGGAACTCGATCTCACCTACACTGGGATCAGGGATCTCTGGAAAAATATCCAAATATCACCACGGGGGAGCGAACCTGGTACATTTGAAACGAGAGACGAACACCTAACGTCTACGCCACCGATACCCCTCACAGAGATAGATAAATTGAGAGATGAGGGGAATAAATATATAACGAAACGACTACACTGCTTCTTCTTCAATGATCCAGCGGTACTTATGATTTTGCTCTTAGGTCCAATGCTATGTGGTGGTATCTGTATCATCTGGTACCATCAATGGTATGTGGTGGTATCTGTATCATCTGGTACCATCAATGATATGTGGTGGTATCTGTATGTGCTTGTGAGTTGTTCCTTTGTTCCATATAATGTGTTATGTTTATCTACACATACGAATAGAATAATCACTTCTCTTCATTGCGTTCGTTCTTTACGACCAATTTTAGTCACTCTTTGTGATATGTTTGATCTTTGTCAAGAACGTGTATACGTTGCACATTGGTTTGTAGGCCCCTAAACGCATAGACTTCTACACGTTTAGGACACATGCATCTGATTTCAGTCAAACCTCCTTAGTCGCCTCTTACGACATGCGTGGAGGCGACTAAGGAGGTTTTACAGTGGTTCTATTCTTTACACCCCAAATTTGGGCCCCGGGAACCACTCGGGCGAATAGAATAATAAATAGACAGACGAATAGACAGACGAATAGACAGACGAATAGACAGACGAATAGACAGACGAATAGACAGACGAATAGACAGACAAATAGACAGACGAATATAATGACCAATAGTTTGTTGAAAAGAAATATGAATAGGCAGAAAAAAGGAGTGATAAACAGACATATGTACGTAGATCGAGAGAGAGAGAGAAAGACATATGTGCGTAGATCGAGAGAGAGAGAGAGAGAGAGAAAGACATATGTACGTAGATCGAGAGAGAGAGAGAGAGAGAGAGAAAGACATATGTACGTAGATCGAGAGAGAGAGAGAGAGAGAGAGAAAGACATATGTACGTAGATCGAGAGAGACAGAGAGATACATATGTACGGGGATCGAGAGAGAGAGAGACATATGTACGTGGATCGAGAGAGACAGAGAGAGAGACATATGTACGTGGATCGAGAGAGACAGAGAGAGAGACATATGTACGTGGATCGAGAGAGACAGAGAGAGACATATGTACGTGGATCGAGAGAGTCAGAGAGAGACATATGTACGTGGATCGAGAGAGGCAGAGAGAGAAACATATGTACGCGGATCGAGAGAGACAGAGAGAGACATATGTACGTGGATCGAGAGAGTCAGAGAGAGACATATGTACGTGGATCGAGAGAGGCAGAGAGAGAAACATATGTACGTGGATCGAGAGAGACAGAGAGACATATGCACGGAGATCGAGAGAGACAGAGAGAGACATATGTACGGGGATCGAGAGAGACAGAGAGAGACAGAGAGAGACATATGTACGTGATCGAGAGAGACAGAGAGAGACAGAGAGAGACAGAGAGAGACAGAGAGAGACAGAGAGAGACATATGTAGGTGGATCGAGAGAGACAGAGAGAGACAGAGAGAGACATATGTACGTGATCGAGAGAGACAGAGAGAGACAGAGAGAGACAGAAAGAGACAGAGAGAGACATATGTACGTGGATCTAGAGAGCCAGAGAGAGAGACATATGCACGGAGATCGAGAGAGACAGAGAGAGACATATGTACGGGGATCGAGAGGGACAGAGAGACAGAGAGAGACATATGTACGTGATCGAGAGAGACAGAGAGAGACAGAGAGAGACAGAGAGAGACAGAGAGAGACATATGTACGTGGATCGAGAGAGACAGAGAGAGACATATGTACGTGATCGAGAGAGACAGAGAGAGACAGAGAGAGACAGAGAGAGACAGAGAGAGACAGAGAGAGACATATGTACGTGGATCGAGAGAGACAGAGAGAGACAAAGAGAGACAGAGAGAGACAGAGAGAGACAGAAAGAGACAGAGAGAGACAGAGAGAGAGACATATGTACGTAGATCGAGAAAGACAGAGAGAAACATATGTATGTGGATCGAGAGAGACAGAGAGAGAGACATATGTGCGTGGATCGAGAGAGACAGAGAGAGACATATGTACGTGGATCGAGAGAGACAGAGACATATGTACGTGGATCGAGAGAGACAGAGAGAGACATATGTACGTGGATCGAGAGAGACAGAGAGAGACAGAGAGAGACATATGTACGTGGATCGAGAGAGACAGAGAGAGACATATGTACGTAGATCGAGAGAGACAGGGAGAGACAGAGAGAGACATATGTACGTGGATCGAGAGAGACAGAGAGAGACATATGTACGTGGATCGAAAGAGACAGAGAGAGACATATGTACGTGGATCGAGAGAGACAGAGAGAGACATATGTACGTGGATCGAGAGAGACAGAGAGAGAGACATATGTACGTGGATCGAGAGAGACAGAGAGAGACATATGTACGTGGATCGAGAGAGACAGAGAGAGACATATGTACGTGGATCGAGAGAGACAGAGAGAAACAGAGAGGGACATATGTACGTGGATCGAGAGAGACAGAGAGAGACATATGTACGTGTATCGAGAGAGACAGAGAGAGACAGAGAGAGACATATGTACGTGGATCGAGAGAGACAGAGAGAAATATGCGTAGATCGAGAGAGACAGAGAGAGACAGAGAGAGACAGAGAGACATATGTACGTGGATCGAGAGAGACAGAGAGAGACATATGTACGTGGATCGAGAGAGACAGAGAGAGACAGAGAGAGACATATGTACGTGGATCGAGAGAGACAGAGAGAGCTATATGTACGTGGATCGAGAGAGACAGAGAGAGACAGAGAGAGACATATGTACGTGATCGAGAGAGACAGAGAGAGACATATGTACGTAGATCGAGAGAGACAGAGAGAGAGACATATGTACGTGGATCGAGGGGACAGAGAGAGACATATGTACGATGAGAGACGAGAGAGACAGAGAGAGACATATGTACGTGGATCGAGAGAGACAGAGAGAGACAAATGTACGTGGATCGAGAGAGACAGAGAGAGACATATGTACGTAGATTGAGAGAGACAGAGAGAGACAGAGAGAGACATATGTACGTGGATCGAGAGAGACAGAGAGAGACATATGTACGTGGATCGAGAGAGACAGAGAGAGAGAGAGAGACAGAGAGAGACATATGAGTGGATCAGAGAGACAGAGAGACATATGTACGTGGATCGAGAGAGACAGAGAGAGACAGAGAGAGACATATATACGTGGATCGAGAGAGACAGAGAGAGCTATATGTACGTGGATCGAGAGAGACAGAGAGAGACAGAGAGAGACATATGTACGTGATCGAGAGAGACAGAGAGAGACATATGTACGAAGATCGAGAGAGACACGAGAGAGAAATATGTACGTGTCGAGAGAGACAGAGAGAGACATATGTACGTGGATCGAGAGAGACAGAGAGAGACAGAGAGAGACATATGTACGTGGATCGAGAGAGACAGAGAGAGACAATGTACGTGGACAGAGACGAGAGAGACAGAGAGAGACATATGTACGTGATCGAGAGAGACAGAGAGAGACAGAGAGAGACATAGTACGTGGATCGAGAGAGACAGAGAGAGACATATGTACGTGGATCGAGAGAGACAGGGAGAGACAGAGAGAGACATATGTACGTGGATCGAGAGAGACAGAGAGAGAGACTGATGAGAGACAGAGAGCAGAGAGACAGAGAGAGACATATGTACGTGGATCGAGAGAGACAGAGAGAGACATATGTACGTAGATCGAGAGAGACAGAGAGAGACAGAGAGAGACATATGTACGTGGATCGAGAGAGACAGAGAGAGAGACATATGTACGTGATCGAGAGAGACAGAGAGAGAGAGAGAGAGACAGAGAGAGACAGAGAGAGACAGAGAGAGACAGAGAGAGACATAGTACGGGGACGAGAGAGACAGAGAGAGAGACATATGACGGATCGAGAGAGACAGAGAGAGAGAGAGAGATAGAGAGAGATAGAGAGAGAGACAGAGAGAGACAGAGAGACAGAGAGACAGAGAGAGACAGAGAGAGAAACAGAGAGAGACA
The DNA here is from genome assembly GCA_020796225.1 of Arion vulgaris. Taxonomy (NCBI): domain Eukaryota; kingdom Metazoa; phylum Mollusca; class Gastropoda; order Stylommatophora; family Arionidae; genus Arion; species Arion vulgaris. The sequence goes on from CM036768.1 coordinate 15,712,017, forward strand.
GAGAGAGATAGAGATGAGAAGAGAGACAGAGAGAGACAGAGAGAGACAGAGAGAGAGAGAGAGAGAGAGAACAGAGAGAGACAGAAAAATAGAGAGAGCAGAGAAAAAGAGACAGAGAGAGACAGAGAGAGACAGAGAGAAACAGAGAGAGACAGGGAGAGACAGAGAGAGACAGAGAGAGAGAGAAACAGAAAACAGGAGAGACAGAGAGAGACAGAGAGAGAGCAGAGAGACAGAGAGAGACAGAGAGACAGAGAAGACAGAGAGAAGGAGACAGAGAGAGACAGAGAGAGACAGAGAGAGACAGAGAGAAGACAGAGAGACATAGAGTACAAGATTGAACAATTGTTAGACTTCTTCTTATTCCTCAAATGCTCCATATCGACCACTTGTTAACCGATCTATGATTTGTATGTGATCTGAACCTAAGAGCGATTGAACGTTGTGCCAGTTATGCGCCTACAAGTAGATCAGCACAACCGATTTCTGCTATGCTTTTTATTCACTAAGGTAGCTTCCCTAGGTCCTTCATCAGTCACCTCTTACGACATGCCTTGTGGGTCGCAGTGTTACTATTACTTGATTCCCTTCCGTGCCCCCGTACCATGCGGGCAAAAGTTATACTAATGTTTGGATGGATAGATGAATCAATAGGAAAACCAATCGAGAGGTGAAAACAGAGATGCATAGATAGACAAATAGATTGACGAATTGACAGATTAGTAGATATACGAAAAACCAGACTAATTGCTGTAAGAATAACTCAACGAATAGGAAAACCAATCGAGAGATGAAAACAGAGATGAATAGACGATTAGACTGATCAGTCGACATATTAATAGATAGACGAATAGATTGTGGAATAGACAGATGAATAGATAGACGAATAGATTATTAAATCAACAGATTCATAGATAGCCAATAGATTGATTAATTGACAGATTAGTAGATAGACGAAAAACTAGACTAATTGCTGAAAGAATAAATCAATAAATAGAAAGAACAATCGAGAGATGAAAGGATACACGAATAGTTTCTGCATGGATAGAAAAACGAATAGAAAGAAAAATAGATTGATAGATAGATAACATGTTGACATATAGTTGCATTCAATAGATGGACGGACACTATGCTAAAATATAGATGAAAAGTTAGACAGACTAGTGGACAGCCACTGATTAACAGAAGAGATAGTCTGAGCTACTGGGGGAGTTTATTTCAAGCAGATAGAGAAAAGTCATGCAAATGGTTGGCCAAGCAATTAGGAAGCTGTTCTCTCAGTTCTATGGACGCCGGTTCAGTCCTAAGTAAGTAAATAGCCATCTTTCAGAACACGAGGTATATTGGGCCATGCGGTGTTAGACCCGTATTCTGTCTTTGACCAACGTTACAAGGTTGGTGATGTGTCAACATTCGGTGGAGGTATTTATTTCGAAGTGTTTCTCTGCGTCTGTGGCCTAGGGAATAGTGGTTCGATCTATTAACTTCGACGTTCTGAGTTCGAATCACGCTGGAGACACTTTGGTTGCAAATTGTTTCGCGTGGATTTTTATAAAAGGACGATGGCACTACCCGTTCAGAAAGCAATGGCAAACTACTGAACGTAATAATGCTTAGAAAAATCACAAACAGCGTTTAAAAGCTGGGGTTGATTCGCAAAGTCCTGTAAAGGATATGTTAACTTCTCTGTAACTTCTCTGTAACTTCTCTGTAACTTCTCTGTAACTTTTCTGTAACTTCTCTGTAACTTCTATGTAACTTCTCTGTATCTTCTCTGTAACTTCTCTGTAACTCTCGGTAACTTCTCTGTAAATCAGTGTCTGAGATGACCTAAGAGTTGTATGTGGTTGGAAAAGAATTTCAATTCTTCTTCTTGATACATCATATATCGACCACTTGTTAAACCACTCTTTGTGATTTCTATGTGATCTGAGCATAAGAGCGATTGTACTTTGTGCGTGTTATGCGCCTACAAGCAGGCCAGCACATCCGATTTCTGCAAACGTTTTATTTACTAAGGTAGCTTCCCTAGGCCCTTACTTCTGTCGCTCCTTACGACAGGCCTTGAAGGTCGCAGTGTTACTATTCTTTGCTCCTCTTGTGGGCCCGGGCAACACACGAGCATTCTGGCGGGTCTAAATTATAAGTACTTCTGATTTCCTAGTAAAGCTCACCTGAATGGCGAGGGAAACTAGTGAAAAGGTCAGCAAGCCTTCACGCAAAAATCAGTCAGGCTTCTCAAATTCCACACCATCACTATGCCTACACTCATGTCAAGAAAAAAATGGTTTGGAATCTGAAGAGAGAAACAAGCTGACAATTGATTATTGATTTCTCTCTCTGCGATTTTTTTTACTTCCTTATTCTCTCATGTCTAGGACAATCGAATGTTGTGATCAATACTTCTAGAAATCATGGCTGATTGTGCCTTGACAGATCGAAGTTGATCAAATGGTCTTTTATTTTGACTTACTTGACTTATTCCTCTCCGCTCCTCGAGGAGCATAAGGCCTCAACAGTTGTTCACCACTTTTCCTGATCTCTGGTTGTTTTCTTTACAGTCTCCCAGGAAAGTCGAGCATTCTTCAGTTCCTCAAGAAAATTTCGTCTCCAGGTCTGTTTAGGATGTCTCCTGCTCCGTTTAACTTGCGGGTTCCAATCACATTTTTTTTGGTCAGCTATGAATTCAGGCGTAGACGTGATGCCTAATATATCATCTCTTACTGATTTTTGCGTGAAGGCATGCCTTACTTCTCACCGATGTCTCTCGTCATTCAGACTAACCTTGTTCCGAAATATACAAATAGTGGCATATCCTTTACAATAAACGAGTCGTTGATTTTATAGCCACCACTTATATGTTCAGTAGTTTGTCATTGCTTTCTGAACGGTGAGGTCTATTGCTACCTTTTGTAAAAAATCCCACGGAAACGAATTTGCTTCCAAACTTACCCGCCGTGGGGTTTGAACCAAGTTATCAATGTGTTATATGTCCTAATGGAGGAGAGGGGGTGAGGGGGTCGGGGCTAAAGTGGTTTTAAAGCCGAAGAATTGACTTAAGTGCATCGGATTTTACCCCATATGGCTCGGTCTCCCTTCACAGAAATTTCACACAATCTCACACAATATCACACAATTTCACACAATCTCACGCAATATCACACAATTTCACACAATCTCACGCAATATCACACAATTTCACACAATCTCACACAATATCACACAATATCACACAATCTCACACAATATCACACAATTTCACACAATCTGTGGAGTGTATTACACAAAGCACGAACATCGTAGTTCCGGCAACAATCGTAGGGATCTCTGGAAAAAATGCACTCGTGAACAGAACGGCGCGGTCTGGATTCGAACTTACAACCTTTGACTAACAAGGCAAGGGCTTAACCACATAGCCACAGAGACTAGGGAGGCGGAGGTAGGGGGTGTCTTTGACTGAGTGCCTAAACCGTTTGCTTTGAATTCAGGATGTCATGAGTTCGAATCCCGACCGCGCCGTTCTGTTCACGTGTGATGATATTTTTTTTTACTGATGTAGCTGATTTTGTTGCAGGAGCTACTTACTGCCGACTCGGTACAATGCAGGTAGTGTGTCATTGTTGCAACGATGGACCAAGGCATATGGACAAATCCGAGGCAATGAAGTCAAGCTTTCGTCTTAAATATTTGTATTTGGACCCTCTAGTAGTTCAAGCGATAGTGATCTCGATCACAAACCCAAACGAACCTGGTTCAAGCACCACGGTTGGCAAGTTTGGAAGCAAATTCGTTTCGGTAGGATTTTAACAAAAGTTAAAAATAGATCGTACCGTTCAGAAAGCAATGGCAAACTACTGAACGTATAAGTGGTGGCTAGAAAATCAACGACTCGTTTTCTCTTGTTGATGGCTACGTCCTTTAGGATATGCCATGATTCTTTTTGTCATGTTACTTGAAAGATGTATCGCTGAATTCGGAAAGGCATGCCTGTATAGCTCAGTTGGATAGGAAGAGGGATTCACTGATAATAAAGAAAGTAGGTCTTTACGCAAAATCAGTCAGAAGCTGATCAATCAGTCAGTCAGTCACCATGCCAGGCGCACTGACTTTCCCTGAATAAAAATAATAATAATAATAATTCCTCTCGTACTGTTACACGTTACATAGGGCCTGCAAGTAATTTCTCCATACCGCTCTATCCTGGGCAACTCGCTCAATCTCCTCCATGGAACTGAGACCGATATTTCTTGCCTCTCTCATCAAAGTTCGTTTCAGGGTCTCCTTAGTTCGTCCTCTCTTTCTTGAACTCTTTCCATGAAAAGGAGGCGTAAAAAGAAAACAGAATTGAACGATTGATTAAGTTCCGTCTTCACATCGAAGACAGTCTGTCTGCAATGTATCGTCAACATTTCCTGTTTGTAGTTTTAGTCGTGCACTCTGTCAAACTGTTCTATGTCTGTAGCACTTAACAATTATATCGCTGCGTTTCAATATAACCTTTAGTAAACATTACATTTCTTACAGAAGTTTAAAGTTTTTAAAGATTTTACATCATTATAGAGTGCGGATGTAGTCAAGAGGCTAGAGGGCTGACGTAGTCAAGTGACATGTGTGCTGATGTATTCAAGTGGTTATAATATTATTCTACGTAATCAAGTGGTTATAGTATTATTCTACGTAGTCAAATTGTTATATTATTCTACGTAGTCAAGTGGTTATAGTGTTATTCTACTAGTCAAGTGGTTAGAGTATTATTCTACTAGTCAAGTGGTTATAGTAGTATTCTACTAGTCAAGTGGTTAGAGTATTATTCTACTAGTCAAGTGGTTATAGTAGTATTCTACGTAGTCAAGTGGTTATAGTAGTATTCTACGTAGTCAAGTGTTTATAGTAATATTCTACGTAGTCAAGTGGTTATAGTATTATTCTACGTAGTCAGGTGGTGTGGCGTCTGTGACTTAGGCTATTGTGACTCGGTCTATTAACCCCGATGTTCTGAGTTCGCAATTTGGTTGCAAATTGTTTCGCGTGGATTTTTACAAATGGACGATGGTACCAACCATTCAGAAAGCAATGACTAACTACTGAACGTAATAATGCCTAGAAAAATCACAAACAGCGTTACAAAGCCAGTGTTGATTCGCAAAGTCCTGTAAAGGATATGCAATTAACTTATTTTAACTTTAGTCAAGTGGTTATAGTATTAGTCTACGTAGTCAAATGACTAGTGTGCTGACGTTTGTGAAGTTATGATACGAAAAGAGATTAAATCGACAAGTCCTTATGTGGTCACCAGTTGGGAAAAGAAAACGTGGAAGACCTAAGACCACTCTTCGAAGAACAATCCTACAAGAAAGTAAACTATTGGGATGTAAAACCATACAAGATCTCCAACAGTTAGCAACGAACCGCATTACATGGAGATCTAAAACCGCTGCCCTATGTGCCGCCTTTGCACGAAAGGAACAAATTAACTAACTAAGTCAAGTTACTAGATTGTTGGACTAGTCAAGTGTTCCTCAGCTCCGAGATTTTAACAATAAAGATAGAGAGGAAACAAGCTTGTAGTTTTATTCATCATTAAATAGCTTCTTCTGAACAGAACTTAGCCTCCCTAACAGTCGTTTGCAACTTCTCTCTACCATAAGCCATATGTCCCGACACTGCAGCCATCATGCTCAAATCATCAGTCACATCCTGAATACATATCCTCCATGGGTTTCCTGTTCTCCTTTTTGCCAGGACTAGTCTTTCCATAATGATCTTCTCATACCTTTTATTTCTACTTCAATTTTCTCCTTATAAATTAAGTTAATTGCATATCCTTTACAGGACTTTGCGAATCAACCTCCACTGTTTGTGATTTTTCTAGGCATTATTACGTTCAGTAGTTTGCCATTGCTTTCTGAACGGGTGATGTCATTACTTTCTGAACGGGTGATGCCATTGCTTTCTGAACGGGTGATGTCATTGCTTTCTGAACGGGTGGTTCCATCTCCCTTTTGTAAAAATCCACGCGAAACAATTTGCAACCAAATTGTCCGCAGCGTGATTTGAACTCAGAACGTCGGGGTTAATAGACCGAGTCACTACCCCTAGCCACAGACGCCACCCAATTTTCTCCTGCTTGTTGATAACATCAGCCAGTTTTCTTTGATTGTTCCTTCTGGATAGATCTATTTATTTTCTTCCTATCACATGGTTAGAGCCGCAGTATCGTAGTTGTTAGTGATGTAGCTTCTTAGGCGTGTAGTCCAAGTTCGATTCCACAGTGGGCGTGGAATATTTTTCCGACCTTGAAGGCTCTCAGGTCAACCCAGCCTTAATTGGGTACCAGGTAAAGCACTGGGTAGTAAAGGAAGTGAGCGTGATTTTGACCACATCCCTCATCGTGTGTCAACGGTTAATGAAAAATACGGACCAAAAACTATATTACCTATATACTTCGAGGTACGAAAGATCCTACGAATACCATGGACAGAAACAAGAAAGAACAGCGATGTCCTGGGAAAAAAATGTGAACGAGAATTGGTTGATAAACAACATACTATACAGAAAAAATACATACTTTGGTCACATCAAGCGTCACGATGGCCTGGAAAGAACAATACTAGAGGGCAGGGTCCCAGGTATTGACCAAGGTGCAGAGGCAGACCAAGAAGAAGATGGCTACAAGATATTAAAGAAGCCATGAATATGACCATCGACGAAGTGGGTGAACTGGCTTAGAGACAGAGTTCCTATAAAGTTCTCCATAGCTTGCTCTGTAAGATTCGTTCATGAGGCCATGTTTCGTTTTTTTGGTGTACGTATGATAGGCATGACTGCAGGATGTGAATGAAAACACAAACGTCGAAGAATGAAAACATAGGCGATGAAATACTGTACGAAGTTCATTTTGTGGATAATATAATGTCAAATGAGACTAGTCCCCGCCCCTCCCTCTTACACTCCTCCCCCTCCATTCTCCGCCATCTACCCTTCTATGAATAAAAAAATTCACTTATGATTTTATTCGAATTTCTTCTAATGAGCTCAGAAAATATTTCATTTGAACTGACTTATGCATATATATATATATGTGTGTGTATGTGTATGTAATATGTGAACTAGAAACGAAAAATAATGTATGTTTTATTAATTGTTCTATTATTATTACTACCTTTACCTCAGGTGCTAACGGTTCCCATGTTACTTATAGAGATGGGAATAATTGAAATCTCAATTGATGTCTGTTATGTCATGAGGTAAGCATGGTTTTTATTTATCATAATTATCTTCTTTCTTCTTTTGTCGTCACACTGCTACCGGGTTGTTGCCCAGTGTCGTGGTTTTCTGTTTTTGTCTTGTGCTGTTCTGGTAGCTTGTGTGATTGTTATCTTTGCTCTTTCACAGGATTCTGCTACGCCATCTAACCATCTTTTCCGTGGTCTTCCTCTTGCCTTCTTTCCGATGTTCTGTTGTAGAAGACTCTGTATACTTTGGAGTTTGGATGCATTCTTATTAAGTGGCCAAAATTATCGAAAAAGGGTGGAGACTGCAGTAAAACTTGGAAAAATAGGTAAACACGTAAAAACAAAGTACTACAGTTTTACAAAATACATAAACAGTGACGATAAACAGCAACGTTTCGACCAAAAGGCCTTTATCAAGCAAACAATACAACAAGAATGACGAATTTCGAGGAACATTACAAATGGACGATTACATGTGGAAACATAAACCTATCTGATGAAAATCTGGGAATAAAAACGAACAACGAAATGAGTGCAACACAAAAACCGAAAGTGGAAAAGGAGAGGAACAATAAACAATATAGTGGATAAATGACACATATATGGAGCAAACACACATATAGATAACAAGGCACGAGATAAGACAGTACTAAGAAGCATAGGAATGTAATGCGTTGAGTCCAAGAGGTCGCAAAGTGCCATAGAATGAAATAAAACGGTTCTCCAGGGCGAATCGACTGCGATCATCGGAGGAACATGATCGGATGGCTGTGACCTGGACATCGTCAACTCCTGAATGGCCAGTATCATTGAAATGAGTGGCCACAGGAGTCACAGAGCATTGGCGAATATCGCGTAAGTGTTGGGCGAATCGGTCACTGAGCCTCTTACCGGTTTCACCAATATAGGCCTTATGGCATCGTTTGCAGGTGATAGCATAGATGATATTGCGGAACTCACACGTGAAACTGTCTTGAATGGTATAGGTAGCTTTTGGAAAAGAGACAGTACGGGTCTGTATTACATATGCACATGTATTACAGCGCCGACGGCCACATTGGATGGTGCCAAAGTGACTCTGGATGTTAGGCTTGAGGCGACTGTGTACCAACAAATCCTTGAGGCTTCTGTCCCGTCTGTACGCCACCAAAGGATAGTGTTGGAAGACTGAACGTGTCTCAGGATCAGACTGAAGAATAGGAGATGATGGAATAAGACCTTTTCACCAGGGAACTATGAGGGTGGAAAGTTAAGATAAGTTTCACCCTCTCAGACTTGTGGGTTCTAAGTATGTGAGAGAGGGCCTCCTGGCGAGCAATTAGCTGAACCCGATGCATGGCAGATGTAAGCACATTCTCCGGGTATAGGCGCTGGCGGAAGAAATCAAGCATCTCATGAGCTCTATCAAGAAAATTGTCGTCCTCGCTGCAGAGGCGACGAAGGCGTAAGAGTTGAGAGAAAGGTAAAGAGTCACGACAAGCCTGGGGATGGGAAGAGGTATACAGAAGAAAGCTATGTGTATCAGTAGGCTTGTAGTATACTGATGTAGTGATAGTGGATAGGCTGATGGTGATAGTGATGTCAAGAAAATTGACACAGGAGGTAGAGATGTGAGAGGTGAACCGAATAGCAGGATTGAAGGCATTGATGAAGGTAATGAAGCGTGACAAATCGGCTTCAGACATATCGGTAACTCCAATACAATCATCGATGTATCTATGATACACGGACGGAAGAAGGCCATCATAGGTGTTCCATACTAAGTGTTCAAGATGGCCCATGAATAGACAAGCATAGCTGGGTCCCATTTTAGTACCCATGGCGACCCCACTAATCTGTTCGAAGAACTGGTCATTGAACTGAAAGGAGTTGAGAGTGAGAACTAGTTCTGCAAGACGAAGGAGAGTCGAGGTGGAGACAAGAGGGTTAGTTCTCCTGTCGACGTGATGACATTGTCATCAAACCCGCTGATAAAGGTGGTGCCATAGTCGTATGGAGTAAAGAACTATATCTTCAGGAAGGCCACAACCAACTACTCAACACCCTATTCTACAAAAATATTCCTTCTGATGCCACACTATCCAACAATAGTAAGGTCCGTACAGTCATCAAGAACCTCATTGCCTCTAAAGACCTTCCTACCGGCGCATCATCACTATGTGTCATCGACAGTTGTTTGGGCAAACCCGCATTCTATATGCTCCCAAAATTCATAAACTTCACAATCCTGGTAGGCCTATTGTTTCTGCTTGCTCTTGTCCTACGGAACATATCTCCGCATTCCTTGACAGTATCTTCAACCCTATAGTCACCACACTATCTTCATTCTTGAAAGATACTAACCACATTTTGTCTGTTTTTTCTTCTAAGTTGTTGCCTGGCAGGACTTATCGCCTCTTCCTCCTTGATGTCTGCTCACTATATACCTCTATACCTCATTCTGACGGACTTCAAGCTCTCCAGTTTTTCTCGACAGGAGAACTAACCCTCTTGTCTCCACCTCGACTCTCCTTCGTCTTGCAGAACTAGTTCTCACTCTCAACTCCTTTCAGTTCAATGACCAGTTCTTCGAACAGATTAGTGGGGTCGCCATGGGTACTAAAATGGGACCCAGCTATGCTTGTCTATTCATGGGTCATCTTGAACACTTAGTATGGAACACCTATGATGGCCTTCTTCCGTCCGTGTATCATAGATACATCGATGATTGTATTGGAGTTACCGATATGTCTGAAGCCGATTTGTCACGCTTCATTACCTTCATCAATGCCTTCAATCCTGCTATTCGGTTCACCTCTCACATCTCTACCTCCTGTGTCAATTTTCTTGACATCACTATCACCATCAGCCTATCCACTATCACTACATCAGTATACTACAAGCCTACTGATACACATAGCTTTCTTCTGTATACCTCTTCCCATCCCCAGGCTTGTCGTGACTCTTTACCTTTCTCTCAACTCTTACGCCTTCGTCGCCTCTGCAGCGAGGACGACGATTTTCTTGATAGAGCTCATGAGATGCTTGATTTCTTCCTCCAGCGCCTATACCCGGAGAATGTGCTTACATCTGCCATGCATCGGGTTCAGCTAATTGCTCGCCAGGAGGCCCTCTCTCACATACTTAGAACCCCAAAGTCTGACAGGGTTAAACTTATCTTAACTTTCCACCCTCATAGTTCCCTGGTGAAAAGGTCTTATTCCATCATCTCCCTATTCTTCAGTCTGATCCTGAGACACGTTCAGTCTTCCAACACGATCCTTTGGTGGCGTACAGACGGGACAGAAGCCTCAAGGATTTGTTGGTACACAGTCGCCTCAAGCCTAACATCCAGAGTCACTTTGGCACCATCCAATGTGGCCGTCGGCGCTGTAATACATGTGCATATGTAATACAGACCCGTACTGTCTCTTTTCCAAAAGCTACCTATACCATTCAAGACAGTTTCACGTGTGAGTCCGCAATATCATCTATGCTATCACCTGCAAACGATGCCATAAGGCCTATATTGGTGAAACCGGTAAGAGGCTCAGTGACCGATTCGCCCAACACTTACGCGATATTCGCCAATGCTCTTTGACTCCTGTGGCCACTCATTTCAATGATACTGGCCATTCAGGAGTTGACGATGTCCAGGTCACAGCCATCCGATCATGTTCCTCCGATGATCGCAGTCGATTCGCCCTGGAGAACCGTTTTATTTCATTCTATGGCACTTTGCGACCTCTTGGACTCAACGCATTACATTCCTATGCTTCTTAGTACTGTCTTATCTCGTGACTTGTTATCTATATGTGTGTTTGCTCCATATATGTGTCATTTATCCACTATATTGTTTATTGTTCCTCTCCTTTTCCACTTTCGGTTTTTGTGTTGCACTCATTTCGTTGTTCGTTTTTATTCCCAGATTTTCATCAGATAGGTTTATGTTTCCACATGTAATCGTCCATTTGTAGTGTTCCTCGAAATTCGTCATTCTTGTTGTATTGTTTGCTTGGTAAAGGCCTTTTGGTCGAAACGTTGCTGTTTATCGTCACTGTTTATGTATTTTGTAAAACTGTAGTACTTTGTTTTTACGTGTTTACCTAAGTGGCCAAACCACTTCATTCTTTGTTTATCTATACCATAATTATAGCTAGATAAAAATAAACATCATCCGAGTGGTTACCGAGGCCGAAATTCTATCGGGGCTTTTATTTGCTATCGTATTTGGCCAGAAAATATGCAGGAATATTTTTTCTTAATCAGTTATTTTGGAATGTCTCTAACTTTCGTATGATGTCAGGAGTCATTTTCCAGCACTGACAAATATATATATATATATATGAACATTTTTGTGTTCACTGTCGCAAGAGTGTTGCTTGGCAAGTGTGTTACTGGAACGACTTCTGAGTTTGCGCTTGTTGCTCTTGCCTTCAAGCAAATCCCTAAGTTTCACTTCAAAAAGGTTATGGACCTTTGCGAGATGTTTTTGTTCCCATATAACTCGTTATTCAGCTTGTTTTTTCCTATTTGATGGCACCGATAAAAGCAGTTCTTCATTGTGGCCTTGTAGTTATTCTTAGATAATCGAAGATATGCTTATATCAAGTAGCATGTCCTAACTGTAAATTGGCTCCCATGATAGTAGCCCTAAAAACGCTCTATTCTGTGCAAGATCCCTGGCGTCAGAAGCAGTCATTCTCAGCTCGTCAATAACACCCTGGACAACGGCACACATCGTCTTCGAGGTCTTCCTCTCGTTCTTTTTCTAGACACTGTTTCTTCTAGAATTATCTTCTCCAGACACTCATGTCTCTGAAATATGTGATTTTCCTTGTTTTTAACTTCTTTAATAATCAACTCTCTTTAAAATCAAGCTGTGGCAGAACAGAAGCATTTGTTCTCTTCACTGCCCATGGTATTCTAAGTACTCTTCTGTAGCATTTGTATTCAGAGGCATTAACTCTTACAATACGAAATGCCACCTGACAGACCATAAAGTTAGTTCCCATTTTACGAAAAGCCACTTCACGGACCATATGATTCTAACCACTTGTTTTAACTTCCTAAATACATTTAATGCTTTAAGTGTATTTTTAAAATTCAAATACAGCAAGTGGGCGTCTGTAATAGATCTTTCAATTGCGCACACTTTGGTGTATGCAGTTTGTATCTGCTGTTGAATATAAGAAAGTTATAAAAAATTTTGTATGTACACCTTCGCCTTAAAATTTGTTCCTCAAAAACAGTGCGTAAAAGGCGGTTTTAGTATGCGTATTGTAAGAGTTAATGGTCTTCTCTATCGCTTTGTCTATGTCTCACAACAGTACTTTACCAAGGGAAAAACACAGGTTCTTAAACATGTTATTTTGTTCTAAATGGCAGTTCACTGCTATAGGTTAGTTAGTTTTCATAGGAATATGTATATGAGAAAGGTATGCTTCCTTCCATAATGGTCTTCTCCAGCCCTACATGTCTTTTTTTTATGTCCGAAATATCTCAATTTTCTCTTTCTTATTTGTAGCATCAGCCAGTTTTCTTTGATTTTGAGTTCTTTCTGGATAGATTTATTTGTTCTCTTGTCTGTCCATGATATACGGAGAACTCTTCTGTAACACTTATATTCAAAGCACATATATGTTTTTTCATATATATATATATATATATATATATATATATATATATATATATATATATATACATATATATATAAAGAGAGAGGAAAGAGAGAGAAAGAGCAAGCTCTTGATATTCATATACAAATGTAACAATAACATAAAATGTAGCTTACAATTTTAACCCTTTCGCTGCTACATACTTTCTCAAGGCTGAGCTAAAAGTAGCTACTCCTTGTTTCTAGGTCACAAACGTGAATGTACGCCTATAGCAGTGACAGCATCAATGTATAACGTGTTAATACATCTTTAGCCCACAGAGGAGAGATAATAATAGACGTGTTAATGTGTCTTTAGAAGTGAATGGGAAAAACGTATATGTACGTCCTTAGCAGCTAAAGGGTTAAGGAAGAAAATAAAAACACGAAGAAGAAGATTTCAGTTGTTACTCAATTTATTCTTACAGTTTTAAAATGAAAAGTGTATTTTAAATATATATTTTTTTCAAATCATGAAATTCACGAAAAAACATACTAGAAAATGCACAACTTTCCATTTCTATTGTGTTCCCGTTTCAACATACCATTTCTGGATTCTCACCTCAGATAGCAGTCTGAAGTAGTTGTAGCACATTGATGAGGTAACACCATTTTGTACTTTACGTTTTGCCATTTTCAGTTAAAAGCGTCCATCACCCTTAGCAACGCAAACCCAGTTCCCTACTTAATTTCTCGTTGCTCCAAGTTCAAACATGAAGTTCGTATTTTGATTGATTCGAAATGTGGAATAACAACGCACGCTGTGCGGTACCAGAAAACGCACTCAGAACCGTCAGTGCTATTGTTACGGCTGCTTGGTCGTTCTACTATCGGTACATGATACGTTAATTGTCACTCTTATGTCCCCAATCAAAGTGTGTGTTTCCATCATTCATTCCCTTGTCCCCAGGGAGTTGGGTGTCTCCCACCTTTCCGTCAATCCCTTTTGTCTGCTTTTTTTCATAAATTGAGTTCTATACCGCTATTTCTTTACGTAAAATGTATGTTGTCCTTTATCCAATTATCACATCGCCAATGCAGAATTTTCTTACAGTACTAATCTAGCAACTTCCTATAAATTCATTGTTAATAGCATGTAGGAAGTACAACATGAAAATCAACACACAAAATACCGAGACCATGAAAAGCAGAAGAACGCCAAGCAAACATACAGATAGACAACACCAGAGTAAAACAAGTTTCTGAATTTAATTAAATATTTAGACAGCATTTTCACAGAGGAAGGAAAATTCGATAGAGAAATACAAACAAGATGCCAAAAAGCAAATGCAGTGACCTACCAGCTGACACCATTACTACATTACCCAAAAAACAAGATGGAAGTAACAAGAAACAAGATGATAGCAAGTATTTTTCTACAAACACTTTGTTACCAGTGCCAAACTTGGTCTCTGACAGCAATATAGAACATTATGTTCACCACGTGGAAATGAAATTCTTGAGAAATGCGGTTTGGGTCACCAGCAAAGATAGATTACGAACTGAGTACAGCAGAAGTAAAGTGGGTTTAACGTCATGCATCGAATACATTGAAAGACAACAAATGCAGGGACATTTAATGGGAATGGAATACAACCATCCACCAATAACAGCATACAGTAAAAAGAAACCAGGTACTAGAGCTGAGGGAAGACCAAGAAAACGATGGATAGACAACATCAAGATCACACTAAATAAACACTGGTATAACACAACAAGGGCGACTCATCTGGCCATAGAACTCAAATTAAAGCTCCCACCTTAACGGAAAGAGTGGAAAATCAATTCCACCATCCCCCTGGGGAAAGACAACAGACAGTCATAGTTAAACTGTCTCATCCACCCAAGGAAAGACAATAGACAGTCATAGTTAAACTGTCTCATCTACCCAAGGAAAGACAACAGACAGTCATAGTTAAACTGTCTCATCCACCCAAGGAAAGACAACAGACAGTCATAGTTAAACTGTCTCATCCACCCAAGGAAAGACAACAGACAGTCATAGTTAAACTGTCTCATCCACCCAAGGAAAGACAAAAGACAATCATAGTTAAACTGTCTCATCTACCCGAGGAAAGACAATAGACAGTCATAGTTAAACTGTCTCATCTACCCGAGGAAAGACAATAGACAGTCATAGTTAAACTGTCTCATCTACCCGAGGAAAGACAATAGACAGTCATAGTTAAACTGTCTCATCCACCTGAGGAAAGACAAAAGACAGTCATAGTTAAACTGTCTCTTGACGGTTATTAGAGGCTAATAAAAATATAACACTTTAGAGTTTTTGACCCTCATCATCAGCACGAAACAAAAACCAGAACGACCTAATCATAGGTCAACACAATTTACCTTTGTTTCTTAAGTAGTTTGGTATTGCTACCAACCGAACGTAGCATCACATGAAACTATCATCCCTTTCATCGTCAGAATACGGCTCACATTCTAAGGTGTCACTTTTGACACTACTCTCCCCTCTGTTCCAGCCATACGACATTGGATTCTGTATGTGTTCGTTCCCGGGACACACAGAATGCATATTAGCCAAGTAGGGCTCCAGTCACTCTTGGTGAACGGTGTTTGAGTAATCCCTACAGTTGAGTCACTTAAACCTGACCGAGTGTCATGTTCTATCACATTTTCTAACTTTCTAACTTATCTTCAACAAATAAACAAGGAACAGGTATTAAGAGCTTCCTAAAAAAACAAAAAGACAAACACGGGACTCGTACTACTTACCCAAGTCCTTACGACACCAATCGCCTAGCCTAGCAATACGAGCGCTTTTATGGACACAGCCAATGAGCCATTCTAAAAAATGACTCACGGGGAGTGTCTTTCTCAAACGCTCGTTACAGCTAGACACAGAAACAATCAGGTGCTTCAGCACGTTATCGTCTGGTATACATATCTGTGGGATACTTACAGTGTAATACTGTTTACCCCTAAACCTGTTCTGGGGTGGCCCCTCACCCCCACCCCAGAACATTGGATGATATACTCGCCCTTGCTATCTGAGTGTATACAATCCATATGATCCGAATATGGCTCATGTTTTATGGGGGTGTACGTGTCACACATCAGTATGCTATGTCGGAATTGAACGCCATTATCTCACGTTTCCTCCACCCACCTCTCCTGCTCTTCCCATGTGTGGTCTTTGATCCCACCTGTACACACAACATCTTACGTAACCTGCCACTGACACATTCCTATTGACCAGCCAACCGGAAACTTAATAGTATTACTATTTCCTGTCCATTCTATCATTCATGAGATACCGACCAAGAGACAAGCACTCTTGGAGCAGGTTTTTATGCCGGTATCTTTTGCTTTACATCATTAGTTAGTATAATGGTTTAGTTAATTAAGATTTTTTGTACATATTTGTTCTTGATAAAGGTCTAGCACCGAAACGTTGAGTGTTGTTTATTTTCATATTTTATAATTAATTTCTCACTACTTATGTAATACTGCCTATACTTGTCTTTGATCAATCGCCTATTTGCTCAGTATTACCGCATCCACCTAAACGATTTTCTCCAGATCTGATCTGATCCGGTCTGACCACCTCAGATTTGTTGATTTTCGTACATCGATTTATTAGCTATCAAGTAGTTTTCATGGTGGTTTCTGATAACTTTGGAGCAATTTAATAATGACTTGTGTTTGTTGAAACAACTGATTACAATAACAACGTAATTAACATTAGTTGCACTTAGTTTTATCTATCAGGTAAACTTAAATGTTCACAACTATTCTGTTTATTTAATGAGGATTGATTGTTATTTCAATAAGTTGTTTAAATAGGTTACTCACCAAAGTGCAATGATGACCCACGTATAGTCTATGATTACCGTTGTCCACATTGTTATAGTCAATACTTGATCTTTAGATTCTGTTTGTTGATCTTTATGGCGAAGAAGTTACGACATAATTATTACAACTATCACATAAAGACAATAGCAAGTGAAATATTGGATCCTGACAGACTAACTAGACGATTTGAACTTAAAAGATGATATCATATCTTTTAATAACAGATTGGAAACCTAGGGATTTATAAAGTAATGATTATAGATGATAACTCACAATCGGAGATTGATAATTTTAGACACCGTTGGGAATTATACGTCAAGCCATGATGAAGGCAATATTAAACAACGTTAGGAATTATACGTCAAGCCATGATGAAGGCAATATTAGACAACGTTGGAAAGTATACGGCAAGCCATGATGAAGGTAATTTTAGACAAAGTTTGAAAGTATACGGCAAGCCATGATGAAGTAACTATAAGAAGCAAAGTCAGATTACGTTTATGAAGGAGGAACTCACAAACTTTTCTTGTCAGAAACAAACAGAAAGGAAAACGTATGTAAATTATTATAAATAAAACAATTAATTTCATATGATGAAGATCTAGTATTCACCAAAAATAGATACCAAAAATGAGACATCGATATATATTTTACGCCATCTCTTATAAAGTGTGATTACGCCCTCTCTTATAAAGTGGGATTACGCCCTCTCTTATAAAGTGTGATTACGTCCTCTCTTATAAAGTGTGATTACTCCCTCTCTTATAAAGTGTGATTACTCCCTCTCTTATAAAGTGTGATTACTCCCTCTCTTATAAAGTGTGATTACGTCCTCTCTTATAAAGTGTGATTATGCCCGCTCTTATAAAGTGTGATTACGCCCTCTCTTATAAAGTGTGATTACGTCCTGTCTTATAAAGTGTGATTACGCCCTCTCTTATAAAGTGGGATTACGTCCTGTCTTATAAAGTGTGATTATGCCCGCTCTTATAAAGTGTGATTATGCCCGCTCTTATAAAGTGTGATTACGCCCTCTCTTATAAAGTGTGATTACGCCCTCTCTTATAAAGTGTGATTACGTCCTCTCTTATAAAGTGTGATAACGCCCTCTCTTATAAAATGTGATTACGCCTTCTCTTATGAAGTGTGATTACGTCCTGTCTTATAAAGTGTGATTACGCCCTCTCTTATAAAGTGTGATTGCACACTGTCTTATAAAGTGTGATTACGTCCTCTCTTATGAAGTTTGATTCCTGTACTGATCTACGGATGTGAAAGTTGGAAATTAACAAACAATATTGGTAAGAAACTGGACAGTTATGAGAATAAATGTAATGAAAGCAAGGCAAAAGTCTTAACTACTACGCCCAAGTTACTCCCAAATTAGAAGTTAAAAGGTTAAAGAAAGAAGTTGACGTTGGATTGGACTTCTTCTTCTTCTTCTTTTGTCAGCAAACTGTTACCGGGTTGTTAACCCAGTGTCTTTGTTTTATGTATTTGTTTTGCGTTTCTCTGGTGACTTGTGTAATGATTTTCTTAGTCCCCTATGCATAATTCAACTACGTTATCTATCCACCTTTTGCTTGGTTTACCTCTCGTCCTCCATCATGATATTCTGTTGTGGAAAGCTTCATAGGCAGTTTGGTCTGTTCGCATTTTTAGTAAGTGGCCAAATCACTTCATTCTCTGTTTCGCTATATAGTTCAAAGAAGATCTTGTTCCAACCTTTTCTCTGATGCTGGTATTCGTAAGTCTGTCGATTCTTGTGTTGTTTGTTACTTTCCGGAGAAATCTCATTTCGCATGTTGCTATTTTTATTACTAAGATTGGTTATTGGTGTTTTGCTTCTTAATTGATGACCAGATTGTCAGCTTGAGGCATTCCTGCTCCCTCTTTAGCCAGTTTGTCAGTATCTTCATTCTCTTTGAGCTTGCAGTGTGAGGGCATCCACTGAATTACTACTACACCGTTGGAATCATGGAACAACTGGGTTAATGCATCACATTTCACAAGTTTTTTTTCTTTTTCTTTGCTCTCTTTTCCATTGTCCATGTTTTTATTTCCAACAATGCCAGTTGAAACAAGGTTAGATTTGAAATAAAAACCAAATATTTAGATAGTTGTAATTTTAATCATACACATTTAGACACATTCAAGCATATTTCTCCATCACATGGCAGAGACTACCCAGGTTCGAAGCCGTGTCCAGTGAGAGAGAGGTTACAGAAAATAAAAATTAAATAAATACAGATAATATAGAGCCTGGACAGCAAGATTCAAACTAGGGTAGTCCCGGTTACATGTCGAATGGAGAAATACCTTCAAGGACGATACGAACAAATAATTTGGCTGACGAAGTGTTTTGTATTTCCTTCATCAGCCAGAGCACAGCTAGGATTAGATCTCATGCTGGCTCTTAATTTCTTCGCTAATCCAATCGCCAGAGCTTTCGGCGACTTCTGGTTGCTGAAGAGACCTTTTCGGTCGATTCGATTCTCCATCTTCTTCATATCTGAACGAAAGAGGAGAAACTTCGATTTCGCTTGTTTGCTCATCATCTTCCTCGTATAGGAACGGAAGAGGAGCTTCGATGCTCACCGAATCATCGCTGTCTTCGTAATAAAATGGAAGAGGAGGCTCGACCGTTTCCTCATCGTCCTCTTCCCACGTCAACTCGTGAGGTAGCTCGACGTCACTTAGCAGCAGTTTGCCAACATCTTCGTCATTTACGACGGAGAATAAAGGTTCAAAACTGCTGAGCAATTTATCGGCTTCCTCACGCGTTACCGTGAGAGTTGGCTCGATGAAATTCAGCGGCTCACCGCCACCTTCCTTGTTTAGAATGGAAAGTGGCAGTTCAATGCCACTGATCAATTCCTCCTCCTCAGTTTGAGTTTGGCGATCTAAGCTGAGTACGGTGCAGTATGACGAATAGGTTATTCGTTTTCCGAAAGATTCAATTTTAGCAGGTACTCGTTGTTGCAATTCAGCGGTGTTCCTTTCAAGCTCCCCGTATTGAAAGGGAACCACTGAATTGATAACTATAGTCACTGTACCTAACTTTCCTCGGACGACAATCGTCTTTACGTCTTTGACGAAGCTGACCACTTCGAATTCAGAGCAATGCATTCCAGTTATTATTATGCCCTTTTTCCTAAGGGTTATTTTAAGTTTCTCGATGCTTCGACATCTAAATTCCACCTCTTGACAGATAAATCGTAGATAAAAAGCCGACGACGCTTGGAGAGTTGCTTTTTGGCGTCGATCTACGTGGCTTAAACCTTGTATTAACCCAACCATAGTAAAGCAATATTCCTTTCTTTTTCTTGTTTGGAATACACTATTGATTGCTTTTCTAAAGTTAGAGTTAACATTGCAGTTAGTGCAAGGGGTAGTATTGCTACGGCTAGGCCGTCCAATACAATTAAAGTTGCCCATTTGGGATCGGAAGGGTTCCTTGCCATTGTGCGCTTTTAAATAGAAATGCTCGGATGTCAAAGATAACATTAGATTATTTATAGTAGAATTTCTGTCGTGTTTTTTTCTTTTTCTTTAAATATTGTCATGATTTCCATCTCTACTTTAGTACCTGTTTAAAAAAAAATAATATTTAACTCTGGTTAGGGGAAAAGACCACCAAGCAATTTATGTCAAATTTTTCTATCTTTAGTTATTTCGTGTATCTTCTTCCAGCTCTTCCGTCTATCGTTAACCTCTGTCTCCAAATCTCTTCTCCATGTATTTCTATGCTTCCCTCTTTTTCGTTTTCCATGTCGAA
This sequence comes from Arion vulgaris, assembly GCA_020796225.1. Classification (NCBI taxonomy): domain Eukaryota; kingdom Metazoa; phylum Mollusca; class Gastropoda; order Stylommatophora; family Arionidae; genus Arion; species Arion vulgaris. Next base: position 15,732,484 of record CM036768.1, read on the forward strand.
TACAGAAAAATTCCCTTTGTGTTGTATTCCCTTCACGTTTTCTCAAGGTTTTCATATACAGCGTCTTTATTTCACATTCTTGTTTCCTTGGATCTGTCTCGCTCTCTCTATAAGCTCCTCATTTGTGACTCTATCATACCATCTCAGTCATTCTATTCTGTCTCGCTCTCTCCATACGCTGCTCATTTGTGATCCTATCATACCATCTCAGTCCCTCTATTCTGTCTCGCTCTCTCCATACGCTGCTCATGTGTGACTCTATCATACCATCTCAGTCCCTCTATTCTTGGCTGACTAGTAATAGGGTATAAGTCGATAGATTGACTTCATTGCACTGGGACACCCCATATGACTCGGTCCCTCTCCGCAGAAATGTCATGTTATCTGCAGAGAGTATTGCACAAAGTATAAGCTCCGTAGCTCCAGCAACAAGCCTAATGTTCTCAGGAAAACAAAATATACCCGTGAACAGAACGGCGCGGTCCAGTTTCGAACCAACGACGAAGGGAAACTTATCCGGCCCTGGAACACAAATTAAAGCTCCCACCCCTACACTTAACGAAAGTAATGGATAACCAATTCCATTATTCACCTGGGGAAACACAATAGACACTAGTTGATTTTTCTACTGATCAACTTGATAAATTATTTTGTTGTAATTCTTTGCAGCTAGTTTTATATTCCTGAGCATTGCTTTGCAAAAACTAAAATAACTTATTAACATATGGAAGGGTACTGACATAAGAACAAAAATTAAGTGGTTTTTTTTTTCCGATCCAGAAGCACTTGAGCTTTTCAGCTCTTCGGCTCGGTGCTATGGACATTGTAACCCTTCGGTTCGGTGCCACGAACACCGTAAATCTGGGGAATCTGTGGCTTTTTCTGCCATCCCGCGGAATTGAACCCGCACACACAGAGGATAGTCACCCGTAGTCCAACGCGCTACGAACACGCTGGGCAGACGGGCAAATTAAGTGTTTAAGAGCCTGCGCTTTTTCCTTTGCAACATATGGTTGTGAGACATGGGACATTGACAAAGCGACGGATAAGATCATTAATGTATTTAATTAAAAATTCGACAGAAAAGTACTTAGAATATCATGGACAGAAAATGTTCAACTATTTTGTTGTATTCCTTAGTTGCTAATTTCATCATCTTACCTGTTATCTTGATAAACTGTTTTATGTTTTCCGTGAGGCCATTACCTCGTAGTGGTGGTTTATTCTTACATGCTCTAATGCTACAGTGATCTAGGACGGCGGGAACGTATGTTACTGGCAGGTTCACCCTTGCAGGAAATGGCATAGAGTAATGCGCACAATTGCAAAGCATACTCTATGTCATTTTATTAAGTTCAAAAAAGCATTTGTTAGCATACACCGCGAAAGTCGTTGGAGTATCGAATTGCATTGTGTTTTATGAAAAAGTTAATTGCATATCCTTTACAGGACTTTGCGAATCAACCCCAGTTTTTAACGCTCTTTGTGATTTTTCTAGGCATTATTACGTTCGATACGTTTGGAATGGATATCTTCTCATCCCATATATTAACTACATAGCAGTGGCGACTCGTTCTAATTTTTGATGGTGGGGCCAGACACATTTTTGTGTGAAAAATCATGGTATTGAGTTAAGTTATATTTTAATTTATACAATAATAAATACACGTTACACATTATTTTTGGTGGCGCCTGGCCCCACTAGCCCTTAAAGACGAGCCGCCACTGCTATATAGTAGTAGTACAAGTTAATTTACCGCTCTGGCAATTGGCATACCGTCCACAGCAAGTATTTCGCAGTAGTGTGCTTGCATCAGAGGTCAAGAAACCCGCATGTTATCAGTTATCAGAGGACGTATGTGCATCTGTTAAACGAACGAATAGTAGTTGACCACTACAGTGGATACTACGCTTGAGAGAGTTTTAATTCTGTTGATAACATTGCACTTCTATCTCAAACACATAAAGATATCCAGGAAAATACTTGTCGCCGGGTAATTGGGTAGAAAATCAACCAGAAATAGTGACTGAACACTCGGATACCTCTTTATCCCACATTTCTCTGTTTGTGATCCTGTCATACCATCGCAGATGGAGTATTCTAGGCAGGAATTTATTGATGAATCAGTTTATATCTAGCTAGGAAATTGAAAAAAATAGCATCGGCAGTGCACGCTCAGAGTCTCTGGCAATTTCACTGTCCATCTACCATGTCTGTATCTCACTTCACTGTCTATCTACCATGTCTGTAGAATCCTAATGAAGGCGCAATGTACTCGCGTTCTTGGGACAAACCACACAGAGAATGATTAACGCGATTGATAAAAACGCGCCGGATTATTGGGATGTCTCCTGATATATTTATCTTGTCCCGCCCATGACGTCTATCTATGTGTAACAAATATTTCAATAATCATATTAACTGCAGCATTAGCAAATTGTTCCTCTATCGCATCGAAGATTTGAGTTTATTATGTATATATTTATTTGTTCCGCTCGTGTGGTGCCGAGGCTCGCAAGGGGAGCAAAGTATAGTACCACTGCGACCTACAATGCTACTGATATAAGAGAGGCGACTGGTGTAGGAGCTAGGCAAGCTACTCTAGTAAATAAAAGCGTCGCAGAAATCGGATGTGCTGGCCTACTTGTAACCGCGTAACTGGCACAACGTACAATTGCTCTTAGACTCAGATCACAAAGAAATCACACAGAGTGGTTAACAAGTGATCGAAATGGAGAGTTCAAAGAAGAAGAAACAGAAGAAGAAAAGAACAAACACAAACACAGATTTTACTATCTTGCTAACTTGTTTTATTACTGTCTGTTGTTGCTAGACAACATTCTTACACGCTAATGTGTTTAATGAGATGTCAAATAAGATGTTTTCTCTGCTACCGTAGGAAACTAGACGGTACCATCTGCAACTGTTACGGGCGCTAAATGGTTACGGGAATAAACCTTTATTTTAAAAAATCTCCACTGTCTTGTATGTTTAATGTAAAACAAATATTTCTTGCTCAATGTTACATTTTTACTAGCTAATGTATTGGTTTTTTAAAATTCTTTTCTTTCTATATCTAGTTAAAATTTGTATCTGCTAATGTGTGTAATTTCTAATTTTGTTTCTGTCTCTAATTTAGATTTGTATGGGTTAATGTATTGATTTACTGATTCCATTCTTCTGTTGCTAAGTTATCCTTCTTCTACTTCTTCTTCTGCGTTCTCACTAGATTGGGATTTCGGATTCTCTAATAAAGGCAGTCGTCTATCTCATGATTATCAGCCACGCCATACAGTTTGTCTTGAACGCTGGTGTAAGTGGGTCACCTCTTTCTTCTCAGATATGCAAACTGGGAGTAGTTCTGTAGGATGTGTTCTTTTGTAATACTCCTAAGCCATAGAGGCACAGGTTATTGGTGCATAATTTGAATTTAGTGTACAAGTGGTATCTCATTCTGTTGTGACCCGTCCGATGGCGAAGTATAGTTGTCTGGTCCCTTCTGGACAGTTCGTAATATCCATCGTTCTTGTTGTGTTTTGGATGTTCTTTGTCCCATTTTGCATTGTAGTACTCTTTGGCGATGGTTTTTGATTCTTCATAGCTAACCAGGTTGTCATCTTGGGGCATTCCTACTCTCTCTTTGCGATGGTTTTGCTTCTTCATAGTTAACCATGTTGTCATTTTGGGCATTCCTGCTCCCTCTTTGGCGATAGTTTTAGCTTCTTCATAACTAACCAGGTTGTCATCTTGGGCCATTCCTGCTCCCTCTTTGGCGATGGTTTTTGTTTCTTCATAGCTAACCAGGTTGTCATCTTGGGGCGAATTTCAATTCTCGCACAACACAACAAAGAACACAACAATAAATTAGCTATTATATATTTATTATATATTTATTATATATTTATTATATATTCATTATATATTCATTATATATTTATATAAGTAACTGGAAATACGAATAGTTGCAGCAATATGGCAAAAAGTATTATCGAAATTTGATCGAAACGTTGCTGTCCCTCCTTCTTTTCGTTCGCTTCAAATATGTTTATATATTCAATGTTGTCTCTTGTATGAACTTCACTGTCTTTTGTAGCTCACACAGAGGTCCGTGTAGTTTTATGTCTAGTGTTGTTTCGTTAGGCCAGTGAGTTTGCCTCAGTGTATCATATTCAGGGCAGTCTTGAAGTATGTGCTCTGCAGTCTGGTGTGCCTGTTCACATACACATATGGCTGAATTGCCAATCTTGAATTTTGTATACATTTTTTTTTCCCGATCCAGAAGCACTTGAGCTGAAAGCTCTTCGGCTCGGTGTCATGGACATCGTAACCCTTCGGTTCGGTGCCACGAATACCATAAATCTGGGAATCTGTGACTTTTCTGCCAGTCCGCGGAGTTGAACCCGCACTTACAGAGGACTAGTCACCCATAGTCCAACGCGCTATGAACACGCTGGGCACGGGGGCAATTTTGTATACATGTGGCTGCGGAGTCTATTGTGCACTGTTCTAAGGCGCAGAATGATAACGTGTTCCAATCTGCTCATATTATAGTAATCGTCTTGTGTTGGTATTTGTGACTTTCTGATTGATTTAATCATCCATTTCTTTTGGTGGTAGGTAACTGGCACGTAAACGTTGCTGTGTATTGTCATTGTTTATTGTATTTTGTAAAATTACAGTACTTTGTTTTTACATGTTTAGCCATTGCTACATAATTTTACTGCAGTCCTCCCTTACATCGATAATAAGAAACGTGCAGAAGCTTTGTCAAAGGGAAATATTAAGAAGAAGTGCATTAACTGAACATTAATTCTGTTAATATTAAACTGATTAAAATGATTATTGGTACCGTCCGTATGTATTGTAATATCGATTATGAGAACGAGCGATATCGACCACTTCAGGGAAGCTGTGTCTTAAAACAAAAACAAATCGATAAGGAGAGAATGGGGAAAAAGAAACAGACGTTCCAAATGGTTAATCTGTCAAAAATGCAACAGAAAAGGAAGTCTGTTCTTTGATTGCTTGCTTGATTGTTTGTTTGTTATGTCTATTGTCCATTGTCTTTCCCCAGGTGGATGATGGAATTGGTTGTCCACTCTTGCCATTAAGCGTAGGGTGAAGCGTTATTTTGTTTTCTACTCGCTCAACTCCGCTGACTGGCAGAAAAGCCAAGTTTCACCAGATTCACGGTGTTCGTGGCACCGAACCGAAGGATTACGATGTCCACGGCACCGAGCCGAAGAGCTGAAAGCTGAAGTGCTTCTGGATTGGTTAAAAAAATTTAAGCAAATTGATTTACTTGTTTCAGCTCTTTTTCATTTACTGTGATGGTGCTGTTTTGTTGAGATAATCATAATATCTGTATTATTAATATTCCTTTATTTTTTTTCCCCCCGATCCAGAAGCACTATAGCTGAAAGCTCTTCGGATCGGTGTCATGGACATCGTAACCCTTCGGCTCGGTGCCACAAACACCGTAAATCTGGGGAACCTGTAGCTTTTCTGTCAGTCAGCGGAGTTGAGCCCGCTCTTACAGAGGACTAGTTACCCGTATTCCAACGCGCTGGGCACGCGGGCATTTTTAATATTCAATCTCGGTCCTCTGTTGTTACTTCAATCTTATCAATAAAACTCTGTAACGCTATTTCATTTCTTGCTATTTAAGACAGTATCGTCAGCGTATCTCAGAGTATCTAGACCAGCGTTTCCCAAAGTATGCGGTAGGGGGCCTGAAGCGTTCTAGGCAGGCGATAGTGGTTCAGAAGAATTTGGGAGGAGGAGGTGTTCAGGCAATTAGGAATCAGTGACTCCTTAAAGAAGAAATTAATAATAAATATTTTTAAATAAATTATTTTCGTGATTTTGTGATTGAATAATCATTTAAAATTTGAATTCTCCTTTTTAATTCATCTTATGCCCGTCTTACACGATAAGTAAGTAAAAGTAAAGGAACCCTTTCATGCCTCGTGGTATATAGGTCAATACAGTGTTAGGTCTGTATTTTCATTGACCGTCGGCACACGATGGGTGATGGGGTCAGCATCACGCCGGCCGCCTTTACTTTCCCAGAGCATGTCTGGTACCCAGTTGAGGCTCTGTCGACCTGAGAGCCGTCGCGGTCGGAAAAATTCCCACATATTGCGGGAGCTGATCCCAGACCACCAGCTTTGCGAAGCGAGTTCACGAACAACTACGATACAGCGGCTCTCTGTCTTACACGATACATTTTTAAAATCAATTTCTATTTCATGCATATAATTATATAAAAATTGACCATGTATTACAGAAATATATATCAATTTTCTATGTCAAAGAGAAAATAGAACATGTATATATGTGGGAGGGGGCGTTGGCAAACTGTTATAATGTGGAGGGCGTTACAAAGTTTATGTTGTGCAAAGTGGACGGTGGGCCGAAAAAGTTTGGGAATCTATGATCTAGAGTTATACTGTAGCATAATGAAGACCAGGCATTGGAAGATTGGTCATAGGAAGACCAGGCAGTCAGAACTGACTCACGCCAATTTGTGTCCAGTGAATCAGCCTTCATCAATCATGATTGATTATAACGTAATTGGTTTCTAAAAGATTGAAAAATGTATAACTATCTGCAGTGTGTGGCAATGGAAGTATAGATAGGGAAATCAGCAATCGATGCACAAAAGCTAACCTAGTACTGGGGTAGTTACTGGTGCATGTCTAACCTTGATCATGTTTGTCCCGCCTGTGGTACGGGATTGTGTTCTACGATTGGAATCTTCAGTCACCTCCTCACACACCAGAGAGGTACAGCAACACACGTCTGAGATTGTTGTCATCATCGCTTGCGATGGACGTCTATTACTATTACGTCAAGTAAAGAGATACCGTTAAAAAACTAAAGACAATCTTATGAGAACGATCTTCTGGCTAACATGTTACCAGTGTACAGAGAGGCGGTAGCATCAGGCGGTACCGTACTGACAAACAGATAATGAGTAAAAAATCATAACGACAGAGATTATGTGTCTTAGAAGAGCTGGAGGTGTGACAATAAGAGACAAAATTGGAAATGAAGAAATCAGAAGAAGACTGGATGTGAAACCAGTCATGCAATTTATAAAAGAACAACAGATTAAATGATTTGGACACCTGACAAGAATGCCCTGGTATCGCCTACCCCAGAGACAGAAGAAGTATAACGAGTACAGAGCAAGAGGAAGACTACGCAAAAGATGGGTGGCGGCATCAAGAACAGCCTTAAAAAGATGAATAACATCTTTCAACGTACACTAGAACAATCACAGATAAGATCACTACATCACACCCCCAACCCTTCTATAAAAGTAAATGGTGGAAGAGAAGATGAAGTGGCCGTGTGCTACTACTGTGATATTTTCTTTTACTCTCTGCTACCTGCAGAAGACGTTCTCCACTAGTTGCACAGACAACTAGGTAATAGAGAAACAATGCGAAGTAAACGTTGGGGGTGTAATGTTGACCACATCACACAGCATATTACATTAGTCGATAAATAATGATCAGCTCTCTAACATTTTAATTTCAATATTACCACATTGGTGTGTTTTTTTGTCGTGTTCTCTAATCCAGTCCTACTTCACATCATCAGGATAAGAAACGATTTCTAGATTAGGTTTTGAGTGCGTTTCATAAATAATGTATTTCACCGCTTCTTTTATTTCTGAGATCCACATTTTGCGTTCATTGCCTTTAGCTTTGTATCCACTGGGTCAGAATAACATTGGTCTTTGAGGCGCACTGTTTTTTGCTAAGCTGCATATGTGTCCAAACCATTAAATTTGTTGTTTCTTGATGAAGTGGGCGAAACAACATCTTGTAACTAAACTTTTCACACGAAAGTTTACTTTTTCACAACAGGAAAAATATATTTGCGAATAAAACTATTTCTGAATATTCGAAAATAAATTCTGCCATGCTGTATAGTATATGAATGAAATGGAAGTTATCTGTCCGTTGAATTCTGTAAACAAAAACAATGTCGGACGTATAGTAGCGGAACAGTGAAACAAAACGTGCATGGACCCAAATTAGACGTTGGCAGCGTGTTTTGGCATAATGAGAGAACTGTTTTCTACGTTGGGAGCGTCGACTGGACGCAATGAGTTTTAATCAGACACGTAAATAGATATTTAATTGAGCCAATGTGTGGTTGTGAGTAGCCTGGGCTGAGTGAACTAGTCATACGTCTCCTATGAAACCTGTCCTGCAAGACTGCCATCTCTTGTGTGAGCTGAGAAGCAACATGAGGACACACGCACTAGACCTAAAAACTAAGCTTTCTGGAAACCTGACAGACCTGAAGCTGACTGCCCAGTTTGTGGTCCACAGTAAACTAAATGCATGACCAGAGATCGCTGAAGAAGAAGAAGATCTTCAGTCTTCTTCTTCTCTTCCACCATTTACTTCTTTGCGGAAGTGTTGGGGGTGAAACGTAGTAATCTTGTGTGTGTTTTTTTAAGGCACTTTTTAAGCTGATATTCATGTTCGTAAGGCTGTTCTTGATGCCGTCGCTCCATCTTCAGTACGTGGGGTGGAATATAATGTTTAATGCAGAACAAAGAAACCGATTTTCGTACCTTGAGGTATGTTGGAAAATATGTTGCTAGGTCCGTCTTTTTTATATTAGCACGTGATGGGTGATATAATACGCGAGTTGTGTCTCGTTCTTTCTCGTTTAAAGGATTTTAAAGCCGACGGATTGACTTCAATGCACCGGGTTTTCCCCATATGGCTCGGTCCATCTCCACAGAAATGGCACGCCCCCCTGCCAAGAGTATTTCACAAAGCATGAACTCCGTAGCTTCAGCAACAATCCTAAGGGTCTTTGGAAGAAACTGCACTCGTGAACAAAACGGCGCGGTCCGGATTTGAACCCACGACCTTCGGCTCACAAGGCAAAGGGTTAACCACTTAACCACAGAGACACCCTCGGTCTTCCTCGTGGTCACCGTCATTCAACTTTGATAGATATGTGGTATGTGAATAAACATATGTACATGCAATGATTAACAACGATTCGAACAGGTAGACTGGGTGGTTTACAGGCACTTGGTTGACAGCGATTCGGACAGGTAGACTGGGTGGTTTACATTCACTTGGTTGACAGCGATTCGGACAGGTAGACTGCCTGGTTTTAAGACAGAATGGAAAGAGACAGAAACAAATATCAATCAACAGATCGATTGATAAACGAAATAGTTAACTTGTGCACTCCAGTTGTGTTCTTTTGAAGTTTAGTCTGTACTTACTTAGTCGACGTTATATTGATTCATTTCATTTTGACATTTATGTCAAGTTTCAACCGACACTATGTCAGTGCAAATATTGATGATGTGCACGAGTTTGACGTGACCAGATTGTCATCTTGATGCATTCCTGCTCCCTCTTTAGCCAGTTTGTCAGTATCTTCATTCTCTTTGAGCTTGCAGTGTGAGGGCATCCACTGAATTACTACTACACCGTTGGAATCATGGAACAACTGGGTTAATGCATCACATTTCACAAGTTGTTGTTTTTTTCTTTGCTCTCTTTTCCATTGTCCATGTTTTTATTTCCAACAATGCCAGTTGAAACAAGGTAAGATTTGAAATAAAAACCAAATATTTAGATAGTTGTAATTTTAATCATACACATTTAGACACATTCAAGCATATTTCTCCATCACATGGCAGAGACTACCCAGGTTCGAAGCCGTGTCCAGTGAGAGAGAGGTTACAGAAAATAAAAATTAAATAAATACAGATAATATAGAGCCTGGACAGCAAGATTCAAACTAGAGTAGTCCCGGTTACATGTCGAATGGAGAAATACCTTCAAGGACGATACGAACAAATAATTTGGCTGACGAAGTGTTTTGTATTTCCTTCATCAGCCAGAGCACAGCTAGGATTAGATCTCATGCTGGCTCTTAATTTCTTCGCTAATCCAATCGCCAGAGCTTTCGGCGACTTCTGGTTGCTGAAGAGACCTTTTCGGTCGATTCGATTCTCCATCTTCTTCATATCTGAACGAAAGAGGAGAAACTTCGATTTCGCTTGTTTGCTCATCATCTTCCTCGTCTAGGAACGGAAGAGGAGCTTCGATGCTCACCGAATCATCGCTGTCTTCGTAATAAAATGGAAGAGGAGGCTCGACCGTTTCCTCATCGTCCTCTTCCCACGACAACTCGTGAGGTAGCTCGACGTCACTTAGCAGCAGTTTGCCAACATCTTCGTCATTTACGACGGAGAATAAAGGTTCAAAACTGCTGAGCAATTTATCGGCTTCCTCACGCGTTACCGTGAGAGTTGGCTCGATGAAATTCAGCGGCTCACCGCCACCTTCCTTGTTTAGAATGGAAAGTGGCAGTTCAATGCCACTGATCAATTCCTCCTCCTCAGTTTGAGTTTGGCGATCCAAGCTGAGTACGGTGCTGTATGACGAATAGGTTATTCGTTTTCCGAAAGATTCAATTTTAGCAGGTACTCGTTGTTGCAATTCAGCGGTGTTCCTTTCAAGCTCCCTATTGAAGGAACCACTGAATTGATAACTAGTCACTGTACCTAACTTTCCTCGGACGACAATCGTCTTTACGTCTTTGACGAAGCTGACCACTTCGAATTCAGAGCAATGCATTCCAGTTATTATTATGCCCTTTTTCCTAAGGGTTATTTTAAGTTTCTCGATGCTTCGACATCTAAATTCCACCTCTTGACAGATAAATCGTAGGTAAAAAGCCGACGACGCTTGGAGAGTTGCTTTTTGGCGTCGATCTACGTGGCTTAAACCTTGTATTAACCCAACCATAGTAAAGCAATATTCCTTTCTTTTTCTTGTTTGGAATACACTATTGATTGCTTTTCTAAAGTTAGAGTTAACATTGCAGTTAGTGCAAGGGGTAGTATTGCTACGGCTAGGCCGTCCAATACAATTAAAGTTGCCCATTTGGGATCGGAAGGGTTCCTTGCCATTGTGCGCTTTTAAATAGAAATGCTCGGATGTCAAAGATAACATTAGATTATTTATAGTAGAATTTCTGTCGTGTTTTTTCTTTTCTTTAAATATTGTCATGATTTCCCTCTCTACTTTAGTACCTGTTTAAAAAAAAAAATATTTAACTCTGGTTAGGAATAGACCCCAAGCAATTTATGTCAAATTTTTCTATCTTTAGTTATTTCGTGTATCTTCTTCCAGCTCTTCCGTCTATCGTTAACCTCTGTCTCCAAATCTTTTCTCCGTGTATTTCTATGCTTCCCTCTTTTTCGTTTTCCATGTCGAATACAGAAAAATTCCCTTTGTGTTGTATTCCCTTCACGTTTTCTCAAGGTTTTCATATACAGCGTCTTTATTTCACATTCTTGTTTCCTTGGATCTGTCTCGCTCTCTCTATAAGCTCCTCATTTGTGACTCTATCATACCATCTCAGTCATTCTATTCTGTCTCGCTCTCTCCATACGCTGCTCATTTGTGATCCTATCATACCATCTCAGTCCCTCTATTCTGTCTCGCTCTCTCTATAAGCTCCTCATTTGTGACTCTATCATACCATCTTAGTCATTCTATTCTCTCTCGCTCTATCTATAAGTTCCTCATTTGTGACTCTATCATACCATCTCAGTCCCTCTATTCTGTCTCGCTCTCTACATAAGCTGCTCATTTGTGACTCTATCATACCATTTCAGTCCCTCTATTCTTGGCTGACTAGTAATAGGGTATAAGTCGATAGATTGACTTCATTGCACTGGGACTTACCCCATATGAATCGGTCTCTCTCCGCAGAAATGTCATGTTATCTGCAGAGAGTATTGCACAAAGTATAAGCTCCGTAGCTCCAGTAACAATCCTAATGTTCTCAGGAAAAAAAATATACCCGTGAACAGAACGGCGCGGTCCAGTTTCGAACCAACGACGAAGGGAAACTTATCCGGCCCTGGAACACAAATTAAAGCTCCCACTCCTACATTTAACGAAAGTAATGGATAACCAATTCCACCAATCACCTGGGGAAACACAATAGACACTAGTTGATTTTTCTACTGATCAACTTGATAAATTATTTGGTTGTAATTCTTTGTCGCTAGTTTTATATTCCTGAGCATTGCTTTGCAAAAACTAAAATAACTTATTAACCTATGGAAGGGTACTGACATAAGAACAAAAATTAAATGTTTAAGAAGAGCCTGCGCTTTTTCCTTTGCAACATATGGTTGTGAGACATGGGACATTGGCAAAGCGACGGATAAGATCATTAATGTTTTTAATTAAAAATTCTACAGAAAAGTACTTAGAATATCATTGACAGAGAAAAGAGCAAATGTTTCTGTTCTGCAACAGCTTGATATTAAAGAGAGTTGGCTATTAAAGAACATAAAAACAAGGAAAATTAAATATTTCGGACACATCAAACGACATGAGTGCCTAGAAAATAATTTTGGAGGAATGGTGCCTGGAAGAAGAATGAGAGAAAGACCTAGAAGACGATGGGTGCAAGATGTCATTGACGATCTGAGAATGACTGATGCTGACGCCGTTCAACTTGCACAGAACAGAGAGTGTTTCTGGACTTCTGTCATGGAAGCTATGTTCCGGAAAGGACAAGCTACTTGATGATGATTAGTTTCATAATGTTACCAAAGAAATTGTTCAACTATTTTGTTGTATTCCTTAGTTGCTAATTTCATCATTTTACCTGTTATCTTGATAAACTGTTTTATGTTTTCCGTGAGGCCATTACCTCGTAGTGGTGGTTTATTCTTACATGCTCTAATGCTACAGTGAGCTAGGACGGCGGGAACGTATGTTACTGGCAGGTTCACCCTTGCAGGAAATGGCATAGAGTAATGCGCACAATTGCAAAGCATACTCTATGTCATTTTATTAAGTTCAAAAAAGCATTTGTTAGCATACACCGCAAAAGCCGTTGGAGTATCGAATTGCATTGTGTTTTATGAAAACGTTAATTGCATATCCTTTACAGGACTTTGCGAATCAACCAGTTTTTACGCTCTTTGTGATTTTTCTAGGCATTATTACGTTCGATAGTTTGCCATTGCTTTCTGAACGGGTGGTGCCATCGTCCGTGTGTGAAAATCCACGCGAAACAATTTGCAACCAAGCTGTCCGCAGCATGATTCGAACTCAGAACGTCGGGGTTAATAGACCGAGTCACTATTCCCTAAGTCACAGACGCCACCTGTGTTTTATAAACATCATGAAAAGCTGCTGCAGCAAACTCACATGCAGTGTTAAGGCTTCCCAATTGAAGTTTAAGTCAAACGAGGCGTATGACATGACATGGATGTGTAATGTCAGTCCTACTATTCAACATTTTCATAGATTATGTGATGCTTTATACCACTGAAGATAAGTCAAGGGTTATCAGATGGACTGTCACAACTATCCTGGATGATCTAGCCCTTTCATGCATGCAGTTTTGAAATGGATATCTTCTCATCCCATATATTAACTACATAGCAGTGGCGACTCGTGCTAATTTTTGATGGTGGGGCCAGACACATTTTTGTGTGAAAAATCATGGTATTGAGTTAAGTTATATTTTAATTTATACAATAATAAATACACGTTACACATTATTTTAGGTGGGGCCTGGCCCACTAGCCCTTAAAGACGAGCCGCCACTGCTATATAGTAGAAGTACAAGTTAATTTACCGCTCTGGCAATAGGCATACCGTCCACAGCAAGTATTTCGCAGTAGTGTGCTTGCATCAGAGGTCAAGAAACCCGCATGTTATCAGTTATCAGAGGACGTATGTGCATCTGTTAAACGAACGAATAGTAGTTGACCACTACAGTGGAAACTACGCTTGAGAGAGTTTTAATTCTGTTGATAACATTGCACTTCTATCTCAAACACATAAAGATATCCAGGAAGATACTTGTCGCCGGGTAATTGGGTAGAAAATCAACCAGAAATAGTGACTGAACACTCGGATACCTCTTTATCCCACATTTCTCTGTTTGTGATCCTGTCATACCATCGCAGATGGAGTATTCTAGGCAGGAATTTATTGATGAATCAGTTTATATCTAGCTAGGAAATTGAAAAAAATAGCATCGGCAGTGCACGCTCAGAGTCTCTGGCAATTTCACTGTCCATCTACCATGTCTGTATCTCACTTCACTGTCTATCTACCATGTCTGTAGAATCCTAATGAAGGCGCAATGTACTCGCGTTCTTGGGACAAACCACACAGATCGCAGAGAATGATTAACGCGATTGATAAAAACGAGCCGGATTATTGGGATGTCTCCTGATATATTTATCTTGTCCCGCCCATGACGTCTATCTATGTGTAACAAATATTTCAATAATCATATTAACTGCAGCATTAGCAAATTGTTCCTCTATCGCATCGAAGATTTGAGTTTATTATGTATATATCTATTTGTTCCGCCCGTGTGGTGCCGATGCTCGCAAGGGGAGCAAAGTATAGTACCACTGCGACCTACAATGCTACTGATATAAGAGAGGCGACTGGTGTAGGAGCTAGGCAAGCTACTCTAGTAAATAAAAAGCGTCGCAGAAATCGGATGTGCTGGCCTACTTGTAACCGCGTAACTGGCACAACGTACAATTGCTCTTAGACTCAGATCACAAAGAAATCACACAGAGTGGTTAACAAGTGATCGAAATGGAGAGTTCAAAGAAGAAGAAGCAGAAGAAGAAAAGAACAAACACAAACACAGATTTTACTATCTTGCTAACTTGTTTTATTACTGTCTGTTGTTGCTAGACAACATTCTTACACGCTAATGTGTTTAATGAGATGTCAAATAAGATGTTTTCTCTGCTACCGTAGGAAACTAGACGGTACCATCTGCAACTGTTACACCCGTTGCATTGTGTTGGGGGTGGTAGGAGCGCTAAATAGTTACGGGAATAAACCCTTATTTAAAAAAATCTATACTGTCTTGTATGTTTAATGTAAAACAAATATTTCTTGCTCAATGTTACATTTTTACTAGCTAATGTATTGGTTTTTTAAAAATTCTTTTCTTTTCTATATCTAGTTAAAATTTTTATCTGCTAATGTGTGTAATTTCTAATTTTGTTTCTGTCTCTAATTTAGATTTTTATGGGTTAATGTATTGATTTTCTGATTCCATTCTTCTGTTGCTAAGTTATCCTTCTTCTACTTCTTCTTCTGCGTTCTCACTAGATTGGGATTTCGATTCTCTAATAAAGGCAGCCGTCTGCCTCAGATTATCAGCCACGCCATACAGTTTGTCTTGAACGCTGGTGTAAGTGGGCCACCTCTTTCTTCTCAGATATGCAAACTGGGAGTAGTTCTGTAGGATGTGTTCTGTTGTTATATTCGCCAAGCCATAGGGGCACAGGTTATTGGTGCCGAATTTGAATTTAGTGTACAGGTGGTGTCTCATTCTGTTGTGACCGTCCGATGGCGAAGTATGGTTGTCTGGTCCCTTCTGGACAGTTCGTAATATCCATCGTTCTTGTTGTGTTTTGGATGTTCTTTGTTCCATTTTGCTATGTAGTGCCCTTTGACGATGGTTTTTGCTTCTTCATAGCTAACCAGGTTGTCATCTTGAGGCATTCCTACTCCCTCTTTTGCGATGGTTTTAGCTTCTTCATAGTTAACCAGGTTGTCATCTTGGGGCATTCCTACTCCCTCTTTGGCGATGGTTTTAGCTTCTTCATAACTAACCAGGTTGTCATTTTGGGGCGAATTTCACTTCTCGCACAACACACTACATAAAGAAGTAAAAAAATTAAAGGAACCCTTTATACCTCGTGGTATATAGGGCAATACAGTGTTAGGTCTGTATTTTTCATTGACCGTCGACACACGATGGATGATGTGGTCAGCATCACGCCGGTCGCCTTTACTTTCCCAGAGCATGTCTGGTACCCAGTTGAGGATGGGTCGACCTGAGAGCCGTCGCTGTCGGGAAAAATTATACGTACACTGCGGGAGTTAAACCCAGACAACCAGCCTTGAGAAGCGAGTTCACTAACAAGTACGGTACCGCGACTCTCACTACATAAAGAACAAAACAATAAATTAGCTATTATATAATTTTTTTAAGTAACTGGAAATACGAATAGTTGCAGCAATATGACGAAAAGCATTATCAAAATTTGATCGAAACATGGCTGTCCTTCCTTCCTTTCGTTCGCTTCAAATATTGTCTATATATTCAATGTTGTCTCTTGTATGAACTTCACTGTCTTTTGTAGCTCACACAGAGGTCCGTGTAGTGTCCAGTGTTGTTTCTTTAGGACAGTGACTTTGGCTCAGTGTATCATATTCGGGACAGTCTTGAAGTATGTGCTCTGCAGTCTGGTGTGCTTGTCCACATACACACATGGTTGAATTGCCAATCTTGAATTTTGTATACATGTGGCTGTGGAGTCTATTGTGCACTGTTCTAAGGCGCAGAATGATAACGTGTTCCAATCTGCTCATATTATAGCAGTCGTCTTGTGTTGGTATTTGTGACTTTCTGATTGATTTAATCATCCATTTCTTTTGGTGGTAGGTAACTGGCACATAAACGTTGCTGTGTATTGTCATTGTTTATTGCATTTATTTAAAACTACAGTACTTTTGTTTTTGCGTGTTTGGTCATTGCTACATAATTGTACTGCAGCCCTCCCTTACATCGATAACAAGAAACGTGCAGAAGCTTTGTCAAAGGGAAATATTAAGAAGAAGTGCATTAACTGAACATTAATTCTGTTAATATTTAACTGATTACAATGATTATTGGTACCGTCCGTATGTATTGTAATATCGATTATGAGAAAGATCGATATCGACCACTTCAGGGAAGCTGTGTCTTAAAACAAAAACAAATCTATAAGGAGAGAATGGAAAACAAGAAACAGACGTTCCAAATGGTTAATCTGTCAAAAATGCAACAGAAAAGGAAGTCTGTTCTTTGATTGCTTGATCGATTGTTTGTTTGTTATGTCTATTGTCCATTGTCTTTCCCCAGGTGAATGATAGAATTGGTTGTCCACTCTTGCCATTAAGCGTAGGGGTGGGAGCTTTAATTTGCTTTCTATGGTCAGATAAGATCTTCATCTGCCATCTGATGTTATCAGAACATCATGGTATTTAAATTGATGTACAGCCCGTCTGCCCAGCGTGTTCGTAGCGCGTTGAACTATGGGTGACAAGCTCCCTGTGAGTACGGGTTCATTTCCGCGGGCTGGCAGAAAAGCCACAGGTTCACCAGATTCACGGTGTTCGTGGGAACGGAACCGAAGGGTTACTATGTCCACGGCACCGAGCCGAAGAGCTAAAATCTCAAGTGCTTCTGGATTGGTAAAAAAAAAAAAAAAAAAAATTGATGTACCTGTTTCAGCTCTGTTTCATTTACTGTGATGGTTGTGTTTTGTTGAGATAATCATAACTTCTGTATTTTTAATATTCAATCTCGGTCCTTTGTTGTTACTTTTTGTCACAATCTTATCAATAAAACTCTGTAACACTATTTCATTTCCTGCTATTAAGACAGTATCGTCAGCGTATCTCAGAGTATCTAGAGCAGTTCCCCAACGTATGCGGTAGGGGGCTGACGCGTTCTAGGGAGGCGATAGTGGGTTCAGAAGAATTGGGGGTTCAGGCGATTAGGGTCGGTGACTCCTTAAAGAAGAAACTAATAATAAATATTTTTAAATAAATTATTTTCGTGATTTTGTGATTGAATAATCATTTAAAATTTGAATTCTGTGTTTTAATTCATCTTATGCCCGTCTTACACGATACATATTTAAAATCATTTTTCGATTTCATGCATATAATTATATGAAAATTGATCATGTATTACAGAAATATATGTCAATTTCTATTTCAAAGAGAAAATAGAGCATGTATATATGTGGGAGGGGGCGTTGGCAAAATGTTATAATGTGGATGGGGCGTTACAAAGTTTATGTGTGCAAAGTGGGCGGTGGGCCGACAAAGTTTGGGAATCTATGATCTAGAGTTATACTGTAGCATAATGAAGACCAGGCATGGGAAGATTGGTCATAGGAAGACAAGGCAGTCAGAACTGACTCACGTCAATTTGTGTCCAGTGATATCAGCCTTCATCAATCATGATTGATTATAACGTAATTGGTTTCTAAAAGATTGAAAAATGTATAACTATCTGCAGTGTGTGGCAATGGAAGTATAGATAGGGAAATCAGCAATCGATGCACAAAAGCTAACCTAGTACTGGGGAAGTTACTGGTGCATGTATAACCTTGATCATGTTTGCCCCACCTGTGGTAGGGGATTGTGTTCTTGGATTGGAATCTACAGTCACCTCCGCACACACCAGAGAGGTACAGCAACACATGTCTGAGATTGTTGTCATCATCGCTTGCGATGGACGTCTATTATTATTACGTCACATAAAGAGATACCGCTAAAAACTAAAGCAAATCTTATGAGAAGGATCTTCTGGCTAACATGTTACCAGTATCAAACATGACCAATAACAGCAGATAATGAGTGAAAAATCATAACGACAGAGATTATGTGTCTTAGAAGAGCTGGAGGTGTGACAATAAGAGATAAAATTAGAAATGAAGAAATCAGAAGAAGACTGGATGTGAAACCAGTCATGCAATTCATAAAAGAACAACAGATTAAATGGTTTGGACACTTGACAAGAATGCCTTGGGATCGCCTACCACAGAGAGCCACACAGAAAAATTATAACGAGTACATAGCAAGAGGAAGACCACGCAAAAGATGGAGTAATGGTATCAAGAACAGCCTTAAAAAAATAAATAACAGCTTACAAAGTGCATTAGAACAAGCACACACAAGATCACTAGACCGCCCTACATCAGCGTTTTGTAAAGAAGTAAATGGTGGAAAAGAAGATGAAGTGGCAGTGTGCTGTTACTGCGATATTTTCTTTTATTCTCTGCTACCTGCAGAAGACGTTCTCCACTAGGTGCACAGACAATTAGGTTCTAGATAAACAATGCGAAGTAAACGTTGCTGTTATGATGTTGACCACATCACACAGCATATTACACTGGTCGATTAAAAATGGTAACACTTTAATTTTAATGTAGCACATTCTTTTTTCTTTTTTTCTAATTCTATTTTGTTTCACAGCGTCAGGATAAGAAAAGACTTCTAGAACGGGTTTTAGGTGCACTTCATAAATAATGTATTTCACCGCTTCTATTATTTTTAGATCCACCTTTACGTTTACGGTCTTTTGCTTTGTATCAACTGGTTCAGAATAACATTGCTTACATAGATTCATGATATGTGAATGAACAAATTTACAGGCACTGGTTAACAACGATTTGGACAAACAGACTGGCTAGTTTGTGGAGATACTTACTGGCACTGATTAACAACGATTTGGACAGACAGACTGGCTGGTTTTAAGACAGAATGGAAAGAGACAGAAAAAAATATCAATCAACAGATCGATTGATAAATCGATGGTAAACGAAGCGCTACAGTTGTGTTCTTTTGATGTTTAGTCTGTACTTACTTGGTCGACGCTATAGTGATTCTTTTTATTTTGACATTTATCTCAAGTTGCAATCCACACTATTTCAGTGCAAATATTGATGAAGTGCACGAGTTGACATTAGTCTTACCACGGTAATCATAAGGTCGTTCAGCTCACGTGAAAATTCTAGAAAATTAGACAATCCCGTTACGTGACCATGGCATTTTAGTAAAACAGAAAAAGAAACTCTTTGGTAATACGATGTTAGATCCGTATTTTTCATTGATTTTCGTCACACGATGGGTAATGTGGTCAATATCACACCGGCCGCCTTTACATCCTAGTGATTTTCCTGGAACCCAATTGAGGCTGACTTGATCTGAGAGCCGTTACGGTCGCAAAAATTTCCACGTCCACTGTTGACTTGAACCCGGACCACTAGCCTAAGAAACGAGTTCACTAACAACTACGCTACTGCGGCTCACTCCCATTCTTGTATTGTTAAATAAAGATGAATTATTTTTAAAACAATACAGGCTAAAACATTGCTATATTATATAACGAACTATATTTAACATTACGGAATATAAGTAATGTTTATACTTTTAACCAAAAGTTAACAATGAGCTCATAGAATGGTCAAATATCAATAAAGGTAAGAAGGTTTCATCAAGATTTCACAAAAGTCAACCCATATTCACTGGATTTTCTCATTTTTACGACTGAGCTGAACACCCTATGTTACCAAGAGTTGCATTTGTTTCTCATCAGCATTAAATTGCTTGTCTTGAGAAGAGCTGTGCCACCCCAACAGTCCTCCGGAATATCTATCCACCAGTTACATCCTTAATCCATCTTCTCTTTGGTCTTCCTCTTTTTCTCTTTACCGGTGTGCCGCCTTCAATGATGGTCTTCTCCAGCCATTCGTGCCTTTTTTTTGTCCAAAATGTCTAAATTGTCTCTTTCTTATTTGTAGCATCAACCAGTTTTCCTTTATTTTGAGTTCTTCCTTTGCTTCTACTATTGTATCTTGTCTCTTCCCATGTGGATGATATAATTAGTTGTCCACTCTTGCGGTAAAGGTAGGGATGGAACCTTTAATTTGCGTTCCTGGGTCAGATGTGTCGTCCTTGATGTGTTATATCCGTGTTTATGTAGTGTGGTCGTGATATTGTCTATCCATATTTTTTTCGATCTTTCCTTGGCTCTAATACCTGGCCTCTTTTTACTGTATTCTACAGGGTGTTCAACATAAAAGTAGCCCAATTTACAGGCTTTTATTAGTCAATTGGGCTACTTTTATCTTGAACATCATGTATTATTGGTGGTTGGTTGTATTCCGTTCTCTTTAAATTTCCAAACCACTGCATTTGTTGTTTTTCGGTGTATTCGGTGCGTGATATTATGACCACTCTATTTCTGATCGATATTCCTCATTTTGTACTCTATCTTTCCTGGTGACCTCCCGCCGCCTTAATCAAGCATTTGCCCGCATACCCAGTGTGTTCGTAGCGCGTTGGACTACGAGTGACTAGTCCTCTGTAAGTGCGGGTTCAACTCCGCGGACTGCTAGAAAAGCTACAGGTTCCCAGATTTACGGTGTTCGTGGCACCGAACCGAATGGTTACGATGTCAATGACACCGAGCCGAAGAGCTTTCAGCTCAAGTGCTTCTGGATCGGAAAAAAACATCCAAAAAAATCAAGCATTTCATTTCACAAAGTTGCTTCTACTCATTTTGCACGATGTGCGGAAACCTAAAAATCTGAAGTGATCAGAGTGGATCAGATCAGATCTGCGCCCGAGTGGTTACCGGAGCCCAAGTTAGGGTGTAAAGAATAGAGCCACTGTTACCTGCCACGCATGTCGTAAGAGGCGACTAAAGAGGTTGGGCGTGGAGCTAGCTACCCTACACCTTAAAAAACACTAGATGGCTACAGAACGGAGAGCGAACCGAGTAAACGCTGGCTGAAACCGGACACATCGCCGAAGGATAAGCACCAGAGCTCCAAATGGTGCTGAAGGTGTGACGTAAAACACACAAATGCTAAGGCCGCATGAATCAGATTTCCACATGAATAGAATTTATGGGAGATCTGGTACATCGGTCAGGGCGGTGATCGCGAGAGTGAGATCGATCAGATCTGGAAAAAACCGAGTGTGGCTACAGTGATACTTAATAAATTGGCGTTTTAGGACAAAAACACGTATGTATGATATCACCTAAACAAACAAAATAAATAATCAAATACCAAAACTAAAAAGATACGTTTCGACTATAAGTCTTTGTCAAGGAACATACACACATAAACAATGAATACTAAACAAAATAAATCATGGATCCAAATAGGATGGACGACTAAAGATGGAAATGTTTTGTTCTACTCATTTTGAAACGTCATTTCTACAAACTCAATTTCAGTGCGAATATTGATAAATTATACATCTTGACATTAGTCATCACTGTCTTTATTCTCCAAAATTATGTCTTTCACTTTGGTGTCGGTATTCTTTCCTGTCACAACTAATGACAACTATCGACCAACGATATCCATTCAACCTTAATGTACAAATTGGTTTGCATGTTCTTTCTCACGCCTTAGGGAATAGTTCCGTTTTAACATGTCACCTCTACCTGTCCAGAGCTGTTCATTCAAGTGGTGTCAGAATGCCTGCAATTACCCGTAGTAAGAAAGAGAGGAAACGGTAGAAAGTTAGCCGTTTCAATAGGTATATATTTATCTACGAACACGTTTATTTTGCAATGGATAGATGGATGGATGGATGGATGGATGGATGGATAGATGGATGGATAGATGGATGGATGGATGGATGGATAGACAGGCAGACAATACTAACTGGCTCTGCATTATCTTACAAGAACCACGAGCCGATATATCGTATCAGAAGGAGACGGGGTTAAGAGTGAAAAATAGTTGAACATATCTCTTCTCTCTTCGTGGCATATCCTTTACACGACGTAGCCATCAACCACAGTAAACTAGTCGTTGATTTTCTAGGACCACTTATACGTTCAGTAGTTTGCCATTGTTTTCTGAACGGTGAGGTCTATTTTATAATTCGTAAAAATCCCACGGAAAACAATTTGCTTCCAAACTTGCCCACCGTGGAGTTTGAACCAGGTACGCTTGGGATCGAGCTCACTACCGCTTGAGCTACAGGAACAGTTGAACACATACGAATGTTTATTCCTTAGTAAATTAGAAACAAAGAAGAAGAAGAGTAAGAAAGAGTATGTGACTGAAAGTCAGAGAGAATACTACAATTTTATTATAAAAGTGTTTGCTGTGGAAATCAATATCCTTCTTCTTTGAACGCTCCATATTAACCACTCTTTGTGGTTTGTATGTGATCTGAGCTTAAGAGCGAGTGAGCGTTCTGACTGCTAAACGCCGAACAAGTAGACCAGGACAAGCAATTTCTGCGATGATTTTTATTTACTAGAGTAGCTTCCCTAGGCCTTTATCACAGTAGCCTCTTTCGACATGCCTTGTAGGTTGCAGTGTTACTATTCTTTGCTCCCCTTGCAAGCACCGGCAACACACGGACTGAAGAAAACATAGAACAATGTTCTAGTACTGCATAAGAAAGATTCAGATAGTAAAAGCAACGTTTTTATTGGGAGGAAAAAACAACATAAATTCCCCAGTGAATTCTCAAATATGAAGTCAGATATCAGATAAATAAATTTAAAAAAAAAAATTCCCTTAGCTTTTTCAGGCGATATGGTATGACGTGACTATCTCTTTACATTTCTAGACTGTGTAGTCTTAATAAGAATGTACACATACTCCACGGCAGTGGCGGCTCGTAATCATTTTTGTTGGTGGGGCCAGACATTTTTCCCCTGGATAAATCATGGTTTTGGGCTGCTATATTTTAATTTATAAAATAATAAAAACACGTTATTCATTATTTTTAATGGGGACCGGCCCCACTGGCACTTAATGACGAGCCGTCACTGCTCCACAGCATACAGAGTCTGCTATAAAAGAACATCAGGAAAAAAGGCGAGAGGAAGACCACAAAAAATATGGTTAGATGGCATAGCAGAATACTTTCAAAGAGCTAACATAAGAATCACCCAAGCCACCAGAACAGCGCAAGAAGCAAAACCACAACACTGTGCAACAACCCGGTAGCACTGTGACGACAAAAGAAGAAGAAGGAGAAGTGTGTAATCATTGTCGTCAATTGAGATTAGAATGAGAGTTATGCAGTGCTACATAGAACCAATACTGACATACAGATGCGAATCATGGACAATAAACAAATAGATCGACTAATCTCTGACGGTCACATAGATATTGTTTCACAGAATAATGATGAGAATCCCATGAACAGCTTAAATCACTTTGTTGAGGTGCTGAATGAGGTCAAAACACAGAGAAAGCTTATTATCAATATAAGAAAGAGGCAGTCATTATTTTTCGAGCATGTGATGAGAAAGAGAGGTTTAGAACATATTGCAACAACCGGTGAAATCGAGGGGAGACAAGACAGAGGAAGACAGACAAAGAACGTTTTGGATAGCCTGACTTCATGGGACAGAAGAGCGTGAACATCTGAAATGATAGCAAACACCAGAGATTTGGGGAAATCCATGATCGCCTACGCTAGCCGGCATGCCACATGATGACGAGTGTGTACGAATTAGGAGGTCCAACTCATTTCCTCTCGTCACCTACCTAACGTGTGGAACTTCAACTGTTGAATTAAACCCACCACTCTCTAGTGTCTATGTCGATAGGCGAACGCAGTGGCGGCTCGTAATCATTTTTCTTGGTGGGACCAGACACAAATTTTAGGAAAAATCATGGTTTTTGGAGTATTTAACTATTACTTGTCTATTCTGGGAAGCTTTCCCCCTTTAGATTATTAGTGGCGCCAGGCCCCACTGGCCCTTAATGACGAGCCGCCTCTGTGCGAACGCTCATGCATTTCGCGAATCCGTCCCACAAAGAAGAAATAGGAAATAACAGAGACAGTGAAAAACACTTTTTACGATGCACGCACACAAAAGCCCGTTCTAGAAATATCTTCTTATCATGACGCTGTCAGACAAAACATGATTGGAGATAAGAAGTAGGAAGAAGGTTTCGCAATGTTTAACGAATGTGACGATTTTTACTTTCTTGTCTGTGTTTGCTAATTTTTACTTTCTTGTTTGTGTTTGATATTTTTTACTTTCTTGTTTGTGTTTGCTATTTTTTACTTTCTTGTCTGTGTTTGCTATTTTTTACTTTCTTGTCTGTGTTTGATATTTTTTCTGGAATTTTTCCGCGCCGGTTTTCACACACACACACCACGCACACGCGCACGCACACACACAGCACACGCACGCACGCACGCATACATACACAGACACACGCGCACGCTCGCACACGCAGCGCACACAAACACACACACAAACACACACACAGATACATACACACGCACGCACACACATACACACACAAACGCACATTCACTCATGCATACACACTCACTAACTAACTCACTGACACGTTCATCATTGGTTTGTATATCATTCAGCTTATATATATATATATAGACATACATACACAAATATATTTAAAACTCTCCTGATTTCATCTCGTGTCTCCAATTCTGTCTGCCCCTCGGATTTGGTTTATTCACCTTTATTCCTTTCCTGTTGTTTCTTATAACTTTCTTCACTCATTCATATTCATTCCATCTGTGTCTCTGCTTTGACCTCTTTGCTTAATAAGCCTCATTAGTTGTTTCGGGTTTTTATGGGATTTCCCGTTATTCTATAATTGTATTTTCCAGCTCAGATAATTTGCCCTCAAGTAGATGCTACAAGACCCTAGAGGAAATTCCCGCTAGGCAAAGTAAATTGTGAAAACTCCACAAGTGGCTGGGATAACTACCTAATAGAATAAAGAAAGAGGAGGGAGAGAGGGAGACAGAGTAGAGTGATAGAAGGAGGAATGAAGGAGGAAGAGTGTAGAGATAGAGGAAGCCAGTGTGTGAGATTTTGATGTTAAGTTTTATGCGAAAAATTGAGGTAGGAGCGAGAGGAATGAAAAGAGAGAGAGAGAGAGACAGAATAGAATGAAGGAGGAAGGAATAAAGGAGGAAGAGTGCAGAGACAGAGGAAGAGAGTGTGAGATATTATTATGTTAGATTTGACGGGAAAGCTAGAGGTAGGATCGAGAGGGAATGAAAGAGAGAGAGAGAGAGAGAGAGTCGAATGATAGAAAGAGGAATGAAGGAGGAAGAGTGTAGAGACAGAGGAATCGAGTGTGAGAGATTTTTATGTTATATTTGACGGGAAAGATGGAGATAGTAGCGAGAGAGAATAAAAAGAAGAGAGAGAGAGATGTGGACAGAGTAGAATGATAGAAGAGGAATGAAGAAGGAAAAGTGTCTACAGAGGAATCGAGTGTGAGAGATTTTTTATGCTAGATTTGAGGGGCAAGCTAGAAGAGTAAAGAGAAAGTGTGAGAAGAGAGAGGAGCTAGAGAGAGAAAGAGAGAGGAACTAGGAGAGAAAGAGAGTGATGGAAGCTTGATAGTGTAGGTGGAGAGAATTCAAGAGAGGTTAAGAGATAGAGATAACGAAAAAGGAAGGTAGAATGGAGAGAGTGAAATAATGAACAAATGTGGAGGGAAGGTGTAAATGTCGAGAGAGTGTACGGGAAGAGGGTGAGAAAGGAAGATAGAGGAAAAGATAAAGTATTAAATGAAATAGATGTGGAAGACATTTAGAGGGGAGGAAATAGAGTGTGGCCGAAAGAAGAATGAAGGAACTGGAAAAACTTTCAAACAAATCCTTAAGGGCAGTCCCCCTCAGGTCACGTCCAAGGTCAAAAAGGTCAGTGAAAAAAAAAGTCCACTCAAATGTGTTCTATCTTTGTTACTACAGCTGTTTTCTCTTTTACAGTATGGGATCACCGACTCCACGCCCCATACCTTTTAATAATCTTTTACGGCATGACAGAGGAATCAGTAGTTCTATTCTTTGCTACTCAAAAACTAAGTGGGGGCACCAACCCTCACTATGTCTTATATCCGGATCACTTGTCTTTATTTTGTATTTATTTATCTGTGGAGCATCTGGTCGAATTGATTAGAGCGCCGCTCTCATGTGGGAGACCTGCTGGGTTCAATCCACGATAGGGCCAAGGAGTTTTTTATTTTGTCAACGGCATAAAGAAAACATCCTAGCTTGAACAGGTTTACGGTGACTGTACTATCCATGCGTTCATTCTACGTATGTACCTCCTACCACCACCTACCTACCTATCTACCTACCTACCTATCTACCTACCATCTACCTACCTACCTATCTACCTACCATCTATCTACCTACCATCGACCACCTACCTACCTATCTACCTACCTATCTACCTACCTATCTATCACCTCCTATCTCCTACCTTCTACCTCCTTCTACCTACCTACCTATCTACCTACCTTCTGCCTCCCATTCTACCTCCTATCTCCACCTACCCATTACCCATCTACCATCTCCTCCTCATTCACCCATCTACCCCATCTCCCCACCCATTCACCTCCATTCATCTACCTCCCTTCTACCCATTCTACCCTACCTACCTCCCTACCTACCATTCTACCTCCTCCTCTCTCTACCCACCTATCTACCTCCTCTCCCTACCATCCCCACTACCCCACCATCTACCTACCCATCATCTACCCCTATCTACCACTCCATTCCCTCATATCTCCTACCCATTACTCCACCTCCCATCTACCACCTACCTACCTACCTACCATCGACCATCCTACCTACCCATCACCTACCATCTACTTACCATTCCCTCCCCTCCATCTGCCCCATCATTCTACCTCCCATCTACCCACCATTCACCCACCCATTCCCACCATTCACCTACCATCTACCCACCCACCACCCACCTACCTTCACCCTCCTACCATCTACCTCCTCCATCTACTTACCATCTACCTTCTACCTACCACCTACCTCCTCATCTATCTACCTACCATCTACACCCATTCTACCCATTCTACCTACCCACATCCTCCTTCTACCTCCTACCATCTACCACCTACCACCTGCCCACCTATCGACCACCTCCTATCTACCACCATTCTACTTACCTATCTACCACTCACCTACCTCACCACTCATCTATCTCCCACCCATCACCACTCCATCTACCTACCTTCACCTACCATCTACCTACCTATCTACCTCACCACCATCTACCTACCATCTACCACCTACCATCTCCTCACCTACCATTTTACTTACCATCTCCATCTACCTACCTACCACCACCATTCATCTACCTACCCTATCTACCTACCCACTACCTTCACCACCTCACATACCTACCTTCTACCACATACCACTCCTATCTACCTACCTATCTACCTACCATCTACCTACCATTCTATCTACCACCATCTACCTACCATCTATCTACCACCTATCTACCTACCATCTACCTACCATCTACCCATCTACCACCATTCTACCCTACCTCACCATCTCACCTACCTATCTACCTCACCTATCTGCCTCACTACCATCTGCCCCCCATCTACCTACCTTCTCCTCCATCACTCCTCCATCACCCATCTACCTACCTCCTCATCTCCTCCTTCACCTCCTATCTACCTACCTACCATCTACCACCATCTACCACCATCTCCTACCACTATCTACCACCTCCATCTACCTACCATCTACCACCACCATCTCCACCATTACCTCCTATCTACCCACTATCACCACCACCATCACCCACCATCTACCTACCATCTACCACCACCACCATTCACCTACCTACCCATCACCACCTTCTACCACCATTACCACCATCACTCACCATTCCACCCTCACCATCTACCTACCTTCTACCACCACATACCTACCCACCTCACCTACCTACCTCACCCACCACCATCTACCACGTACCTACCTACCTACCTAGCTCTCTCTCTCCTCTCTCTCTATCTCTGCCTGACTGCCCTGTTCTGTCCTTCCACCAGCATGCCTACCTATCAATACATATATTTATCTTTCTGTCCGCCCGTCTGTCTATCTATCGTATATCTCGTATCTCTATTAAGTCTGTCTCTATCGCTCTCAATTTCTACCACATTTGATATTATCTCTCTTTCTATCTCTCTCATCCCAGACTCAAGAATACAAACACTCAAATTGTGCTTGAGTTGCAATACACCCCATTATTTTAATTTAAGGTCCCATCTAGACTCTCTTTAACTTCAACCTCTTATTTGAGCACCTCGTTTGCATAAATCCACAACCTATTCAATGAACCATTCAAAGTTGCGTTGCACTATTTATATATATATATCTGTGTATAATGAGGTCCTTTTCGACGTTTTCCCACCCACGATGCTCCTCATTTTCCCCCGACCCACTCGAAAAATATGTTACATCAAGTTCAAATTGAGATACTCGCCTATGTGGTGCCGAGACCCGCAAGGGAAGCAAAGAATAGTACCACTGCGACCTATAAGGCATGTCGTAAGAGGTGACTGATGTACGACCTAGGAAGCTACCCTAGTAAATAAAAAGCATCGCAGAAATTGGATGTGCTGGACTACTTGTAGACGCATAATTGGCATACGAACAATCGATCTTAGACTCAGCTCACATACAGATCACGCAGAGTGATTAACAAGTGGTTGATATGGAGCGTTCAAATGAGAAGAAGAAGCTTGTGATCTTACTGAAAGTACTTGCGTCAGAGAACTTGCCTCGTAGTTCCGACGATGCTTCAGTAGAATTTGACTGCACCAAACATCATCTTCAATTTCAACTTCCAACAGAGCACAGCTTTTCAACAGACGTTTTCCAGCTCCTCCTTTTTCTTGTCATCCTTTCTAATCTTATCCATGTTTTACCTATCCTTTTCATATCAGCCTCCAGCTCTCTTCTCCAGGTATGTCTAGGCCTTCCCCTACTTCTCTTACCCTGCAGTTTCCAAAACAGTGACTGTCTGGCAATTCTTCCTCTCGGTCTTCTCAGTGTGTGTAATATCCATCGCCCAGAGTCTCTTCCGTAGCTCTTTCTCTACTGGTATCTGCTTAGTTTTTTCTCTGAGTTCCTCGTTCATAATCGTATCATACCATGTCAGTCCCTCTATTCTACGTAAACATCCATTTATGAAGGTCTGTAGTTTTCTGGTGGTTTCTTTTGTCATCTTCCATGTTTCCAAGCCATATAACAGCACTGACTTCACTTTTGAATTAAAGATTCTCAGCTTTGTGTTTATTTTGATTTTTTTTTGACTTCCATATCTTACTCAATGCAACAAAGCTTCCCCTTGCTTTTTGTATTCTTATCTTAACATCTTTGTTTGTTCCTCAGTCTATGTTGCTACCAAGGTATGTGTATGATTCTATATCCTTTAGAGCTGTTTCCTCCAGCTTAATCTGGTTTACATTTCCTGCATTTATTTTCATGACTTTGGTCTTTTCCCTGTGTATTTTCAAACCTTGTTTCCAGTGGCGGCTCTTGATCATTTTTGTTGGTGGGGCCAGACATAAATTTTCGGAAAAATCATGGTTTCGATTAAGATAAAATAATAAATACACGTAGCCCTTATTTTTGGTGGGGCCCGGCCTCATTGGCCCTTAATGACGAGCCGTCACTTCTGGTTTCTGCGACTAATTATTTAGAATATCCATTAAATCTTTAATCTGTGCGTGATTGTGGGTAGCAATGTCAGATGCAAAATCCAGGTCCTCTAGTTCTGTACCAAATTAAAGTACACCATTCACAGTGACTCGAGATTATACTACTGTGTATGGGACCGATTTATTTATTCTCTAATTTTCTTTTGACTTTCGGTGTCAGATCGAAAAAGGAGACACCTGGATCGAGCCTTTCTATGCGCCTTGTCTTGCTTTTCTCCAGTCCTGATTTGTCTGACACCTTTAGGATACGAAGCGATTTCTAGAACAGGCTTTCTGTGTGCGCTTGAAAAACAGTGTCTTTCGTAGCCTCTGTTATCTCTTAGATATAGAAAGTTGATATAAATTTCTGTCAGATATGGTTGATTTTCAAATGATTATTTAATTGAAATAGAAAATTGATGAAATATATTGATCGTGTAAGAAGGGCATAAGATGAATTAAAATGCAGAATTGAAATTTAAAATTATTATTAAATCGCAAAATCACGAAAATAATTTATAAAAAAAATATAATTAATTTCTTCTCTAAGAGCCACCCCT
Source organism: Arion vulgaris (assembly GCA_020796225.1). Taxonomy (NCBI): domain Eukaryota; kingdom Metazoa; phylum Mollusca; class Gastropoda; order Stylommatophora; family Arionidae; genus Arion; species Arion vulgaris. The sequence continues at coordinate 15,763,187 of CM036768.1, forward strand.
TCCAATGCTTCTGAACGCACTATCGATCCCTCTCCCTCTAGAATACTTCAGCGCTCACTGGGGGCGATGGAGCTCACTTTGGGAACCTGTGGTCTAGAGGCAGAAGACGTAGACCCACTAAAACTCGAAATCAGTGGAAACACCCCCTCAGAGTCACTAGCAAGACTTTCAGGACTGGTTAGAACAATACTAGAACCACTTCTACTAAATTCTTCAGCAACATGTTCTGTGAAATCCTTTTCGTGTTGTCATGAACTTTGGAACATATCTATGACTTGTTCAACAGTCTAAACGCCGTTGAATGTGAAAAGACATCATGTTACCTAGCCTACACGCGAAAAACTAAATATGCACATGAATGACTAAGTGTACAGACGAGACTAAGTGTACACACGAAAATCTAAGTGTACACACGAAAGACTAAGTGTACAGACGAAAGACTAAGTGTACACACGAAAGACTAAATGTACACACAGGAGACTAAGTGTACACACATAATACTAAATGTACACGCGACATACTAAGTGTTCACACGAGAGACTAAGTGTACACACGAGAGACTAAGTGTACACACGAGAGACTAAGTGTACACACGAAAGACTAAGTGTACACACATAATACTAAATGTACACCCGACATACTAAGTGTACACACTAGAGATTAAGTGTACAGACGAGAGACTAAGTGTACATACGAGAGACTAAGTGTACACACGAGAGACTAAATGTACACACAGGAGACTAAGTGTACACACATAATACTAAATGTACACGCGACATACTAAGTGTACACACGAGAGACTAAGTGTACACACGATAGACTAAGTGTACACACGAGAGACTAAGTGTACACACGAAAGACTAAGTGTACACACATAATACTAAATGTACACCCGACATACTAAGTGTACACACTAGAAATTAAGTGTACAGACGAGAGACTAAGTGTACATACGAGAGACTAAGTGTATACACGAGAGACTAAGTGTACACACGAGAGACTAAATGTACACACAGGAGACTAAGTGTAAAACATAATACTAAATGTACACGCGACATACTAAGTGTACACACGAGAGACTAAGTGTACACACGAGAGACTAAGTGTACACACGAGAGACTAAGTGTACACACGAGAGACTAAGTGTACACACGAAAGACTAAGTGTACACACATAATACTAAATGTACACCCGACATACTAAGTGTACACACGAGAAACTAAGTATACACACGAGATACTAAGCGTACACACGAGAGACTAAATGTACACACAGGAGACTAAGTGTACACACATAATACTAAATGTACACGCGACATACTAAGTGTACACACGAGAGACTAAGTGTACACACGAGAGACTAAGTGTACACACGAGAGACTAAGTGTACACACGAAAGACTAAGTGTACACACGAGAGACTAAGTGTACACACGAGAGACTAAGTGTACACACGAGAGACTAAGTGTACACACGAGAGACTAAATGTAAACACATAATACTAAATTTACACACGAAAGATTAAGGGTACACACGAGAGATTAAGGGTACACACGAGAAACTAAGTGTACACACGAGAGACTAAGTGTACACACGAGAGACTAACTGTACACACGAGAGACTAAGTGTACACACGAGAGACTAAGTGTACACACGAGATACTAAGTGTACACACGAGATACTAAGTGTACACACGAGAGACTAAGTGTACAGACAACAGTGTACCTATTAACAACAACAAAAATATGTTTGTCAATAAAATCAATTTTTCTCAATGAAAAACCCTCACTACACGCCATGTCTGTTACGATGTATAGGAAAGGAGAGTTATCTGCCCATTGAGTTTTGTAAACAAAATGTTTTGTACGAATTACATCTGAATAGTGAAGCAATACGTTCATGGACCCAATATCGACGATGGCAGCGTCTTTTGAATTAATAAGAGAACAATTTGATATTAAGAGTTAAATAAAATTCCATCACATTTTCACCATTGTCTAAATTACAACGGGGACCCTCGTTGGTGCTACAGAGTTTGTGAACTGCCACAGAGATCTCGCAGTGTAAGAAAGAGATCGGAGCACACATGGTTACTCACCGAAGTGCAATGATGACTAAGTCCTTATCTTCCGTGTGTACACTTACGTCTTTCGTGTGTAAACTTAGTCTGTAGTGTGAACACTGAAATCTTTTGTGTGTACACTTAGTATTTCGTGTGTACACTTGGTCTTTGTGTACATTTAGTCTTTTGTGTGTACACTTAGTCTTTTCTGTACACTTAATCACTCATATGTATACTTAGTTTTTCGCGTGTAGACTTAGTAACAAGATGTGTTTTCACCCTCAACGTCGTTTAAACTGCCACTGAGATCTCCCTGTGTAAGAAAGAGATCGGAGCACACATGGTTACTCACCGAAGTGCAATGATGATGGTTCTATCAATCAATCAATCAATCAATCAATCAATACCTAGATATAAATCATTCAGATAAAAGTGTATAAACTTTATAGGCTTACGGGGATCTAGTGTCCTGACATGCGGTTGATAACGGATTTGAAAGAACGGACAGGCGTGCATCAACAGCATCGATTGTTGGGGAGTTGAAGATGGATAAGGAATGTTCTTCGTTCTCTTCGCGACTGCCTGCCTGGATGAATACGCTAAAATAGATGTTGAATCGGTCCACCGATTTAAGCAGTTTGGAGTTACCGGTTGTACAGGTAGAAATGGATGCCTGAGGGGCAGAGTGAGGAGTGTGTTTAACCAGAGTATACTATAAACTACTGGGTCTTCAGGTACAGGTAAGAATTGTGGGAAATCAGACCACAACTACACCACGTGACCTCTCATTCCAGTATTGGTAAATATATAGACGAATTCATTTTAAAATCAACACAAAATGCTAACTCAAAGTGATATTATGCAACAAGTTAAGTTTAACAATAAGGAATATCAATATTATAAATATTTTTCAACAATAAATAACCATAGACTCACAGAATTGAGTAGAATTGCAAAAAAGCGTGCAGCGTTCTATCAAACATCTGTAATTTCCAGCCCCCTTTTCTGATCTAGGTCAGGAATACTCGGCCAGTTGTCTGGCCTGTGCTAAACCTGGCTGTGGTTTAACCAACGAGCAATATGAAACATCAGTATGTATACACCTCGATATCTGTTGGGGCACCTATGGGGCTGCCCCTAGTGCAGTAACATCAGTTTAGCAACCAATAATAAATAAATAACCATTCAGATACCTACGAAGGTAGATAGAAAAACAGATGTACAGACATATATATATACAGAATTGGCGTATGTAGCTTAAGCGGTAGTAAGCTCGATCACAACCCAAGCGTACCTGGATCTAACTCTACGGCGGGCAAGTTTGTAAGCAAATTCGTTTCCATGGGATTTTTACCAAAGTTAGAAATAAACCTCACCGTTGAGAAAGCAATAACAAACTACTGAACGTATAACTCGTGTGTAGAAAATCAACAACTCGTTTAATGGTAAAATCCTGTAAAGGATATACCACGATTTTCATAGACAAAGAAATATCCGTCCACTTTTAGAATGAGACTTTCCGAAATGGGACACTATATATTTATTAATATATTTCCTAGTAATCATTTTCATTGACTGTTGGCAAGAGCTATGCACATTTAATAGTAGTGAATTAAGTGATCTATAAACGTCAGATCAAGTCATAGCCATTACTAGAAACGAGCAGTAATGATGGAGTTTTGGCAGCATATTAAAAGCTTTTGGACTCTTGTATATTGATCTTACTCAATACATTTCTGGAATTTATTAACTTATCGATATTGAGACCGTAATCGTTTTTTCCCGTGATATGCTGGTTTGAAAATAGGACTACGGTTTTTCATGTTTGTCGGTCTCTCTCTCTCTCTCGCTCTCTCTCTCCCTCTCTCTCTCTCCCTACCTACCTAGCTACCTACCTATTTACTTACCTACCAATTTATCTATCTATCTATCTATCTATCTATCTATCTATCTATCTATCTATCTATCTATCTATCTATCTATCTATCTATCTATCTATCTATCTATCTATCTATCTATCTATCTATCTATCTATCTATTTCTATCTATCTATCTATCTATCTATCTATCTATCTATCTATCTATCTATCTATCTATCTATCTATCTATCTATCTATCTATCTATCTATCTATCTATCTATCTATCTATCTGTCTATCTGTCTATCTGTCTATCTGTCTATCTGTCTATCTGTCTATCTGTCTATCTGTCTATCTGTCTATCTGTCTATCTGTCTATCTGTCTATCTGTCTATCTATCTATCTATCTATCTATCTATCTATTTATCTGTCTGTCTGTCTCTCTGTCTCTCTGTCTCTCTTTGCTTTTTAACCCGGATTGGGACATAGGCCCTCAACCAACTCATGCCAAGTCTTCCTGTCTAGTTATCTCCTACAGCTCCCTCCAGCTCTTCATTATATTGTTGATCTCTGCCTCCAAATCTTGTCTCCATGTATTTCTAGACCTCACTTTCTATCGCTGTCCGTGTGGGTTCCAGTAAAGGATTCTTCATAATACTAGTCATCATCATTCAGTAGCTTGTCGGTTCTGAACAAACATAGTGGATCTAAATGACAAAGTGGTTAAGATGATTACTTGTCGTTCTGAAGATTGTGAGTTCGAATCTAGACCGAGCCACATTTGACATTTTTACATTTTTTCCCTGACTCTTTCGCTGCTACATACTTTCTGAAGGCTGAGCTAAAAATAGCTACTCTTTGTTTCTAGGTCACAAACGTGAATGTACGCCTATAGCAGTGACAGTAGCAATGTATTACGTGTTAACATGTCTTTAGCCTACAGAGGAGAGATAATAACAGACGTGTTAATGCGTCTTTAGAAGTGAATGTGAAAAACGTATATATACGTCCTTAGCAGCTAAAGGGCTAGGATTGTTTCCGGAGCTACGGATTTCGTGTTGTTTGAAACATTCGCCGTAGGTGGCTTGCAGGTTCTGTAGGCAGGAATGGAGTCATAGGCTAAAACCAGGTGCACATGAAATCAATCATTCGCGTTTAGCCCATTTCTTAGACCCTGTACAGAACACTGTCAACCTAACAGTCTTACGGAATTTCTCTCACCAATAGGAAAGTTCTTCCACGACCGCTACCGCAACTCTTAAATAATATATCACCTTCTGAACCTACGAAAGAGAGAAATTCCGCTGAACTGTTAACGTGACAAAATTCTGCACAGGACAAGCTTTTTGATGATGACTATTGTCGCACGAGTGGTTACCGGGGCCCAAATTTGGGATGTAAAGAATTGAACCTCTGTTATCTGCCACGCATGTCGTAAAAGGCGACTAAGGAGGTTTGGATGAAATCGAATGCGCGTGTCCTAAACGTCTATGCGTTTAGGGGCCTATCAAACCAATGTGCAGCATATACACGTTCTTGGCAAAGATCAAACATATCACAAAGAGTGATTAAAATTGGTTGTAAAGAACGAGCGCAAAGAAGAAGGAGAAGAATGATGACTATTGGAGTTTGCTATTATTGTCTATGTACGTACTGCTCCTTCTTCTTCTCTTCCACCATTGACTTCTTTATAGAAGTGTTGGGGGTGAAACGTAGTGATCTTGTGTGTGCTTGTTCTTCTTCTCTTCCACCATTGACTTCTTTATAGAAGTGTTGGGGGTGAAACGTAGGGATCTTGTGTGTGCTTGTTCTTCTCTTCCACCATTGACTTCTTTATAGAAGTGTTGGGGTGAAACGTAGTGATCTTGTGTGTGCTTGTTCTTCTCTTCCACCATTGACATCTTTATAGAAGTGTTGGGAGTGAAACGTAGTGATCTTGTGTGTGCTTGTTCTTTTCTTCCACCATTGACTTCTTTATAGAAGTGTTGGGGGTGATACGTAGTGATCTTGTGTGTGCTTGTTCTCTCTTCCACCATTGACTTCTTTATAGAAGTGTTGGGAGTGAAACGTAGTGATCTTGTGTGTGCTTGTTCTTCTCTTCCACCATTGACTTCTTTATAGAAGTGTTGCGGGTGATACGTAGTGATCTTGTGTGTGCTTGTTCTTCTTCTCTTCCACCATTGACTTCTTTATAGAAGTGTTGGTGTTGAAACGTAGTGATCTTGTGTGTGCTTGTTCTTCTCTTCCACCATTGACTTCTTTATAGAAGTGTTGGGGTGAAACGTAGTGATCTTGTGTGTGCTTGTTCTTCTCTTCCACCATTGACTTCTTTATAGAAGTGTTGGGGTGATACGTAGTGATCTTGTGTGTGCTTGTTCTTCTTCTCTTCCACCATTGACTTCTTTATAGAAGTGTTGGGGTGAAACGTAGTGATCTTGTGTGTGCTTGTTCTTCTCTTCCACCATTGACTTCTTTATAGAAGTGTTGGGGTGATACGTAGTGATCTTGTGTGTGCTTGTTCTTCTCTTCCACCATTGACTTCTTTATAGGAGTGTTGGGGGTGATACGTAGTGATCTTGTGTGTGCTTGTTCTTCTTCTCTTCCACCATTGACTTCTTTATAGAAGTGTTGGGGGTGAAACGTAGTGATCTTGTGTGTGCTTGTTCTTCTCTTCCACCATTGACTTCTTTATAGAAGTGTTGGGGTGAAACGTAGTGATCTTGTGTGTGCTTGTTCTTCTCTTCCACCATTGACTTCTTTATAGAAGTGTTGGGGTGATACGTAGTGATCTTGTGTGTGCTTGTTCTTCTTCTCTTCCACCATTGACTTCTTTATAGAAGTGTTGGGGGTGAAACGTAGTGATCTTGTGTGTGCTTGTTCTTCTCTTCCACCATTGACTTCTTTATAGAAGTGTTGGGGTGAAACGTAGGGATCTTGTGTGTGCTTGTTCTTCTTCTCTTCCACCATTGACTTCTTTATAGAAGTGTTGGGGTGTAACGTAGGGATCTTGTGTGTGCTTGTTCTTTCTTCCACCATTGACTTCTTTATAGAAGTGTTGGGGGTGAAACGTAGTGATCTTGTGTGTGCTTGTTCTTCTCTTCCACCATTGACTTCTTTATAGAAGTGTTGGGGTGAAACGTAGTGATCTTGTGTGTGCTTGTTCTTCTCTTCCACCATTGACTTCTTTATAGTAATGTTGGGGGTGTAACGTAGTGATCTTGTGTGTGCTTGTTCTTCTCTTCCACCATTGACTTCTTTATAGAAGTGTTGGGGGTGTAACGTAGGGATCTTGTGTGTGCTTGTTCTTCTCTTCCACCATTGACTTCTTTATAAAAGTGTTGGGGTGTAACGTAAGGATCGTGTGTGTGCTTGTTCTTCTTCTCTTCCACCATTGACTTCTTTATAGAAGTGTTGGGGTGTAACGTAGTGATCTTGTGTGTGCTTGTTCTTCTCTTCCACCATTGACTTCTTTATAGAAGTGTTGGGGTGTAACGTAGTGATCTTGTGTGTGCTTGTTCTTCTCTTCCACCATTGACTTCTTTATAGAAGTGTTGGGGTGTAACGTAGGATCTGTGTGTGCTTGTTCTTCTCTCTTCCACCATTGACTTCTTTATAGAAGTGTTGGGGGTAACGTAGTGATCTTGTGTGTGCTTGTTCTTCTCTTCCACCATTGACTTCTTTATAGAAGTGTTGGGGTGTAACGTAGGATCTTGTGTGTGCTTGTTCTTCTCTCTTCCACCATTGACTTCTTTATAGAAGTGTTGGGGTGATACGTAGTGATCTTGTGTGTGCTTGTTCTTCTTCTTCTCTCCACCATTGACTTCTTTATAGAAGTGTTGGGGTGTAACGTAGGATCTTGTATGTGCTTCTTCTTCTCTTCCACCATTGACTTCTTTATAGAAGTGTTGGGGGTGATACGTAGTGATCTTGTGTGTGCTTGTTCTTCTCTTCCACCATTGACTTCTTTATAGAAGTGTTGGGGTGTAACGTAGTGATCTTGTGTGTGCTTGTTCTTCTCTTCCACCATTGACTTCTTTATAGAAGTGTTGGGGTGTAACGTAAGGATCTTGTGTTTGCTTGTTCTTGTCTTCCACCATTGACTTCTTTATAGAAGTGTTGGGGAAACGTAGTGATCTTGTGTGTGCTTGTTCTTCTTTTCTTCCACCATTGACTTCTTTATAGAAGTGTTGGGGGTGTAACGTAAGGATCTTGTGTTTGCTTGTTCTTCTCTTCCACCATTGACTTCTTTATAGAAGTGTTGGGGTGTAACGTAGGATCTTGTGTGTGCTTCTTCTTCTTCCACCATTGACTTCTTTATAGAAGTGTTGGGGGTGTAACGTAAGGATCTTGTGTTTGCTTGTTCTTCTCTTCCACCATTGACTTCTTTATAGAAGTGTTGGGGTGTAACGTAGGATCTTGTGTGTGCTTGTTCTTCTTCTCTTCCACCATTGACTTCTTTATAGAAGTGTTGGGAGAAAGGTAGTAATCGTGGGTGTGTGTGCTTGTTTTAAGACACTTTGTAAGCTAATATTCATTTTCGTAAGTCTTTTCTTGATGTCGTCTGTCCATCTTTTGCGTGGTCTTCCTCTTGCTTTGTACTCATTATACTTTTCTGTGTGGCTCTCTGTGGTAGGCAATACCAGGGCATTCTTGTCAGGTGTCCAATCATTTAATATGTTGTACTTTTATGAATTGCATGACTGGTTTCTCATCCAGTCTTTTTCTGATTTCTTCATTTCTAATTCCGTCTTTTACTGTCACTCCTACAGCTTTTCTAAGACACCTCATCTCCGTTGGTATGATTTTCCGCTCATTAATTGCTGTTATTGACCATGTTTGACACTGGTAACAATAGTGTTGGCCAGAAAATCGTTCTTATGAGATTTGCTTTAGTTTTTAACGGTATCTCTTTAAACATTGCTAAATTCAGTATATGTACACCCCAGGTAGCTACCATCGAAACGTGCTATCAATGTTAATAAAACCCTGGATATGATGCTCAGTATATGTAACTCTAAAACACCTGACATGTGGAATGTGAGGCCAGCTTTAAAGGATTAATGTGCACTCCGTCTGACTGTGCTGGAGATTATAATTTTGCTGTCATTGTTTGATTGATCTATTGTCCATGTTTTCTCTTCACGTAAATCATGTGTCAAAAAAAATGTGGTAAACTCACTTAACCTCTCCGTCTGATCTTCTTTTTATCTTGTTCGTATTATTTTTTCCTTTAGTGTTCATGTAGAGCATCATGTCGAATGGATTAGACGCGGGATCCTATTCGGGAGACCTGGGTTCGAACCCAGGTAAGGTAGCCCGCCTGTCCAGCGTGTTCGTAGCTGGTTGGACGACTGGTGACAAGCCCCCTGTGAGTGCGGTTCAATTTTGCGGGCTGGAAGAAAAAAACACAGGTTACCCAGATTGACGGTGTTTGTGGCACCAAACTGAAGGGTTACGATGTCCATGGCACCGAGCCGAAGGGTTACGATGTCCATGGCACCAAACCGAAGGGTTACGATGTCCATGGCACCGAGCCGAAGAGTTACTATGTCCATGGCACCGAGCCGAAGAGCTGAACTGCTTCTGGATCGGAAAAAAAACCCAGGTCAGATCAGCGTTTTTCTTTTCTTTTGGGGACATAAAGAAAAAATCCTGAGCTGAACAGTTTTGCGACGATTGCACTAGAAATGCCGTCATTAGATTCCTCAGGAGCATGTCCAACCTGTCCTAAACTGCCCTAAAATATGGTGACACGTTCAGTTTTTTGACATATTTTTATGTTTTTTTTAGACAGTGTTGTACAGACATTTTTTAGACAGTGTTGTAAAGACATTTTTAGACAGTGTTGTACAGACATTTTTTAGACAGTGTTGTAAAGACATTTTTAGACAGTATTGTAAAGACATTTTTAGACAGTATTGTAAAGACATTTTTAGACAGTGTTGTAAAGACATTTTTTAGACAGTATTGTACAGACATTTTTTAGACAGTGTTGTAAAGACATTTTTTAGACAGTGCTGTAAAGACATTTTTAGACAGTATTGTAAAGACATTTTTAGACAGTGTTTTAAAGACATTTTTAGACAGTGTTGTAAAGACATTTTTTAGACAGTGTTGTACATACATTTTTAGACAGTGTTGTAAAGACATTTTTAGACAGTTTTGTTAAGACATTTTTCAAATCCTTTAGTACTACTCATCCTTTATAGCGGATTTAGAATATATCAAATAAACCAGTATACTGTCTTTGCGTCATCTTAACAACTATCTGGAGCCAGTCTATTGTCTCTGTAGGGCAAATGGGTTAAGTTACAAAGCAGTAGGGGTTACATTAATACACATATATTCAATGACAGAAATATTAGCTTGCCACATTCATATCATCATCAAATAGATTGTCCTGAGTAGAACTTTGCCACCCCAACAGTCCTCAGGAATTTCTCTCTCTCATAGGCCAGATGTCCTGCTTCTGCAGTCGTCATGTTCAAACCATCAGTTACATCCTGAATCCATCTTCTCCGTGGTCTTCCTCTTTTACTCTTTGCCGGTATGCTCTCCTTGCATGATGGTCTTCTCCAGCCCTTCATGTCTTTTTATATGTCCAAAATATCTCAATTTTCTCTTTCTTATTTGTAGCATCAGCCAGTTTTCTTTGATTTTGAGTTCATATGAAAATGAAAATCATGGCATATCCCAAAGGACGTAGCCATCAACCACAGTAAACGAACCGTTGATTTTCTAGGCACCACTTATACGTTCAGTAGTTTGCCATTGCTTTATGAACGGTGAGGTCTATTTTTATCTTTTGTAAAAATCCCACGGAAACGAATTTGCTTCCAAACTTGCCCACCGTGGGTTTGAACCAGGTACGCTTGGGTCTGTGATCGAGCTCACTACCACTTGAGCTACAGACTGTGATATTATCATTTTTATCACTACAACTACTGCGTAGGAGACGAGGATGCTGCCTGGATACGGAAAGTACTAACCACTTTTCTATAATAACAACAACGATAAACTAGTACGATCAATGATCTGAACACAGAAGAAATAAGATGCAATATATCTTATTCGTCTTCTTGCAAAATTTACTTCAATTATTCTAACAATATTTTTACGACATATTCATTTCTTCATTGTCTCATCCCCACAGTTGCGTGTTTCATCCCAGCCCTGTAGCGAATCTCCTCCCTACTGTAGTGTGTCTCCTTCCAACTGTAGCGGGTCTTATCCCCACTGCAGCGAATCTCCTCCCCACTGTGGTGAATCTCCTCCCCACTGTGGTGAATCTCCTCCCTACTGTAGCGAATCACCTCCCTACTGTAGCGAATCTCATCCCCACTGTAGCTGGTCTCCTCCTCACTGTTGCGAATATCCTCCCTACTGTAGCGAATCTCCTCCCTACTGTAGCGAATCTCCTCCCCACTGTAGCGAATCTCCCCCCTACTGTAGCGAATCTCCTCCCTACTGTAGCGAATCTCCTCCCTATTGTAGCGAATCTCCTCCCTACTGTAGCGAATCTCCTCCCCACTGTAGCGAATCTCCTCCTCACTGTAGCGAATCTCCTTCCTACTGTAGCGAATCTCCTCCCTACTGTAGCGAATCTCCTTCCTACTGTAGCGAATCTCCTCCCTACTGTAGCAACTCCTCCCCACTGTAGGAATATCCTCCCTACTGTAGCGACTCTCCTCCCTACTGTAGCGAATCTCCTCCCCACTGTAGCGAATCTCCTCCCTACTGTAGCGAATCTCCTCACTACTGTAGTGAATCTCCTCCCTCCTGTAGTTAATCTCCTCTCACTGTAGTGAATCTCCTCCCTACTGTAGTGAATCTCCTCCTACTGTGGAATCTCCTTCCCACTGTAGCGAATCTCCTCCCTACTGTAGCGAATCTCCTCCCACTGTAGTGAATCTCCTCTCACTGTGCGAATCTCCTCCCTACTGTAGCGAATCTCCTCCCACTGTAGCGAATCTCCTCCCCACTGTAGCGAATCTCCTCCTACTGTAGTGAATCTCCTCCCTCCTGTAGTGAATCTCCTCTCACTGTAGTGAATCTCCTCCCTACTGTAGTGAATCTCCTCCCTACTGTAGCGAATCTCCTTCCCACTGTAGCGAATCTCCTCCCACTGTAGCGAATCTCCTCCCACTGTGCGAATCTCCTCCCTACTGTAGTGAATCTCCTCCTCCTGTAGTGAATCTCCTCTCACTGTAGTGAATCTCCTCCCTACTGTAGTGAATCTCCTCTCACTGTAGCGAATCTTCTCCCCACTGTAGCGAATCTCCTCCCTACTGTAGCGAATCTCTCCCACTGTAGCGAATCTCCTCCCTACTGTAACGAATCTCATACCCACTGTAGCGATTCTCATCCCCACTGTAACGAATCTCCTCCCTACTGTAGCGAATCTTATACCCACTGTAGCGATTCTCATCCCCACTGTAACGAATCTCCTCCCCACTGTAACGAATCTCATACCCACTGTAGCGATTCTCATCCCCACTGTAACGAATCTCATCCCTACTGTAGCGAATCTACTCCCTACTGTAGCGAATCTCCTCCCTACTGTAGCGAATCTCCTCCCCACTGTAGCGAATCTCCTCCCTACTGTAGCGAATCTCTTCCCCACTGTAACGAATCTCATACCCACTGTAGCGATTCTCATCCCCACTGTAACGAATCTCATCCCTACTGTAGCGAATCTACTCCCTACTGTAGCGAATCTCCTCCCTACTGTAGCGAATCTCCTCCCTAATTGGCGAATCTCCTCCCTACTGTAGCGAATCTCCTCCCTACTGTAGCGAATCTCCTTCCTAATGTAGCGAATCTCCTCCCTACTGTAGCGAATCTACTCCCTACTGTAGCGAATCTCCTCCCTACTGTAGCGAATCTCTTCCCCACTGTAACGAATCTCATACCCACTGTAGCGATTCTCATCCCCACTGTAACGAATCTCATCCCTACTGTAGCGAATCTACTCCCTACTGTAGCGAATCTCCTCCCTAATGTAGCGAATCTCCTCCCTACTGTAGCGAATCTCCTCCCTACTGTAGCGAATCTCCTCCCTACTGTAGCGAATCTACTCCCTACTGTAGCGAATCTACTCCCTAATGTAGCGAATCTCCTCCCTACTGTGGCGAATCTCCTCCCTAATGTAGCGAATCTCCTCCCTACTGTAGCGAATCTCCTCCCTACTGTAGCGAATCTCCTTCCTACTGTAGCGGGTCTCATCTCCACTGTAGCGGGTCTCATCTCCACTGTAGCGGGTTTCATTCATAAATTTTTTTACTTTTTCTCAAACTATTCCTATTTTTTACCCTAATTCCTCTTTCTACATCCTCTCAGCCACATTTTCCTTTCTCTGTTTTTTTACCAGCAGAAAAAATATCAACATTCATCATCATTTCCTTCCATTTTTTTCTGATTGTATCTCTCAAGACATCTTGCACACACTTCTTATAATACCTCGATAACCCTTAGAAAAATTCAATAGACTTTTTTCCTTAAAACCCAACCACTTGAGACCAAACTTTGGCAGCGGTGTAGACGCTTGCTCAGCCGAAATTACAGTATAGATAAATACATCGCGGATGTAACATCCAATTCCGTGAATTTTCATTGAATTTGAAAGTCGGAGTCTGAAATATATTTTCCAGTTTCATATATTTATTTTCTAAATTAATATTTTTAATTAGTAAAAATTCTGTGAAATAATATTATATTAAATATTCGTTCATTTCGTATGTTTGTTACCCAACTTTAGGTTACGCCTTTTCCAGCTCTTGCAACCACTCAAATGTGTCGTTTTAGCGCGTCAATAGTGCATTCATAAGAGCATGTATTGGAAAGAGGGAGGGTGCTTCGAGTGGAATGTGTTTTATGTGTTTTACTAAGTTTCAATGCTTGTGGTGGTGCGCAAAGAAAGGAAATTGCAAATTGGTATGTACTGACACGATTTTTGTGTGTTCATTAATGCAGTAAAGTGCTTTATTTGTATATAAAGACCTTTTGGTCGAAACGTTGCTGTGTATTGCTATTGTTTTTGTATTTTGTAAAACTACAGTACTTTGTTTGTACGTGTTTCGCCATATTATTTGTTTGTATGTAAATGTGTTTTCATTTAATATATACATTTCTTTTTTTCTTGTTCTCAAACCTGTTCTACCTCACAGCGTCAGGATAAGAAGATATTTCTAGAACGAGCTCTTATGTGCACTTCATAAATAGTGTCTTTCGTCTTCTCTGTTATGTCTGAGGTCCACCTTTTACCTGACCTTCCTTTTGCTTTGTATCCTTTGCATCGGAGCAACATCGCTCTTTGAGGTGCACTGTCTATTGGTAATCTGCTTATGTGGCAGAACAATTTAATGTTTTATTTCTTGATGAAGTTCAGTACTGATGTTGTTCCCACATTTTTTTCCTGATGTCTTCACTTTTTCAACTGGTTTCTTCTTGTAACTCCCAGCTTTCTGCGTAGACACTTCATTTCTATCGTGACTAGATTTTTGTTATCTTTTGAAGTCAGCGTCCAGGTTTGGCACTGGTAGCATAATGTGGGGAGAAAGATTGTGTTGAGCATTGTATTTCTATGAAAGGTATATGTGTATACACATCATCATCATCATCCAACTGCTTGTCTGAGTACAACTTTGTAAACTTTACAGTTGTATTGAATTTCTTTCTATCATAAGAGAGATAACAAGAAGGTCATACGAAAAGGTTAACTCAGTTAACATTTTTCTTTACACAAGATTTACGTTCAGATTAGACATGGACAATAGATCAATCAAACAATGACAGCAAAATTGTAATCTCTGGCACAGTCAGACGGAGTGCACATTAATCCCTTAAAGTTCGATTCACATTCCACGAGTCTGTTTTCTAGGGTTATATATACTGAGCATCATATCGAGGTTTCATTAACATTGATAGCACGTTTCGGTGGTAGCTACGTGAGGTGTACATGTACTGAATATGGCAATGTACAGAAACGTACAGATCTAAGTCGTTCAGAACACTTTTTAACAGAATATTAGATCGCGGATCAGTACGTACATAGACAATAATAGAAGAATCCAATAGCTATCATCAAATAGGCCTAATATCATGCACCCATCTTCTGCATGGTCTTCTTTATTACTACCACTTTTTGACTACCACACCAATTCCAGGGAAGTAACTCAAATAATACAACAGTACATTAATGTATTTACCTTAGACCTCTCTCGTAATCCACAAAGCATACATTTGAAATACTGTTACACGAGACGACACTGAATCGAGGGCTTAACCGATACTTGACGAGTTACACAAAAACAATACATAAATACTAGCTACGTGCGTCGGATAGAAACGCAAGGATTAACTCTCCAACTGACGCTACAATGCACACATGGTACGGGATCATAACTAAGAAATCGTCCGTTACTTTTGGTGATAGGATTTTTTTTAATGAACAATTTAAAGATACATTTAGTTCTTTCTTTTCAAGTTAGATAAACCAGATTTATTGCTTCCAGATTTACATCTGCAACTGTTGAACCCACTGCTTTGTGGATGGAATTCCATCTTCTGGCATCCTCTGCAAACCCTCCATGATTCAAAACGTATAGATGTTGCCTTTCCTTTATATGGAACAGTAGGGTAGAGAGGGGTTTCTTGAAATGGGCAAGGCACATTTCCTATATCATCTTCTCATGCTTGGAACACATGGAGAGGACACTTCACCGTGCTTTTAGCTCGAGACACAGCGCAGAAAGCAACAGTCACGAGAGACTTAGGAATGAGTTGAAAGGCAAGAGAGACAATCACAAGCTCAGAAGTTGTCATACTACAGTACTTACCAATTGACCGTCTGTAAAGACAACAAAACGTCACACACACACACACACACATATATAGATATACTGCTGCCGAACAACAATGAAAATATCAGAGATTAAACGGAATGAAGCCCGCTAAAATTATCAACATAAATACCAAAAGAACCACTACACTCCCAAAAACTCATTCTGAAAACGTACCTCTTCATCAATGACATTGTCATGTTTGTTGGTCTACACGCTGGGATATAACCAAAATAAGGCTATACCTTAGGTTGAAAAGGTGTGTTTCGACTTAAAGAAACTTAAATCCCCTACATAACAATCAAATTAAAAATAAACTATGACTTGAGGTTTTAAACATGGTTCCACGAAATTAATTGGAAAGAATAATTATAGGACACCACGCTAATCCCCTGCATGCGACTGAACTCAGGGAAGAAATTAATCTCGCTCTTTAGCACCGGATATCTGTTGCAAAATACGAAGAAAAAAAAACGAGATTTCTATGAGATCTGAACCATGAAACGAAAGTAGGAAGGCGAACTTTGTTGACAAAAATGTCATGACGAAATCGGATGTGTTGTGATGAGAGGCTTCGATATAGTAGCTTTGAATAAACATAGCATACTTATTCCCAAATCACATAGAAGTACACACAAATAATGATTTACTAGCTTTTGTCTCCTAGGGCTTACAGCTAGATATGAATATCCCACCTCTGTTATTGTCCTGGCCTTAGTTGAATTATCGTAAAATTGACGCTCACTCAATCCAGCGTTTTAATGAGTATGTAACTACACGTTGTGCAAGTATAGCTGGATGCTTGAAGGGAAGATTGAGGAGTGTGTAACTACACGTTGTGCAAGTAGAGCTGGATGCTTGAAGGGAAGAGTGAGGAGTATGTAACTACACGTTGTGCAAGTAGAGCTGGATGCTTGAAGGGAAGATTGAGGAGTGTGTAACTACACGTTGTGCAAGTAGAGCTGGATGCTTGAAGGGAAGAGTGAGGAGTATGTAACTACACGTTGTGCAAGTAGAGCTGGATGCTTGGAGGGAAGAGTGAGGAGTGTGTAACTACACGTTGTGCAAGTAGAGCTGGATGCTTGAGGGAAGAGTGAGAGTGTGTAACTACACGTTGTGCAAGTAGAGCTGGATGCTTGGAGGAAGAGTGAGAGTGTGTAACTACACGTTGTGCAAGTAGAGCTGGATACTTGAGGGGAAGAGTGAGGAGTGTGTAACTACACGTTGTGCAAGTAGAGATGGATGCTTGAAGGGAAGAATGAGGAGTATGTAACTACACGTTGTGCAAGTAGAGCTGGATACTTGAGGGAAGAGTGAGAGTGTGTAACTACACGTTGTGCAAGTAGAGCTGGATGCTTGAGGGAAGAGTGAGAGTGTGTAACTACACGTTGTGCAAGTAGAGCTGGATGCTTGGAGGAAGAGTGAGAGTGTGTAACTACACGTTGTGCAAGTAGAGCTGGATACTTGAGGGGAAGAGTGAGGAGTGTGTAACTACACGTTGTGCAAGTAGAGATGGATGCTTGAAGGGAAGAATGAGGAGTATGTAACTACACGTTGTGCAAGTAGAGCTGGATACTTGAGGGGAAGAGTGAGGAGTGTGTAACTACACGTTGTGCAAGTAGAGCTGGATGCTTGAGGGGAAGAGTGAGGAGTGTGTAACTACACGTTGTGCAAGTAGAGCTGGATGCTTGAGGAAGAATGAGAGTGTGTAACTACACGTTGTGCAAGTAGAGCTGGATGCTTGAAGGGAAGAATGAGGAGTGTGTAACTATACGTTGTGCAAGTAGAGCTGGATGCTTGAGGGGAAGAGTGAGGAGTGTGTAACTACACGTTGTGCAAGTAGAGCTGGATGCTTGAGGGGAAGAGTGAGGAGTGTGTAACTACACGTTGTGCAAGTAGAGCTGGATGCTTGAGGGGAAGAATGAGGAGTGTGTAACTACACGTTGTGCAAGTAGAGCTGGATGCTTGAAGGGAAGAATGAGGAGTGTGTAACTACACGTTGTGCAAGTAGAGCTGGATACTTGAGGGAAGAGTGAGGTGTGTAACTACACGTTGTGCAAGTAGAGATGGATGCTTGGAGGGAAGAGTGAGGAGTGTGTAACTACACGTTGCGCAAGTAGAGATGGATGCTTGGAGGGAAGAGTGAGGAGTGTGTAACTACATGTTGTGCAAGTAGAGCTGGATGCTTGAAGGGAAGAATGAGGAGTGTGTAACTACACGTTGTGCAAGTAGAGCTGGATGCTTGAGAGGAAGAGTGAGGAGTGTGTAACTACACGTTGTGCAAGTAGAGCTGGATGCTTGAGGGGAAGAGTGAGGAGTATGTAACTACACGTTGTGCAAGTAGAGCTGGATGCTTGAGGGGAAGAGTGAGGAGTATGTAACTACACGTTGTGCAAGTAGAGCTGGATGCTTGAGGGGAAGAGTGAGGAGTGTGTAACTACACGTTGTGCAAGTAGAGCTGGATGCTTGAGGGGAAGAGTGAGGAGTGTGTAACTACACGTTGTGCAAGTAGAGATGGATGCTTGGAGGGAAGAGTGAGGAGTGTGTAACTACACGTTGTGCAAGTAGAGCTGGATGCTTGAAGGGAAGAATGAGGAGTATGTAACTACACGTTGTGCAAGTAGAGCTGGATGCTTGAAGGGAAGAGTGAGGAGTGTGTAACTACACGTTGTGCAAGTAGAGCTGAATGCTTGAGGGGAAGAGTGAGGAGTGTGTAACTACACGTTGTGCAAGTAGAGCTGGATGCTTGAGGGGAAGAGTGAGGAGTGTGTAACTACACGTTGTGCAAGTAGAGCTGGATGCTTGAGGGGAAGAGTGAGGAGTGTGTTTAAACTAACGAGCCACAGGAACCATCATCTCACGCCATTTTAAACTCCACGTCATTTACGTAAGAAGTATATGGATTGTTTAAACATTAGGAATATAAGTTTACGATTTCTACTATTTTTATATATTTTAGAGGTTAAGTGAATATATTGATTGATTGATTGATTGATTGATTGACATTACTACCATCATTCCTCATTAGACAACAAACATATGTGCTCCCATATATTTTTTATTACAAGATTAGATAACAACGACAGTGCACTAACTACATAGCATCGGCAAGTGTCAGCGATGTAATATTTAGGACGGGGAAAAATGTTTGAAAATTATAGTTTTAATTAATATTTATGAAGTTTTTTATATAGAAACCTTCCAGCCTACTTTTATCGATATTTAAACTGCCTATGGTTCTATCCCATGCATATCTTTAACATACTGTCATCAGCAAATAGCTTGTCTTGAGCAGATCTTTGCTACCCCAACAGTCTCTCGGAATTTCTCTCTAATAGGTCATAAGTACAATTCTGCAGCCATCATGCTCAAATCATCGATTACATCGTGAATCCACGGTGATCTTCCTCTTTTCCTCTTTGACGGGATGTCTCCTTCCACGAGGGTTTTCTCCAACACTACGTGTCTCTTTATATGCTCAAAATACTTCCATTTTCTCATTCTTATTTATAGTATCAGTCAGTTTTCTGTAATATTGCGTTCTTTCTGGATAGATCTATTTGTTCTCTTCTCTGTCTATTTCTTCTCTGTCTATGATATACGGATAACTCTTCTGTAACCCTTCTAGTAAAAAACACAACGTTTTTCCCACTGCCTTGTTAAATGTCCATGCTTCACATCCATACGTTGCCACTGGGAATATGCATGCACTTAGTATTCTGATCTTTGTTTTCCTATCAATTCCATTTCATAAAGTTTTTAATTGTTTAATTATTTTGTAAAAATCATATTTGCTCTTTAATTTCCTTTGTCCCATTTCCATGAAACGAGATTTATATAAATAGTCTTCTTTAATAACATTTAAACTAAAGTGTTCATTTATGTATGGCCTTTTTCATCTTTACAGATGATCAAATGACAAGTGTTTTACTGTAACAACTTCTGAGTTTTCGCTTTTCTCTCTTGTCTTTCAGCTCATACATAAGTCTCTTCTCAAAAGACTGCGCCTTTGCGCTTTCCACACAACTCTGTCAGCAGCTAGGTTTTCCCATATGCTGGGACCCATAGAAAAGTTTTTCATTGAGACCTTGCAGACATCGTTATAT
The DNA here is from genome assembly GCA_020796225.1 of Arion vulgaris. Taxonomy (NCBI): domain Eukaryota; kingdom Metazoa; phylum Mollusca; class Gastropoda; order Stylommatophora; family Arionidae; genus Arion; species Arion vulgaris. Next base: position 15,783,051 of record CM036768.1, read on the forward strand.
CTGAGCAGTGGTCTGCCCTGGTGCATCTTCCCCTCCCCAAAGTTCACAGAACAACATTTGTTTTTATATGCGACAAGTTTCCATTCTTCTCACATGCCCCAACCATCTTAATCGTCAATGCTGCGCATACCCATGATCGATGTCAGGTTTGCACGTTGCAGTACTTCAGAGTTGGTTATCTTGTCATACCACCTGATGTTCATAATCTTGCGGAGACATCGAAGGTGAAAGATGTTAAGTCTCCTCTGGTGCCTTGAGTAGGCTGTCTATGTTTTTGAGCCACATAGTAAAGAACTAATTAAATAGTCTTGATATATTTGAATCTTCGTCTGTAATGTCAGTTTTGTGTTGTCCCACGCTCTCTTTGATAGTTTACCGAATGTAGTAGCCGCACTTCCCAAAGAAAATTACACAACTAAAACAGTATTCATTTACTGTGCACCTATATGGTAATATTATGTCACAGCCCTCAGACTCATCAAATCTCAGAACGTGTCACTATAATGTTGACATTTCAGTAATGAATATTGACAAGTCGCGTGACATGTAAACAAGTCTAAAAATGAACACTTTTCAAGATGGGTGTCTCACATTCACCGAAATAAAACCATACATATATTTGCATTCAGGAAATGCACACAGTTTAGAATCTATATGTAATAGAGAATGATTCTGAAGACGAGAGCCTCTTCTTCTTCTTCTTTTCTCACGACTTCCATGAAAATACTTTCTTTGTTATAGGAGGGGGAGTCTTGGAGTAATGATATAGACTTTGGTGGAATAATAGATTTTGGTGGAATGATAGACTTTGGTGAAATGATAGATTTTGGTGGAATGATAGATTTTGGTGGAATAATAGACTTTGGTGGAATAATAGACTTTGGTGGAATGATAGACTTTGGTGGAATGATAGACTTTGGTGGAATGATAGACTTTGGTGAAATGATAGATTTTGGTGGAATGATAGATTTTGGTGGAATGATAGACTTTGGTGGAATGATAGACTTTGGTGGAATGATAGACTTTGGTGAAATGATAGACTTTGGTGAAATGATAGATTTTGGTGAAATGATAGATTTTGGTGGAATGATAGACTTTGGTGGAATGATAGACTTTGGTGGAATGATAGACTTTGGTGGAATGATAGACTTTGGTGAAATGATAGACTTTGGTGAAATGATAGATTTTGGTGAAATGATAGATTTTGGTGAAATGATAGATTTTGGTGGAATGATAGACTTTGGTGGAATGATAGACTTTGGTGGAATGATAGACTTTGGTGGAATGATAGATTTTGGTGAATAATAGACTTTGGTGGAATGATAGACTTTGGTGGAATGATAGACTTTGGTGGAATGATAGACTTTGGTGCAATAATAGACTTTGGTGGAATGATAGACTTTGGTGGAATGATAGACTTTGGTGGAATGATAGACTTTGGTGCAATAATAGACTTTGGTGGAATGATAGACTTTGGTGGAATGATAGATTTTGGTGAAATGATAGATTTTGGTGGAATGATAGATTTTGGTGGAATAATAGACTTTGGTGCAATAATAGACTTTGGTGAAATGATAGATTTTGGTGGAATGATAGACTTTGGTGCAATAATAGACTTTGGTGGAATGATAGACTTTGGTGGAATGATAGACTTTGGTGGAATGATAGACTTTGGTGCAATAATAGACTTTGGTGAAATGATAGATTTTGGTGGAATGATAGATTTTGGTGAAATGATAGATTTTGGTGGAATGATAGACTTTGGTGAAATGATAGATTTTGGTGGAATGATAGATTTTGGTGGAATGATAGATTTTGGTGGAATAATAGACTGGTGGAATGATAGACTTTGGTGGAATGATAGACTTTGGTGCAATAATAGACTTTGGTGGAATGATAGACTTTGGTGAAATGATAGATTTTGGTGGAATGATAGATTTTGGTGAAATGATAGACTTTGGTGAAATGATAGACTTTGGTGAAATGATAGATTTTGGTGGAATGATAGATTTTGGTGGAATAATAGACTTTGGTGGAATGATAGACTTTGGTGGAATGATAGACTTTGGTGGAATGATAGACTTTGGTGAAATGATAGATTTTGGTGGAATGATAGATTTTGGTGAAATGATAGACTTTGGTGAAATGATAGACTTTGGTGGAATGATAGACTTTGGTGCAATAATAGACTTTGGTGGAATGATAGACTTTGGTGAAATGATAGATTTTGGTGGAATGATAGATTTTGGTGAAATGATAGACTTTGGTGAAATGATAGACTTTGGTGAAATGATAGATTTTGGTGGAATGATAGATTTTGGTGGAATGATAGACTTTGGTGAAATGATAGACTTTGGTGAAATGATAGACTTTGATGGAATAAAAATGAAAATTGTGGTATATCCTTTACATGACGTCGCCGTTAAACATAGTAAACGAGGTCTTGATTTTTTTAGGCACCATTTTTACGTTCAGTAGTTTGCTACTGCTTTCTGAAAAATGAGGTCTATTGTTACCATTTTTTTCCACAGGAACGAATTTGCGTCCAAACTGCCGGCAACGGAATTTGTACCAGGTACGCTTGTGTTATGCTCGAGTTGACTTCCCTATACAGCCTATATATATATAGGCTATATATATATATATATATATAATTTATATTATTATATTATTATATATATATTATATTATATTTATATATGTATATATTTTATATAATTATATAATTATTATATATATATATATTATTTTTTTTTTCCGATCCAGAAGCACTTGAGCTGAAAGCTCTTCGGCTCAGTGTCATAGACATCGTAACCCTTCGGCTCGGTGCCACGAACACCGTAAATCTGGGAACCTGTAGCTTTTCTGCCAGTCCGCGGAGTTGAACCCGCACTTACAGAGGACTAGTCACCCGTAGTCCAACGCGCTACGAACACGCTGGGCACGCGGGCATATATATATATGTATATAAAGAAGAAGAAGAAGATTATTTATCCCAGTTCTGTGATCAACATAAGCTTATAATGATGCATTATATCCATCGATCCATCTTATCATCGTCTTCCATTGTAATCCTCTCGTACGTGTGATTTCAAGCATCCAATATTTGCGTGCTATTTTTCCTGCTGATTCAATTTATTTATTTTCGATCCGTGGTTTTGTGATACTGTTGTTTTTATAATATTTTTTTTCGCATTGTTTTCCGATTTCAATACATCTTTGATTTAGTCAGGTTTCTACCTCTCAGTTACATTTGTTTCATTTTTTCCTTCTGGGTATCTGTGGTGTAGAGGTTAGATACTAGTTTCTTCTATAGGTGCTCGGTTCGATCCCTCATTTCCCTGATCATAGTGTATGTGAGATCAAGTTTCTAATCATATCGGAGACGGACGATAAAACATAGCTTCCTTGTTCAAGTTGAGCACGTAAAAGAACCATTAGCAGTTAACAGTAGAAAAAAATCAGGCTGGAAATCCGCTGCCTGTGCAGAATTCATTAGAAAGATTCAAAAATAAAACTCCTACAAAAAACTTTAACCACCTTCTAACTGACATCGGGGACCCACGACGGTCCTACGGAATTCGGGCTCTACCAATGCAATCTTCCTGTGTAAGAAAGAGATCGGAGCACACATGGTTACTCACCGAAGTGCATCGATGATGGTTCAATCTTAATCAATCAATCAATCAATCAAGGTATATGTGACGAAGTGGTCAAGCTGTTTACCTGGCACTATGAAGGACGCTGCTGGATTTGCTGAGGCGGAGATCGGAGCACCTATGGACATGTCCGAAGTGCTATGATGATAGTCTTCTGATAACTGATAAAGGTCGTGGTTGGAATCTAGAACCTGTAGTTCGGTTCATGGCTGTATTTATTTCTGAGGAACCGCAACCCTTTCACTCCGTAATTTTATATACCATAGGACGCATTTATATTACAATGTATACTGGATTAGCCCGCAACCCTAATACTGCCTCGTAGTTCGATTGGGACAATCAAAGGCTATCGGAGCAAACCGTACACAAAACTGGTCGCCAGGCAAACCAAGTAGTCTAAAAAAAGACTGGTAACCTGGGCAGATGACACTCAACAACCTGGGAGGGAAGGTTGTCCAAGAGTAGCTACCCTAAACGAAAATAGCAACCTGCTGCCTTGCAGGTCGGCGGGGGACAGTCAAAGGCTGACGGAGAGCGAACTCAGTAAACGCTGGATGAAACCGGACACATTGCCGAAGGATAAGCACCAGAGCTAAAATTTGCGCTAAAGATGTGACGAAACACACCCATGCTAAGGCTGCATGAATCAGATTTCCACATCAATAAAATAAAACATTTATTTATGGGCAAATATGGTACATCAGTCTAAGCGGTGATCGCGACAGAGAGAGTGAGAGAGATACCGCGAGCCAGTATACCAGCTTAGTAGGGTGATATCATTAAAATCGTTGCATGAGATACGGAATTTGTGCTTTGTGCAATACAATCCAAATCGGACTACCATACAGCGACACTCAGTGCAATATAGTTCATTTTTCGTTTGAAAACAAATTAACCTTTCTCCGTATTCATTCTGTCGTTTTCAACATTTTCCTTTTTCATCATTCTATTGTCTATTTTCTATTGTCTATTTTCTATTGTCTATTTTCTATTGTCAATTGTCTATTGTCTTTCCCCAGGTGGATGATAGAATTGGTTGTTCACTCATGCCATTAACCCTTTCGCTGCTACATACTTTCCGAAGGCTGAGCTAAAATAGCTACTCTTTGTTTCTGATCACAAACGTGAATGTACGCTGATAGCAGTGGAAGAAGCAATGTATAACTTGTTAACACGTCTTTAGCCCACAGAGTAGAGATAATAACAGACGTGTTAATGCGTCTTTAAAGTGAATGGGAAAAACGTATATATACGTCCTTAGCAGCTAAAGGGTTAAGCGTAAGGGTAGGAGCTTGAGTCTAAATTACAAAACTGTGAGAAACATTTATGATGTAACAATACATTGAGTGTATATATATATATTATCTATCCTTGTTTTGTTTTCTTGCGTCAGGTCGAAAAAAGGCTCCCGGAGCGAGCCTCCCTATGTGCTTTGTACAAGGTGAAATTTAGTGTATCGGATATTGTATCGAGACATCGTTTGTTTAGTTGTTCTCTGGATCTATTGCCATCGTATTTGAGTGCTGGTTCTCTTTGTAGGAGACTGTCTTGTGGTAACCGTAACCCTTTAGCTGCTAAGGACGTATATATACGTTTTCCCATTCACTTCTAAAGACGCATTAACACGTCTGTTATTATCTCTCCAATGTGGGCTAAAGACGTGTTAACACGTTATACATTGCTACTGTCACTGCTATAGGCCTACATTCACGTTTGTGACCTAGAAACAAAGAGTAGCTATTTTTAGCTCAGCTATCAGAAAGTATGTAGCAGCGAAAGGGTTAATAAGTGTCTGAACCATTTGAGCTGTTATTTCTTTATATATTGTAGCACCGGCAAGGATCTCACTCTACTTCTGATTTCGTCGTTTCTGATACTATCTCTTCTTGTAACATTTAGAATTCATCTTGAACACTTCATCTCTATCGTTTGGATTCTTCTTTTCTCATCTGTTGTCAGTGTCCAGGTCTCATACTGATATCACTGGGTTGGTAAAACCATCTGTTGGTATCACCTGGGAAGCATTTTTTCAGCAAATGGAAGGATAACTAATGAAATTCAACACAGATGCAACAAGGCAAGTCAAATGATAGGGCAAATGGCGCCAATTTTAAGATGCAAACACTTCACCATGAACACAAAAGAGCAATGTTCAACACAATCTTTCTCCCCACATTATGTTACCAGTGCCAAACCTGGACGCTGACAACACACGATAGAAGAAAACTAGTCACAACAGAGATGAAGTGTCTACGCAGAATGCTGGGTGTAACAAGAAGAGACCGGTTGAGAAATGAAGACATCAGGAAAAAGTGGGTACAACATCAGTACTAGACTTCATCAAGAAACAACAAATTAAATGGTTTGGCCACGTAAGCAGATTACCATCAGATAGTGCACCCCAAAGAGCAATGCTGCTCCGATACAATGGGTACAAAGCAAAAGGCCGGCCACCTAAAAGATGGTTTCAGAGATAACAGAGACGACGAAAGAGACCATCTACGAAGCGCATACTAGGGCCCGTTTTAGAAATCTCTTCCTGACCTGACGCTGTGAGGCAAACACGATTCGAGAAAGAAGAAGAAAGTAAAACCTTGTGTCGAACATTGCTCTCTTTGTCTAAGATCTAAAGGTGAAGAATTTACTTCATTGCACCAGGTTTACCCCATATGGTTCAGTCCCTCGCCGCAGAAATAACATACTACCTAGATATGAGTATTGAATAAAGCACGAACTCCGTAGCTCCGGCAACAATCCTAGGGTCTCTGAAAAGTCTGGATTCGAACCCATGACCTTAAGAACGCAAGGTGGAGGGTCCAACTAATTAGCCACAGAGACCCCCAAACTTGGGGTCATCTCGTGGTGCTTATCGCCACGTTTGCCCGCCTGCGCAGCGTGTTCGTAGAGCGTTGGACTGCGGGTGACTAGCCCTCTGTGTGTGCTGGTTCAATTCCGCGGGCTGGCGGAAAACCCACAGGTTCCCCAGATTCACGGTGTTCGTGGCACCGAACCGAAGGGTTACGATGTGCATGGCACTGAGCCGTAGAGCTGAAAGCTCAAGTGCTTCTGGATCGGAAAAAAAAAATCTCCACGTTATTGTTTCTCAGTATTGGTGACATTTATCCAATAATCTGGTTTACCTTATTACATGTGTGCTGTTCTCAGTAACATAATCTTGGAGTCTAAGTTACACAAAGTTGAGAATCGCTGATGAATGTGACAACATGCTGAGTTTGCGTTGGTGGATGAGAGAAATAAATATTTGATGAGATGCGGTTGCTATGCTGTCAGACGCCATGTTCTGTAAGTGTATTTGCTGAAATGTTGCCTAAGCGTATCGTTATTTCCGATGTAACTCCAAATGTCTGTTAGTGTCAGTGTTGACAAACGGCGTTAATGGAAAGTAAGTGTTTTAATAGTGATATTGAAAAGAGAAGACGGGTTGAAGAGGAGGTTGCTGAGAAAAAGTGGGAGAGTGAAAGTGGTGCAAGAAAACTGTGGGATATTTTCTATTCAGAAATGTGGGAGATGTGCAGTGACTATTGACATAAATAAAGACTGATTCGGGGGAAGAAATCTGCGGACATTTCGTGATTACTGGACAAGTCAATGTCGTTTAAGTTGAGCGTGATATACGGTGACTGCTGGAGAAAATTAATGTCGTTTGACAGGAAGATGTTTGTGACAATCTGGGACTGCAAGAGACATTAATATCGTTGACTGGAAGAAGTTTGTGACAATCTGGGACTGCAAGAGACATTAATATCGTTGACTGGAAGAAGTTTGTGACAATCTGGGACTGCAGGAAACATTAATGTCGAGCCACTGGAAGATGTTTGTGACAACCTGGGACTGCTGGAGACATTAATGTCGACTGACTGGAAGATGTTTGTGACAATCTGGGACTGCAAGAGACATTAATGTCGGGTGACTGGAAACAGTTTGCAACATTCCATGAGCAGGGCGGTGCGGTATATTTTCTCAGTATGATGCAAGTCTTTGAAATGTCTCCCATTAATTGTTTTTTTTCTTTAAAATAACCTTCAATTGTGAGTTTGATTTCGCTGTTTATGCCGCTCCCCGTACGGTTCCGCCTGATGCGGCTACCTCTCTGTATCATAGCACGGCACGGCCCTGTCCATGTGTGTCGAATAAATTAATGTTTTCCTAAATTATAGCTTAATACGGGGAATAACGACAAATATTTTTTTATGACCACAAGAAGTTTTGCGATATTTGGTCATTACTTGTGATATTAACGTCTTCTGAGATTTTAGAGTCAACATGTATAAAGCGTAGTCATTGCTATGGGAACCTGCAGCATTATAGACGACAAACCTGTATTTCTTATAGCATGAGTTATGGAAGAAAGTTGGGAAAGAACCTTGCTTGAATTAGGGGGTCCGCTCGTGTGGTATAGGGGCCCGCAACGGAAGCAAAAAAAGTACCACTGCAACCTACAAGGCATGTCGTAAGAGGCGACTAGTGTAGGACCTAGGGAAGCTACCCTAGTAAATAAAAAGCGTCAAAGAAATCAGATGTGCTGACTTACTTATAGGCGCATAACTTGCACAATGTACACTCGCTAGTAGGCTCAGATCACATACAAATCAGAGTGGTTAACAAGTGGTCGATATGGAGCGTTCAAAGAAGAAGTAGAAGAATTAGGTGTCTCTGTGACTAAGTGGTTAAGCCCCTGCCTTGCGATCCGATGGTCACTAGGTTCGAATCTGGACCGCACCGTTCTGTTCAAGAGTGATTTTTTCCAGAGACCCTACGATTGTTGCCGAACCTACGGAGTTTATGCTTTGTGCAATACTCTCAGCAATTGGCATGCAATTTCTGCAGAGAGGGATCAAGCCAAATGGTGTAAAACCTGACGGAATGAAGTCAATCCGTGGGCTTTAAACCTTTTTAACATTAAGAAAAGTCCGCCTGCCTGCCCAGCGTGTTCGTAGCGTGTTGGACGATAATACCCCTGTGAGTGTGGTTCAATTCTGCGAACTGGCAAAAAAGCTAAAAGTTCTCCAAATTTACGGTGTTCGTGGCACCGAACCAAAGGGTCACGATGTCCATGGCACCGAGCCGAAGAGCTGAAACCTCAAGTGCTTCTGGATCGGGGAAAAAAACCCACGGAGAAACAAAGAATGAAACGGTTCGGCCACTTAATAAAAATGCAACAAAACGTCACTGTGTACAAAGTCTTCTACAACCGAACACTAAAAACAAAAGCTAGAGGGAAAAACCACGGAAAGAAGAGAGATAGAATAGCACAATCTTGTAACATCAAAATATCATCCAAGCCACAAGAGCACCGCAAGGCAAAAACAGAAAATCACGACACTAGGCAACAAACTGGTAGCAGTGTAACGACAAATAAAGAAACAAGTAGATAACATAAGTGTGTTGAATTCTCTTGCAATTGAGACAACGCTGAGAACATGATGGCTTTCTGATTTTCTAGGGCAGCGGTTCCCAAACTTTGCATTACCACGGACAAGAAGCTTAAATACATTTTGCTGCTGCGAACCTCCAAAAGTATCTATATAAGAAAATGGACAGGAATGAATTATCTTTGTGTTACAATAGTAAACAATGTTCTTAGAATGCGGGAAAAGTTTAAATTATATTTTGTTTTGTCCCGTCAAACATTTAGACTCCGGTCTGCTCCGGGTCCTTTGATTTCGCAGAGGAACTAGTTTACCACTGTTTTTATACATATTTTTAAAATTTATTTTTCCGATTGAAATGTCAAATATCATACTATATCTTCAAACGATTGATGACCCACTGGGATTACCTCACGGATCACCTGAAGTACGTGGACCCCCAGTTTGGGAAGCGCTGCTATAGGGCAATCCAGTGAGTATCAGTATTAGAGATAAGTCCGCCTGTGTGGGACCGGGGCCTGCAAGTTAAGCAAAGGATACGACCTACAAGGCATGTCATAATAGGCGACTGATGTAGTGTATAAGGAAGCTATCCTAGTATTTAAAAAAAACATTGCAGAAATCGGATATGCTGACCGATACTTGTAGGCGCATAACTGACACAACGTACAATTGTTCAAAGAAGCGAATCACATATACATTACAAAGAGTGGTTAACAAATATTCTATATGAAGCGCTCTAAGAAGAAGAAGAAGTTCGATTTATGTTCCAATCGAAGCCACCCTACCAGTTCGATCATTCATATAAACTTCTCCATGTCCAAAACAATAAACCTAACGAAATCCCTAGGAGATTCAGGCCTCAGTAGACGTTATTGATTCATGAAGTGGCCATCTGCGAAGTAGGGTTACAAGATTCTCTGTAATGGTGAAGTATATCTATTTATCTATTTAAGAATGAAACGCTTGATGTGAGTGAGCGTGGGAATACAGTTGCAACATGTGCATAATGTGTGTGTGTATGTTTGTATGTATGTGGGAGGGAGGGGGTGGGTGGTACGTCAGCAACATTAATGAGACGCCGAATCTATAACGCAGCTGGAATTAGAATAATGAGAAAAAAAATTCGTTTGATATATGGTTGCATTATATGAATATACATGAAAACTAGCCTACTATACGAACAGTAAAATTAACCCTCACCGTTTAGAAAGCAATAGCAAACTACTGAACGTAGAAGTGGGGCCTAGAAAATCGATGAATTATTTACTGTGGTTGATGGCTACATGAAATGCGTTGCCTGTGAAAAGTTACCAATAACACAAGAAAGACAGAATCACCAACATCAGCATAAGAAAGAAAGTTGGCACAAAACCATGCTTGAATTACATAGATAAACAAAGAATGAAGTGGTTTCGCCACTTAATAAGAATGCATCCAAACTCCACAGTATACAGAGTCTTCTACAACAGAACATCGGGAAAGAAGGCAAGAGGAAGACCACGGAAACGATGGTTAGATGGCGTAGCAGAATTCTGTGAAAGAGCAAAGATAACAATCACACAAGCCACCAGAACAGCGCAAGACAAAAACAGAAAACCACGACACTGGGCAACAACCCGGTAGCAGTGTGACGACACTGGGCAACAAGCCGGTAGCAGTGTGACGACACTGGGCAACAACCCGGTAGCAGTGTGACGACAAAGAAGAAGAAGAAGATGGCTACGTCCTGTAAAGGATATGTCATGATTTTCATTATAGCCTAGAAAAATCACAAACAGCGTTAAAAAGCTAGGGTTGATTCGCAAAGTCCTGTAAAGGATATGCAATTATCTTTTAACTTTTAGCCTGCAATTGCTTTCTGAACAGTGAGGTCTATTTTTACCTTCTGTAAAAATCCCACGGAACGAATTTGCTTCCAAATTTGTCCACCGTGGGGTTTGAACCAAGTACGCTTGGGTTTGTGATCGAGCTCTCTACCGTTTGAGCTACTACTATTGCTTCTACTATTATCTACAATATGTAATAATACTATTATTACTACTACATCTAGCATCTACTACAATTGTTGCTGCTACTACTACAACTACTACAACTACTGCTACTACTGATACTACTGCTGCTACTACTAATGCTACTACTGCTACTACTTCTGCTACTCTCTACTACTACTCACTGCTACTACTACTACTACTACTACTACTACTCTGCTACTACTACTACTACTACTACTGCTACTATTACTATTACTACTACTACTACTACTACTACTACTGCTACTGCTACTACTACTACTACTATTACTGCTACTACCAGTACTGCTACTACTACTTCTAGCATCTACTACTACTGCTACTACTACTACTACTAATACATGCTGCTGCTACTACCACTACTACTACTACTACTACTACTGTTACTATTACTACTGCTGCTACTACTACTGCTGCTACTACTACTGCTACTACTACTACTACTACTACAGCTACTACTACTTCTAGCATCTACTACTACTGTGGCTGCTGCTACTACTACTACTACTACTACTACCACTACTACTAATTCTACTTCAGCTGCAACGACGACTGCCCTCACTACAATAACAACAATCAACGCTACTACAATTCTTAAAACTGCTGCTAACACTACTGCTTCTACTATAAATGTTACTGTGAAATGAACATCGTGGCATCTCCTTTACAAGACGTTGCCATCAACCGAGTAAACGGGTCATCGATTTTCTAGGCACCACTTATACGTTCAGTAGATTGCTATTGCTTTCTAAACGGTGAGGGCTAATTTTACCGCTCGTAAAAATCCACGGGAACAAATCTGCTTCCAAAATGCCCGTGGCGTAGTTTGAACCAGGTACTCTTGGATTGTGATCGAGCTCACTACAGTTAAGCCATAGACGTTCATTACTATTAATTCTACTACCACATCATCTACTATTAATGCTACTACTACTACTACTACTACACAAATATATTTAAACCAAAAGTAATAAAACCAACTTAGATTAATCTCCTAATTTAATCTTTGCTCAAGAACGACGGATGTATGTAGTGAGCACATTGAACGCTCTGCCCCATGACACATATCGAGCTTGTGTAATCCTCACCCACGGTTATATTTTCAAGCGTAAACAGTAATGTAGATTATTATGTAACAGGTGATTGCAAGATTTGCCAAGAGTACTTTCCCCTTCTTCTTCTTCTTCACCCCTTCGTCCCAAAATAGGCATAGGTCACCAACCAAGACCTTGCAAGCTCTGGAGCTCTGGTGCACATGGTTGTGGTTTTATAGCTGAGTATTTTTACTGGATTGGGTAGCTAATCCCACGCCAATCCTCCACTTTCACTGTATACGGCATGTGATAAGTATAATAATAATAATAATAATTCCTCTCGTACCGTTATACGTTACATAGGGCTTGCAAGTAATTTATCCATACCACTCTATCCTGGGCAACTCGCTCAATCTCCTCCATGGAACTGAGACCGATATTTCCTGCCTCTCTCAGCAAAGTTCGCTTCAGGGTCTCCTTAGGTTGACCTCTCTTTCTTGAACCCTTTGCATCCCACTTCAATGCCTGGTTTGATATTCTTTGATCATTTCTCCTCAAGGTGTGTCCAACATATCTCCATCTTCTCTTTATTATAACAGTTGTGATAAGTATTAGTGGTTCTATTATTTACCCCGAATTTGGGTCCAGGTAAGAAGCGTACTTTAAACTCCAGCAAAACATCTGTGTAATCATAATAATAATCGCTCTTGAATGGGAGTGCTGGTGTCATGGCTAAGGAGGGCAGTGTCAAGGAGCAAATTTACCAACCCCTGTCTTTTCAGTAGGTCAAAACCCTAATACACAGAAATTCTGCAGTAGACTGGAAAACAAATACTAGATATGGGTATGGAAAAGACCTCTTCAAGCTCTAAGCAGAACAGACTAGGTCAATATATTTCGCCTACGTACCGGATACTGCAAAGACTTGATCAAAGACCTAAACAGAACAAACTAGGCCATTATATTTCCTCGACGTACCGGACACTACTGCAAAAACTTGATCAAAGACCTAAACAGAACAGACTAGGGTCATACATTCAGTATGTCTTCTTAACTCCAACAATACACCACATCCCTTGACAAACTGTTCAGGCAGTTCGAATTTTTAAACAGCCACCTCACCTGCCAACATGTTTTATTTTACAAAAGGTATTCAAGCAGGGGCGGCTCGTCATTAAGGGCCAGTGCGGCCGGGTCCCACCAAAAATAATGTATAACGTGTATTTATTATTTTAAAATTAAAATATAGCAACCAAAAACCATGATTTATCCGGAAAAAATGTCTGGCCCCACCAGAAAAAATGACCACGAGCCGCCACTGTATTCAGGAGATAAATTTGATCATATTTGTGTATAAATCTTGTAGAATGCAGTACATACAAGTTGTTTTTGTTTAAAGTGCTTTTTACTAAACACATTCTTATATCAATGAAAAAATGCACTGGTATGTTAATGAAAAATTGCTCTCGTATTATAATAAAACAATATATACAATATTTTGTTAAGGTACATCCATTAAAAAATGTTATTCTTGAACAACAGGACGTAGAAACGTGACTATAGTGTACGTGTACTAAAAAAGAAAACAAACGATGTGGTTTTAAAACAGGTCTGCACACAAAGAAACCTTATCAAAAGAATGCGAATCAGACAATCAAAGTTCTTTGAGCGTATAATGTGAAGATGAGGTTTAGAACATTTGGTGACAATGGGTAAAATTCAGGGAAGGAGAGATTGTGGAAGACAGTGGGAGATGATGTTGGATGGTTTGACATCGTGGTTCGATAAACGATCGACTTCAGGATTGATTAACTGCACCAGGGAGAGAGAGAGAAATAGAGAGAGTTGTGGAGAGACATTTCGTCTGCAAGCACGGCACTTGATTGCTTAACTCTTCGTGGAACAAACGACATACTACATGACTTGAGTTGGACGATTTTTTTACCAGGAGCCACACTAAAGGGCGTTTTTTATTCTAAAAACAATGGAATGTAAAAACATGGCTTTTGTCGTGGTCTACTAAGAGTTAATAAAAAATAAAAAAGTAAAGGAACCCTTTCATACCTCGTGGTATATAGGGCAATACAGTGTTAGGTCTGTATTTTTATTGGCCGTTGGCACACGATGGGTGATGTGATCAGCATCACGCCGGCCGCCTTGACTTTCCCAGAGCATGTCTGGTATCCAGTTGAGGCTGGGTCGACCTGAGAGCCGTCGCGGTCGGGAAAAATTCCATGCGCACTGCGGGAGTTGAACCTGGACCACCAACCTTGAGAAGCGAGTTCACTAACAACTACGCTACCACGGCTCTCAACTAGAAGTTAATACTAAGGATGAATGTATGTGCATTCTAACGTGTTTTTTATTGTAAGCTTTCGTTCCACTGGTTATGTTATGTTATGTTATGTTATGCGATCGGCGTCATGGCACATTCGGCATTCCCATTCGTGCTCTGCCCTCCACCGCAGCAGCCATCCCAAAGTCCATTTGCTCACCGTACCAATGAGAAGTTGATTACTGTATCTTCTCTCTATACCACGAAGACGATACTGTCTGGCGTGTCCATCCTTAACGCCTAATTCTGCCCGTCTGCCCAGAGTGTTCGTAGCGCGTTGGACTACGGGTGACTAGTCCTCTGTAAGTGCGGGTTCAACTCCTCGGACTGGCAGAAAAGCTACAGGTTCCCCAGATTTACGATGTTCGTGGTACCGAACCGAAGGGTTACGATGTCCATGACACCGAGCCGAAGAGCTTTCAGCTCAAGTGCTTCTAGATCGGAAAAAAACCCAAAAAACCCGCCTAATTCTCGAACTCGTTCCAATGTCTGAGACTTGTCCATGTCACATAAATGAGAGCGTACCGCATTGATGACATCGACTCTGTTCATACTTCTGCCCGTTTGAGTCGTGGAATTGTTTGCAAGAAAGTCAGCACGCTCGTTACCCTACACTCCAGCATGTCCAGGTGTGTACATCCAAGTCATTTTCTTAAGATGTGATCTCCAAATGCTAACTGGTTCAACTGGTATTTATCTGTTGTCATACCGAGTCTCACACTGTGTTGCTTGGACATTATCTTAAATTTCGTTACTATATTGAGTAATATATATAATATTATGTTTGATAAACAAATTAAATCAATCAAGTGTTATGTCTGCCGGTGTAGGCGATCATGTCTCTCCACAACTTCCTTTCTTTCGTGGAGGTAATAAGTTCTGACGTCGATATTTTGTCGAACCATGATATCAGACCATTCAACATCTTCTCCCTCTGTCTTCCACAATCTCTCCTTATCTGAATTTTACCTGTTGTCACCAAATATTCTAAACCTTCTCTTTGCATATGTCCGAAGAACCTTGATTATCTGATTCTTATTCTTTTGATGTTTCTTTGTGTGCAGGCCTTATTGAAAACCACGTAATTTATTTTCTTCGCTGTCCACGGAATTTTCAGCATTCTTCTGTAAAACTACATCTCTGTTGCTTGCAATGATCGTATTGATTGTTTGTTCAGTGTCCATGATTCGCTGCCATACATAAGTATTGGTTCAATATAGCATTGGCGTACCTTTTTCGCAGTGCCATTGGTAGTAAATTCACACAAAGTTGTGTTTTTTTTTCAATTTCATAAAAGTTGCTTTCGCTTGAGCTATTGTAAATAAGTAAATACACAGTTGCGTCGTGTATGTACCCATTTCAGTCATTTGTACACATTTTATATACATTTTACACATTACAGATATGTATAAAAAATATGTATATCAACGGAGAGAAAATAGAAAACATGAACAGTTTGGAATATCTCGGTTCACTTGCCAACATGAGATGGAAATATGATGAAGGAATTTAAAAGTACTTCTTCTTTAAACGCTTTATATCGACCACTTGTTAATCACTTTGTGCGATTTGTATGTTATCTGAGCCTAAGAGTGACTTACGTTGTAGCAGTTATGCGCCTAAAGTAGGCCAGCAATCCGATTTCTGCGACGCTTTTTATTTACTAGGATAGCTTCCTAGGTCCTACAGCAGTCGACTCTCACTATATGTGTAGGTAGCAGTGCACTAGTGGGACTCCACTAGTGGAACTGTTCTTTGCTTCTATTGCGGGACCCGGCATACGTTGGGTATATCTCAGCCAACTCTAATATTGGGCCGCATAACGCACCGTCGAAACATTGACCTACTTTGAATTGGGGGTTCGATATTATATATATTTTATAAAACACTGCACGATTTTTTTGCAATTTTACTCAATTCTGTGCGTAAATTGTTATTTATTGGTGAAAAATATTCATAATATTGATATTACTTATTGTTAAACTTAACGTGTTGCATAATATAACTTCGAATTAGCATTTTGTGTTGATTTTAAAATGATTTCGTCTATACACAATAATAGTGGAATGCGAGATCACGTGACGATTGGGGTCTTATTTCCTAGAATTTTACCCTTGTCCGCTGGCCGTATGAGTTTATAGTTGGCTGTGGGTATATGTAGGGCTGACTTTAGTTTATTACATTGACATGGAAGGAAATGTCATGGAGAACTGAAATTCTGTACAGTATTTTTTCTTCTTTTTTTTTTTTTTTCGATCCAGAAGCACTTGAGCTTTCAGCTCTTCGGTTCGGTGCCATGGACATTGTAACCCTTCGGCTCGGTGTCACGAACACCGTAAATCTGGAGAACCTGTGGCTTTTTCTGCCAGCCCGCGGAATTGAACCCGCACTCACAGAGGGCTTTTCACACCGTCGTCCAACGCGCTACGAACACGTTGGGCAGGCGGGCCTTCTTTTTGATATATTCACCCCCTTATGGACACACCTCTGCCATCTCTGTATGACTTTGAGAAGACCTTGGGAAAAGAATACAATTTCTCGAACTAAATCAGTTTTTACATGCCAGTATGACTTCTTTATCAATGTCAATATGATTTCCTGTTAGCTAATTGTGTTAAAATTTCGGGTTGAAAGAAAAGCTTTGATCGAGCCAAACAAGGAAAAAAAAGAATGGCTGTGAAAGAATCTCAGTAGTCAATTCAAGGAGTGCTAGCTTGCAGCGCAAGTTGTGCTTTATGAGAAGTCGATTTGACTTGAAGCAAAGAATGATTTTTTATTTCCTTCTCACGCTATAATTTCAGGGGTAGTCTTCTGCTTTTTTCTCTCTGATTGCGTGATTGATAGGACAATCATCATTGCACTTCGGTGAGTAACCATGTGCTGTTCGATCTCTTCCTTACACAGGAAGATCTCATCTGCATTGCACGAACTACGTAGCACCGGCGAGGATTCCAGATGCAATTTTGAAGATGGTGAAGATATTTTTGTAGGGATTTACTTTTTCAATCTTTTCTAATGAATTTCGTCAGGGCAGCGGCTTTCCAGCCTGCTCTTCTGGATGTTTAACTGTCAAGGGTTCTTTTACGAGATCAAATTGAACACGGGACCTATGTTTTATCGTCCGTCTCCGATAGGACTAGGAACTCGATCTCACCTACACTGAGATCAGGGATCTCTGGAAAAATATTCAGATGGCTCCATGAGGAGCGAACCTGATACCTGTGGCACGGTAGGCGAGCATCTAACCTCTACGCGACAGAGAGCGCTAACATTCCAAACTTATAAAATATACACCGCCCACTTACACGACATTTTCGAAGCAGGAAAAAAATGTTTATCTCTCTTATCATTCGAAAAAAAACCACCTGCCCTGCCTTCCTTCCGCTATGCTGTTGCACATTCCTTTTATCTTTCTGCAATTCATTTCAAACTTCCATCGCTGTCTTCACTGGATCTATATCCGCCCCTGTCAACGTCCTGAGCCTGATAAATGTGAAGGCATGGGAGTCTCTCATTGTTGAAAGATGGGCTGTCTAAATTTAGATTTAGGCTTGGAGAAAAATAAACGTCCTAGAGGCTTTCACGTTAGACAGACAAAGCTGTTGTGTCCACGTTAACTGGTCATTTGAGGTGCACGTTTATTTTACGTTCTATATCTGTCTACATGATGTGTCACTCTGCATATATTGTCTGTCTGAATGATTTGCTGTCGCTTCTAATGTCTGTTAATCCAGAGCCAACTATAAACTTATGGCCTTCGGATTTGGGTAAGAATTGTGGGAAATCAGACAGCAACTACACCATGTGACCTCGCATTCCAGTATTGGTGTATATAGACGAATTCATTTTAAAATCAACACAAAATGCTATATCGAAGTTATATTATGCAACAAGTTAAGTTTAACAATAAGGAATATCAATATTATGAATATTTTTCACCAATAAATAACCATAGACTCACAGAATTGAGTAAAATTGCAAAAAGCTTGCAGTGTTCTATCAAACATATATACTTTCCAACCCCCTTCTCTGATCTAGGTCAAGGAATCCCCGGTCAGTTGTCTAGCCTAGTTATCTAGAGTTGGCTGTGGTTAATCCGTCGGTCTGTTTATATACCTATTTCTTCTTCTTCTTCTTCTAACCTTTGTTAACCACTCTGTGTGATTTATATGTGATCTGAGCTTACGAGCGATTGTACGTTGTGCCAGTTATGCACCTACAAGTAGGTCATCAGATCAGATTTCTGCTCTGCTTTTTATTCACTAGTGTAGCTTTCCTAGGTCCTGCACCAGTCGTTTTTTACGAGATGTCTTTAGCTCGAGTGGTACTATTTTGTGCTTCCCTTGCAGACCATGACACCATGTGGGTGATATATCTATTTAAACCAATGCAAAGCAGAAAGGAATAAGGGAAGGACACTCTCACGTTATCTTCTTCTTGTGTCGTCACACTGCTACCGGGTTGTTGCACATTGTCGTGGTTTTCTGTTTTTGTTCTGGTGGCTTGGGTGATTGTTATGTTTGCTCTTTGACAGGATTTTTCTATGCTGTCTAACCATATTTTCCGTGGTCTTCCTATCACCTTCTTTCCTGATGTTATGTTGTAGAAGACTCTGTATAGTACTGTATACTGTGGAGTTTGGATTCATTCTAATTAAGTGACCATACCACTTTATTCTTTGTTTCTCAATGTAATTCAAGCAAGGTTTTATGCCAACTTACTTTCTTATGCTGATGTTGGTGACTCTGGTATCAGGCTTCTGTAATGACCTACTGCTGGTATCTGTGGCGTTTAAGGCTAGCTGCTCGCCTATCGTTATAATGGTACTCGGTTCGCTACCTCGTGGAATCATCGGATGTTTAGCCAGAGATTCCTGATCTCAGTGTAGGTGAGATCGATTTCCACGTTCTATCGGAGAGGGACGATAAACCTTAAGTCTCGTGTTCCTGTTCAGAACGTAAAAGAAAATTTGGAAGTTCAAAATCGAGAAGAATAAGCTGAGAAGTTGCTGCCTAGGAAAAATTCATTTAAAAAAAAAAAAAAATGCAATTTCTACAAAATAATGTCAATATCTTCTAAGTTGCATCGGGAATCTTCTTCGGTGCTACGGAGTCCGTACACTGCCGATGAGAACTCCAAGTGTAAGATAGAGATCGGAGCACACGTGGTTGTTACTTACCGAAGTGCTATTATGATGGTCCTAACAAATCAATTAATCAAACCTGTATGCTTAATCAGCATCCTACATATATGTCAGTTTATTTAGCTAATAATCTCCCATCAATCTATCTACATATATATATAAAGAGAGAGAGAAAGAGAGATAGAGAGAGAGAGAGAGATACCTCTGAAGTCAAAGATGGCACGCCTATATAGCAGGAGACACTGATAATAAGGAAAGCATGTCTTCATGTAAAAAGTAGATATAAGTACCATACCAGGTGCCCTGACTGTGCCTGAATTCATAGCAGGCGAACGAAGCAGAAGAAGAAGAAGAAGAAGAAGAAGAAGAAGAAGAAAGAAAAGAAGAGAGATTGAAAATGTCTATTAATTTTTAGATTTAAATATTTATTTTCAGACTGAACCACTCTGCCAACGTTCGCTTGTTTTACCGTTCGTCGTCACCCACGTCCAATCCGTTTATCCATAATTCTCTCAATCTCTCCATCTTAATTTATCTCCACTACTTGATATATCTACTAGCTACGTGAATACGAATAGAGAGAGAGAGAGAGAAAGAGAGAGAGAGAAACTGAGAGATTCCAAAAGTGTTGATGATTTTAGCTGTACGGACAATTGAGAATGTTTCACACAAATGTTTCTATCATTAATCTAACTCAAAAAAAAAAAAAGTAAAAAAAAAAAAGCAAGCTAAACAACAAAAAGAACACAAACACCAAACCAAAAAAAAAACATACAAAAATCTACAGACACATAAATATTTATTAGCGTAAACATCTAGTTCGAAATGTCTATTTTTCTTTTTAATTCATTTATATTCTCAATAGATCATTGGACTGCAACCTATCATTAATGTCTAGGAGGACTTTGTGGCTAAGTGGTTAGTCTTTGCCTTGCGTTCCGAAAGTCTTGAGTTCGAATCCGGAAGTGTTGTTGTGTTCACGAGTGTATTTTTTTCAAGAGAACCAAAGGATTGTTGCCGGAGCTACGGAGTTCGGGCTTTGTGTACTATTCTCGGAATCTGGCGTGTCAGTTCTGCGGAGTGGGACCGAGTTATATGGGGTAATACCTGGTGCAATTATGTCAATCCTTCTGCTTTAGACACTCTAGATCAGCGTTTCTCAAAGTGGGTGGTAACGCTCACAGTGGACACTGTAGCGTTCTTTTGTAAAAATCCACGCGAAACAATTTGCAACCAAACTGTCCGCAGCGTGATTCGAACTCACAACGTCGGGGTTAATAGACCGAGCTACTAACCCCTAGGCCACAGACGCCACCTTCATGTATATAATCATTTGAGAATTGACTATGTATTACAGAAATATATATCAATTTTCTATGTCAAATAGAAAATAGAGCATGTATATGTGTGGAAGGGGGCGTTAGCAAACTTTTATAATGTGGAGGGCGTTACAAAGTTTATGATGTGCAAAGTGGGCGATGTGTCGAACAAATTTGGAAATATATGCTCTAGATCTAAGAATTTAGTTGTAGTCATGACGACTAATGTAGCACATTTGACATGTTTTTAGATGAAAGCTTGCTTTTCTTCTCACTAGAGTCCTTCGTTATGTAAACGAGCCTTACTCCTGGTGCAGATGGTATCAATAATTTTAATGTTAGTCTTTCAATTTTTTCGTTCCAAGGGGATCAAATTGTGAAACGGATTATCGTAATACTTAAGCTTTCACATACTGACTCCAACACAAGGCGGTTGTGGGTTCAATCTCACACGAGACACTCCACACGTGAGGAAAGGAGTTATTCATCATCATCATCAAGGTGCGTTTCCTTTATAGGAAACCGCTCTCTTTGCAGCGCATCTGAAATTCACTCTGTCTCTAGCCAGTTTACCCACTTCGTCGATGGTCATATTCATGGTTTCTTTAATATTTTGTACCCATCTTCTTCTTGGTCTGCCTCTACGTCCTGGGACCCTGCACTCTAATATTTTTCTCGCTAGCCCATCTTGATGTGGCCAAAGTATCTAATTTTTATGTATATTTTTTTTTCCTGATCTAGAAGAAAGTTGAGCTTTCAGCTCTTCGGCTCGGTGCCACGAACACGGTAAATCTGGAGAATCTGTAGCTTTTCTGCCAGCCCACGGAATTAAACTGCACTCACAAGGGGCTTGTTACCCGTCTCCCAAAGCGCTACGAACACGATGGGCAGGCGGGTAATTTTTCTGTATAGTATATGGCTTATCAGCAAATTATCATTAATATTCAGTTTTTTCAGGACACCAGTATTCTTCCTTTTTAGTCATCTTACTTCCTGCATAATAGGATCGAGAAATGTGACGTCATAGGCACATCATAACATAATGCAGTGATTTTTAACCATTTAGCTGTTAAAACGTATATATACGTTTTCCCCATTCCCTTCTAAAGACGCATTAACACGTCTGTTATTATCTCTCCTCTGTTGGCTAAAGACTTGTTAACACGTTATACATTGCTATTGTCACTGCTATAGGCGAACATTCACGTTTGTGACCTAGAAACAAAGAGTAGCTATTTTTAGCTCAGCCTTCAGAAAATATTTAGCAGCGAAAGGGTTAAATTATTTGAAATCGTGGCACACTTGAAGTACTACAAAAAATCGTAGACGCACTATACGCAAAAACTTAATAAATAAGATGCAAAAAAGCAAAGAAATTGAAAAAAAAATTGGAAAATGCAACGTGCATTAATCGTTTAATTTATGTCTCTGAGAAGCATGGGTATGAAGTGTTTTGTCGATGTTCTAACCTGATGACCGCTGGCACCGCGCTGCTGACCCCTGATCTGGGGTTTTCTTAGGGCGCTCCTAGGAATGTAACCGGGCACACTTCTTCTTCCTCAAACGCTCCATATCGACCACTTGTTAACCACTCTGTTATTTGCATGTGATCTGAGCCTAAGAGCGATGGTTCGTTGTGCCAGCTATGAACCTACAAGTAGGCTAGCACATCCGATTTCTGAGATGCTTTTATTTACTAGGTAGCTTCCTAGAACCATACATCCGTTACCTCTTACGAAATGCTTTGTAGGTCGCAGTGGTACAATTTTTTGCTTCCCTTGCAGGCCTTGGCACCACACGGACCAGGCAAACTGATGCGCCTGGACACACCGTTTGAGAAAAACTGTCCTGAGATCTGAAAAGACTACACGAAATGTTATTATATTTAGTACTAGCTAATTAACCCGGCTCCGCACGGGTGAAATTTGTATATTAATCCTTAATGAGGAATTGGGTAAGCCTTTCCAAAAGATGTAATCTAATAGTATGAATTGTATTTTCTGATATTTTTTAAGAGGTGATTTGAATCGGCTATGTCGTCGTTAAACGATTTTAACGGCTCGAGTGGTTCTTGTAATGCTTCACGTCTAATCAAAGAAGCGTTTTCGCATTTTTCCTATTTATTAATCGACGTAATCCATGACTGTGTTTTAGAGGCCATCTGACAATTTTTGGATTATATCCCTTTGACTGTTAAGCTTTCTTAACGCGTGTTTTGTTGTAACAAAGACGGTGGATGTTAATGTCGGATCGGACATCAAGAATTCGATTTTATCTAATTTTAAAGCTAATATTGATCCGGTTTCAAAACTGTTTCTTAAGTTGATCTAAACTTTTCATTATAAAATTTTGCAGAAAAAATGATGAATTTCGGATGTAAACTGAGGTCATGTATATCCGGACACACATCAGACACGAAGGATTATATATAGAGAGATTAAATTAGTTTGTATGACTACTAATCCACACATCTTTTATTAGTGAGATGCTACAGTATTCTAAGAAGCACATAAGAAAAAGTTACAAATTAATTAAACACATTGGTTACAGCAAGCGAAGATGAATAGATAAGATTAACCGCAAACTTAACAAACACTGACATAGATTAGGAATGTCAAACAGATCTCTAACAGTGTCAGCAGACGGAACAGACACCGGAGCATGTCCTGCAAGACTATCCTCTCCTGGGTGAGCTGAGAAGCAACATGTGGCCACACCCAAGTGACCTAAAATTCCAAGCTTTGGGGAAACTTGACAGAGCTGAAGCTTACTGCTCTGTTTGTGGTCCACAGTAAACTAAGCAACGTAAGCAGATTACCAACAGACAGTGCACCTCAAAGAACAATGCTGCTCCGATACAATGGGTACAAAGTAAAAGGACGACCACGAAAAAGATGGACCTCAGATATAACAGAGGCGACGAAAGAGAGTATCTACGAAGCGCATAGAAGGGCCTATTTTAGAAATCTCTTCTTGACCTGACGCTGTGAGGCAAACAGAATTCGAGAAAGAAAGTAAACTAAGCGCATGATCAGAGATCGCTGAAGAAGAAGGAGAAGATTACTTACACAGAAGACAAACATTATGTCTGACTTTGAACTAATAACAAAAAATGTGACCATCTAACGCGATCTCTTATTGTGGCACATCTATTGGGCGTAATGTTTTATCGTTCTCGTATTTCCTTCAATCTAATCAAATGTTGTGAAGTGACCAGTATGTGGAATAGTGTACACCTTCTAAATGCGAGATGTTAAACTGTTAAGAGATAGGATACTGCTATTTTATTGTACATCTTCGTTCTTGTTTCCGTTTAATTCTTGTCTCTGTTGTGAGGTGTAAAATCGAGATAACATAAACCAGAGTCAGTTCTTCTTCTACGTCCGCCCGCTATGAATTCAAGCGTAGTCATGGCGCCTGGTGTGGCGCTTCTGACTGTTTTTTTTTGCGGAAAGCTTGCTTACCGTTCTTCTTCTTCTTTGCGTTCGTTCTTTATGACCAATTTTAATCACTCTTTGTGATATGTTTGATCTCTGCCAAGAACGTTTATACGTTGCACATTGGTTTGGGAATACGTTGCTTACCGTTTAAAGTCAGTGTCCCAGATATGACCAATTGCCTAGTTGATCCAGAGCCAACTATAAACTTATGAGCCTTCGGACTCAGTTAAGAATTATGAGAAATCAGACCACAACAACACCACGTGACCTCGCATTCCAGTATTGGTATATACAGACGAATTCATTTTAAAATCAACACAAAATGCTAAATCGAAGTTATATTATGCAACAAGTTAAGTTTAACAATAAGGAATATCAATATTATGAATATTTTTGACCAATAAATAACCATAGACTCACAGAATTGAGTAAAATTGCAAAAAAGCGTGCAGAGTTCTATCAAGCATCTGTTATTCCAGCCTTCTTTTCTGATCTAGGTCAGGGAATCCCCGGTCAGTTGTCTGGCTTATTTATCTAGAGTTGGCTATGGTTGACCCCACCCTATTTAGTGGTTCTGTAAAGAAATGTTCAAAGCGTTTGCTTTATTACGTCCTAAAGGTTGTGGCTTCCAATCCAGCGTGTATGTTATCTTTCAGTAAACTGAAACTGAACACTTTGCGACATTTGGATTACGAAATACTATTTAAAAAAATGATCTATAGATTTGTTGCTGAAACTATGAAGTTTGTTCTTTGTACTTACTTATTCCGCTCCTCGTGGAGCATAAGACCTCACATGTTGTTCACCACTATTTCCGGTCTCTGGATGTTTTCAGTCGTTGCTTCACAAGATCCAAAAGGGCAGGTTTCGGTATGAGAGGATGTCCACTATAGAAGTTTCTAACCTCCAGAGGCTTACGTGGATATACTGCCCTAGGCATGCGGGTGTTTACGGTAATGAGAGAGCGGACAGGCTTGCATCAACAGCATCGATTGTTGGGGAGTTGAAGATGGATAAGGGGATATTCTTCGGTCTCTTCGCAACTCTCTGTTGGATGAGGACACTAAAATCGATATTGAATCGATCAAGCGATTTAGGCAGTTTGGAGTTAGCCGTTGTACAAATCGAACTGGATGCCTGAAAGGCAGAGTGAGAGGTGTGTTTAATCAGCGAGACACGGGAACCATCAGTATGCATACTCTTCGATATCTGTTGGGGAGACTGAGCACCTATGGGTCTGCCCGGAGTGCAATGACGTCAGTTTAGTAACCAATAACCAATAACCAATCACAGGATAGAGCAGCATGTTTTGTTCCACAAGACAACTCCGTCTCCTGGTCTGTTTAGGACGTCCCGCTTTCTGTTTTCCTTGCCGGTTTCACTCAAGTGTTTGTCTAGTGACACTCGATTATATCTTTCGTAGTGTATGCCCGACCTATCGACATGTTCTTCTCTTAACCTGAAGCATCATGGGATATATCTTGTTCTTATCCACAGATCTGTGTTTGCAATCATGTCATACTATCTAAGTCTGAGAATACATCGAAGACATCTGTTGACACAAATGTGTATCTAATTTGTAATTAGCTTGGTGACTCGCCACGCTTCCGACCCTCAACAGCAACACACATTTTACATTTGTGAATATCCTTAGCTATGTTTTATTGGAGATGGCAGTAGAGATAGCAGTGGAGATAGCAGTGAAGATAGCAGTAGAGATAGTAGTAGATATAGCAGTGGAGATAGCAGTAGGAATAGCAGTGGAGATAGCAGTGGAGATAGCAGTAGAGATAGTAGTAAAGATAGCAGTAGAGATAGCAGTGATGATAGCAGTGGAGATAGCAGTGGAGATAGCAGTAGAGATAGTAGTAGATATAGCAGTGGAGATAGCAGTGGAGATAGCAGTAGGAATAGCAGTGGTGATAGCAGTAGAGATAGCAGTAGAGATAGCAGTGGAGATAGTAGTAGAAATAGCAGTAGAGATAGCAGTGAAGATAGCAGTGGAGATATCAGTAGAGATAGCAGTGGAATGGCAGTAGAGATAGCAGTAGTGACAGCAGTAGAGATATCAGTGAAGATAGCAGTGAGATAAGTAGAGATAGCAGTAGAGATAGCAGTAGAGGCAGTAGAGATGGCAGTGAGATAGCAGTGAGATAGCAGTGAGATAGTAGTAGACATAGTAGTAGAGATAGTAGTGAGGATAGTAGTGAGATGGCAGTGAGATAGTAGTGAGATAGCAGTGGATGCAGTAGAGATAGCAGTGAGATAGCAGTGGAGATAGCAGTAGAGATAGCAGTGAGATAGCAGTAGAGATAGCAGTAGAGATAGCAGTGAAGATAGCAGTGGAGATAGCAGTAGAGATAGCAGTGGAGATAGCAGTAGATTTCTACACTGTGTGCACTGAGAGATACTTCGGTCGAAAAAAATATTTCACTCCCACGATGGAACTGAACCCGGACCACGTACCTAACCACTAACCACTAACCACTAACCACTAACCACTAACCACTAACCCTAACCACTAACCACTAACCACTAACCTAACCACTAACCACTAACCACTAACCACTAACCCTAACCACTAACCACTAACACTAACCACTAACCACTAACCACTAACCACTAACCACTAACCACTAACCACTAACCACTAACCTAACACTAACCACTAACCACTAACCACTAACCTAACCACTAACCACTAACCCTAACCACTAACCACTAACCACTAACCCTACTAACCACTAACCATAACTCTAACCACTAACCACTAACCCTAACCACTAACCACTAGCCCTAACCACTAACCACTAACCACTAACCACTAACCACTAACTCTAACCACTAACCACTAACTCTAACCACTAACCACTAACTCTAACCACTAACCACTAACCTAACCACTAACCACTAACCCTAACCACTAACCACTAACCCTAACCACTAACCACTAACCACTAACTCTAACCACTAACCACTAACTCTAACCACTAACCACTAACTCCTAACCACTAACCACTAACTCTAACCATAACCACTAACCCTAACCACTAACCACTAACCTAACCACAACCTAACCACTAACCACTAACCACTAACCACTAACCTAACCACTAACCACTAACCCTAACCACTAACCCTAACCACTAACCACTAACTCTAACCACTAACCACTAACTCACTAACCACTAACTCACTAACCACTAACTCCTAACCACTAACCACTAACCACTAACCCTAACCACCTAACCACTAACTCTAACCACTAACCACTAACTAACTAACCTACTCAACCACTAACTCTAACCCTAACCACTAACCACCTAACCACTAACCACTAACCACTAACCTAACCACTAACCACTAACCCTAACCACTAACCACTAACCTCTAACCACTAACCACTAACCACTAACCACTAACCACTAACCACTAACTCTAACCACTAACCACTAACTCTAACCACTAACCACTAACCTAACCACTAACCACTAACCCTAACCACTAACCACTAACCACTAACCACTAACCACTAACCACTAACCACTAACTCTAACCACTAACCCTAACCACTAACCACTAACCATTAACCACTAACCACTAACCATTAACCACTAACCATTAACCACTAACCACTAACCACTAACCATTAACCACTAACCACTAACCACTAACACTAACCATTAACCACTAACCATTAACCACTAACCACTAACCACTAACCACTAACCTAACCATTAACCACTAACCACTAACCCTAACCACTAACCATTAACCACTAACCACTAACCACTAACCCTAACCATTAACCACTAACCACTAACCCTAACCACTAACCACTAACCATTAACCACTAACCATTAACCCTAACCACTAACCACTAACCACTAACCATTAACCACTAACCATTAACCCTAAGCTGGTGAGGCTTCTCTTTTAATCTAGTTAATCTACTTCATATTCAAACGTACTATATCGAACACTTGTTAACTACTATTTCTAATGCGTATGTCGCCCGTGTGGTGTCGGGGCGCGCAATGGAAGCAAAGAATAGTATCACTACCAACTACAAGGCATGTCGTAAGAGGCGACTGATGTAGCACCTAGGAAGCTACCTAGTGAATAAGGAGCATCACATAAATCGGATGTGCTGGCCTACTTGTAGGTGCATAACTGGCACAACGTACAATTGCTCTTAGGCGCAGATCACATACAAATCACAAAGAGTGATTTAAGAAGTGGACCGCCCGAGTGGTTACCGGGGCCCAAATTTGGGGTGTAAAGAATAGAACCACTGTTACCTGCCACGCATGTCGTAAGAGGCGACTAAGGAGGTTTGGCTGAAATCGGATGCATGTGTCCTAAACGTGTAGAAGTCTATGCGTTTAGGGGCCTACCAAACCAATGTGCAACGTATACACTTTCTTGGCAAAGATCAAACATGTTACAAAGAGTGATTAAAATTGGTCGTAAAGAACGAACGCAAATAAGAAGAAGAACAAGTGGTCAATATGTAGCATTCGTCGGAGAAGAAGAACTGTATGTGATCCGAGCCTAAGAGCGATTGTACGTTCTGTCAGTTATGCACCTACAAGTAGTCCAGCGCATCCGATTTCGTCGACTCTTTTTATTTACTATCGTAGCTGTTCTAGCCCTTTCGATGCTACATACTTTCTGAAGGCTGAGCTAAAAAAGCTACTCGTTGTTTCTATGTGACAAACGTGAATGCACGCTTATAGCAGTGACAGTAGCAATGTATAACGTGTTAACACGTCTTTAGCCCACACAGGAGAGATAATAACAGACGTGTTAATGCATCTTTAGAAGTGAATAAGGAAAACGTATATATACGTCCTTAGCAGCTCAAGGTCTAGGCACCTACCTCAGTTGCCTCTTACGATATATGCTTTGCAGGTCGCAGTGTTACTATTCTTTGCTCCCCTTGCGAGCCCAGGCAACACACGTGCGTTTCTGGCTAACAATTTAGTTACTGTTTAACAGAACTGATCTACCTAAGCTGTGGAAAAATCCATGAATGTTCATTTGTTATCTCTAAACAGATGAGAAAATAGTATAAAAATGATGGATCACAAAAATCATTGAAGCGGTACTTGCGTTGGCATCCGTGCATGAAAAATGTTACATGTCAAATTCGTTTGGTCTATTATGGTTGAGAACAATCATTGAATTGCAAATTAAGTTGGTATCCGCACAGGAAAATAGCATGAATGCATTTGATAGACTTTTATAGAAGTATTAAATGTTTTTCTTAGCTGTTTTGGTAAGGTTGTCAGTCACAAACAATCACGCGTTCGTTTAGGAAACCACACAACAAATTACTCATAGATTATCCAACCCGTGTGGTGCCGTGGCCCGAAAGGGAAGTAACGAATAGTACCAGTGCGACCTACAAGGCATGTCGTAAGAGTCGACTGATGTGGGACATAAGGAAGCAATCCTAGTAAATACAAAACGTCGAAAAAATTGGATGTGTTTATGTTATGTTATGTTATGTTATGCGATCGACGTCATGGCACATTGGGTATTCCCATTCGTGCTCTGTCCTCCGTTGCAGCAGCCATCCCAAAGTCCATTTGCTCACAGTACCCATGAGAAGTTGATTACTATATCTTCTCTCTCTACCACGAAGACGACACTGTCTGGCATGTCCAAACTTAACGCCTAATTCTCGAACTCGTTCCAGTGTCTGAGACCCGCCCATGTCACACAATTGAGAGCGTACATCATTGATGATATCGGCTCTGTCCATGCTTCTGCCCACTTGAGTCAGGGCACTGTTTGCAAGAGAGTCAGCACGCTCGTTACCCCACACTCCAGCATGTATTGGATGTGTTTGCCTACTAGTAGGCGCATGGCTGGCATAACGTGCACTCGCTCTTAGGTTCAGATCACATACAAATCACAAAGAGTGGTTAACAAGTGAGTGATATCGCCCGAGTGGTCACCGGGGCCCAAATTTGGGGTGTAAAGAATAGAACCACTGTTACCTGCCACGCATGTCGTTAGGTGACGACTAAGTTAGTTTGGCTGAAATCGGATGCACATGTCCTAAACATGTAAAGGTCTATGCGTTTAGGGGCCTACCAAACCAATGTGCAACGTCTACACGTTCTTGGCAAAGATCAAACATATCACAAAGAGTGATTAAAATTGGTCGCAAAGAACTAACGCAAAGAAGAAGAAGAGGAAGTGGGTGATATGGAGTGTTTGAAAAAGAAGAAGAAGACTCATAGACTCACATATTCATGTATTTAAATATAGACTCACACATTTCTGACTCATAGACTCACATATTCATGTATTTAAATATAGACTCACACATTTCTGACTCATAGACTCACATATTCATGTATTTAAATATAGACTCACACATTTCTGACTCATAGACTCACATATTCATGTATTTAAATACAGACTCACACATTTCTGACTCATAGACTCACATATTCATGTATTTAAATATAGACTCACACATTTCTGACTCATAGACTCACATATTCATGTATTTAAATATAGACTCACACATTTCTGACTCATAGACTCACATATTCATGTATTTAAATATAGACTCACACATTTCTGACTCATAGACGCGGCGATGTACCGAACCTAGGGATCTGAGGTGACCAGACCGGATCAGATCAGATCTGGTAAAAACCGTGGGGATGCTGCAAAAAATACTAAGTAAACGGGCCTTATAGACAAAGACATGTATAGTACATTACTGCATAAGCAAGGACAAATAAATGATTAAATATGAAAAATGACAACAATGAAATCGACGTTTCGACCGTAGACCTTTATCAAGAAAACAACTACATTCAAGGAACACTAAATTCACTAAAAATAGTTATAACTGAATAGGATGACAAGAAATTGATATTACACACGACCTACGCCTTGCATGTGTGTGAACACTTTATATATATATTTTTTTCCGATCCAGAAGCACTTGAGCTTTTTCAGCTCTTCGGCTCGGTGCCATGGGCATCGTAACTCTTCGGTTCGGTGCCACGAACACCGTAAATCTGGGAAATCTGTGGCTTTTTCTGCCATCCCGCGGAATTGAACCCGCACACACGAGGGATAGTCACCCGTAGTCCAACGCGCTACGAACACGCTGGGCAGATAAAGCTAATATCGTATGTGTGATCAAATCTGCTTACACATTACTAACTCATAGACTCACACATACCCTGCTCATTGACTTTCATAGTCTACTTGACTCTTGCACTCACATATGCCTCTATGAACTCACAAACTCAATCACTCAAAATCTCACACACTCAGTATTCGACTTTCTTCAATCCCTCATCCCCAACTCTGCCCCTGGTTCCCTCATAGGACCTAAACTTTTTTTATATGTTCCCACATCAACTGAAAACATTAAAAAATATTGATTGATTTATTTATTGATTGAATATATAGGATCAGCATCATTGCACTTCCCATTAAGGCAGATAAAGATACCTCAACAGAGCTACTATACAAATTACTAGGGAAGATATGGGAGAGAGAAGAGATACCAGTAGAGTGGAAAGAAGGTCACTTGGTAAAACTGCCAAAGAAGGTAGACATGCAAGAATGTACGAACTATAGAGGGATAATGCTACTATCAGTGCCAGGCAAAGTATTAAACAGGATTATACTCGATAGACTTAAAGAGGCCATAGATAAACAACTGAGAGAAGAACAAGCAGGGTTCCGTGGGAATAGATCCTGCACAGACCAGATAGCTACACTGCGCATTATAGTGGAGCAAAGCTTGAAGTGGAACTCGCCACTATACATAGGATTTGTGGATTATGAAAAGGCGTTTGATAGTCTGGATAGGGAATCATTGTGGAAACTATTAATACACTATGGAGTTCCACCCAAGATTGCAAACCGAATAAAGAAAACGTATACTGGAATGAAATGCAGAGTCATACACGAGGGCCAACTGACGGAATCCTTTGAGATAAGAACAGGGGTGAGGAGGGATGCTTGTTATCACCATTCCTGTTCTTGCTGGCCATAGATTGGATCATGAAATCAACAACGGATAACAGAGGGGAATACAATGGACACTGGTGAAACAACTGGAGGACCTGGATTTTGCAGACGATCTGGCTTTGCTGTCTCACAACCACGCACAGATTAAAGACAAAATGAATACCCTAAATAATAAGTCTCAGCAGCTAGGTTTGAAAATACACAGGGGAAGACCAAGGTCATGAGAATAAATGCTGCAAATGTAAACCAGATTATGCTGGAGAAAACAGCACTGCAGGATGTAGAATCATGCACATACCTTGGAAGCAACATAGACACAGAAGGAGGAACAAACAAAGATGTTAAGATAAGAATACAAAAAGCAAGAGGGAACTTTATTGCATTGAGTAAGATATGGAAGGCAAGGAGATCAAAACAAACACAAAATTGAGAATTTTCCAGTCAAATGTGAAGTCAGTGCTGTTCTATGGCTCGGAAACATGGAAGACCACAAAGGAAACTATCAGAAAACTGCAGACCTTCGTAAATGGATGTTTACGTAGGATAGAGGGATTGAGATGGTATGATAAGATTACAAACGAGGAACTCAGGGAGAGAACAAAGCAGATACCAGTGGAGAGAGCTCAGGAAGAGACGCTGGCAATGGATAGGACATACATTGAGAAGACCGACCGGAAGCATCGCAAGACAGGCATTGTTTTGGAACCCGCAGGAAAGAGGAGTAGGGGAAGGCCTAGGCAGACCTGGAGAAGAGAGCTGGAGGCGGATATAAAGAGGATAGGCAAAACATGGAAAGAATTGGAAGGGATGGCAAGAGAGAGGAAGAGGTGGAAGAAGTTTGTTGAAGACCTGTGCTCCGATGAGAATTGAAAGGTGATGATGATGATGATCATCATTGCACTTCAGTGAGTAACCATATGTTTTCTGATCTCATTCTTACAGGAAGATCTCAGCGGCAGTACACGAACTTCATAGCACCGGCTAGGGTCACAGACGTAACTTAGTAGATGGTGAGCATTTTGTAGAAATTTAAAAAAAAATCTTTCTAATGATATTTGCCCGTGCAGCTGCTTTCAACCTGCTCTTCTCGAGTTTGAACTACCACGGGTTCATTAACGTACTCCACTTGAACACTGTACCTGCTTTCTATCGTCCGTCTCCGATAGGACTAGGAACTCGATCTTACCTAAACTGAGGTCACAGTTCCCTTGAAAATATCCCGATGGCTTCACAAGGGAGCAAACAGAATATCTTTGGAATAAATTAAGTAATAAATCTTATAACTCACTCTTATTTATTCACAAATAAACATTCTTTAAAAATTCTCAAAATTCTTCTCAAAATATTCTAAAATTCTTCTTAAAATTCTTCTTAAAATTCTTCTCAAAATTCTTCTCAGAATTCTCCTCATATTCTTCTCAGAATTCTTCTCAAAATCTTCTCAAATTCTTTTCAAAATTCTTCTCAAAATCTTCTCAAATTCTTTTCAAAATTCTTCTCAAAATTCTTCTCAAATTCTTTTCAAAATTATTCTCAAAATTCTCAGAATTCTTCTCAAAATCTTCTCAAAATTCTTCTCAAAATTCTTCTCAAAATGTCAAAATTCTTCTCAAATTCTTTTCAAAATTCTTCTCAAAATTCTTCTCAAATTTCTTTTCAAATTCTTTTCAAAATTATTCTCAAAATTCTCAGAATTCTTCTCAAAATCTTCTCAAAATCTTTTCAAATTCTTTTCAAAATTCTTCTCAAAATCTTCTCAAAATTCTTCTCAAAATTCTTCTCAAAATCTTATCTCAGAATATGTCTAAATATACCTGGTTTAGGAGACATTTTTTGCTGATTTTTCTTTGCCACATTAGAAACATTCCTCCGTTATTCAGTTAGAGTTGCTTTGTCCAGCCGTATCTCGACATATGCTTTATCTCCAGCGCTTTATCTCCAGCGCTTTATCTCCAGCGTGGAATGCAATATATATTTCCTAATCCTAAATGTATTTCCTCATGGATGAGTCACTCACTTCATTCATTTGTTCATTTAATCTAAACCCTGCTTGATTGACTCCAGCCCTAACCAGATGTTGTATGAAGATAACGTACGTTGAAACGGAGATGTTTTGTTATTGTTTTGATTACATATTCTATGCCAGTTTTGGTTATACTACAATGCAACATTCTTTCTGCTTCTCTAAGCAACCCTTGAAGCATAAGGCAACAGCTTCTTCTTATAACGCTTCATATGTTAACCACTCTTCGTGATTTCTATGTGATCTGATACTAAGAGCGATTGTGCATTGTGCCAGTTATGCGCCTACAAGTAATCCAACACATCTCTCTTCTTCAGCGATCTCTGGTCATGCGCTTAATTTACTGTGGACCACAAACTGGGCAGACAGCTTCAGGTCTGTCAGGTTTCCTTCTTCAGCAATCTCTGGTCATGAGCTTAATTTACTGTGGACCACAAACTGGGCAGACAGCTTCAGGTCTGTCAGGTTTCACCAAAGCTTAGTTTTCAGGTCGACTGGGTGTGGCCACATGTTGCTTCTCAGCTCACACAGAAGAGGACAGTCTTGCAGGATATGCTCTGGTGTCTGTTCTGCCTGCTGACACTGGCAGAGAGCTGTTTGACTTATTCCTAGTCTGTATAAGTTTTTGTTGAGTCTGCAGTGTCCGGTGCGTAGTTGAAATATAATGACCTGGTCTGTTCTGCTTAGGTCTTTGAGGGAGTCTTTTCCATAATCATATCCAGTGTTTGTTTTCCAGTCTACTGCAGATTTTCTCTGTATGAGGGTTTTGACCTCTTGAAAAGACAAGGGTTGATAAATTTGCTCTTTGGCACTGCCCTCCTTAGCTAAGACATCAGCACTCTCATTGCCTGCAATGCCACAGTGAGATGGAATCCACTACAATTTCTGCGATGCTTTTTATTTACTTAGGTAGCTACCTCAGTCGCCTTTAACGACATGCATTGTAGGTCGCAGTGGTACTATTCTTTGCACCCCTTACGTGCTCTGGCATCACTCGGGAGAATACACCTTTCAACTCTGCAGATATCGATATATCTTTCTTCTTTGCATTCGTTCTTTACGACCAATTTTAATCACTATTTGTGATATGATTTGATCTTTGCCAAGAATGTGTATACGTTGCACATTGGTTTGGTAGGCCCCTAAACGCATAGACTTCTACACGTTTAGGACATGTGCATCCGATTTCATCCAAACCTCCTTAGTCGTCTCTTACGACATGCGTGACAGGTAACAGTGGTTCTATTCATTACAACCCAAATTTGGGCCCCGGTAACCACTCGGGCATTCGATATATAAAATAGTGATCTTCTTCGTCTGTGTTCGTCCCTTATGAATTCAAGCGTAGTCAGTGCGCCTGCTAAGGTGCCTCTGAATGATTTTTGCGTAACGCCTGCTTTCCTTTTCATCAGCGTCGACCGCCATACAGGTGTGCCTTCTCCAACTCAGAGGTAAAATCGTGATCTGCTTACTAACATAAAAATTTACAATAAATTGTGTTAGTTATAAAAAATGTATTCTAAAAATCGGCTTGCCTGAACGCGTTTTGTGCGTGCGCGTACTAAGAGTTAAAATAATTTAATTGCGGTTATAACATGCTTGCAACATCAATTTTGTGTTTTCAACTATCAATGCAGAATTTGTGCACGAGTGGAAAAAAAACACATCACACACGCATACATTCCACGCACACAAAGGGTGTTTCAGAAGTCAATTTCACTTCCTCGTTCAAGCAATCACTTTCTTCCTCCGTTCAATCAATCCTTGTTTTTGAATCTCATCTGTTATCTCTTTCCATCATTTCTTCCCCTCCTACATCCAAATCCCTAAAGATCTTTTCATTTTCTTCATCACTGGTTCGTTAACCCCTGGTTGTGAACCGGACGTTGGTTCTGCACTGTCAAAGGCGACTCTGCTCGGTAGTGCCTGGAGTCCGATTTTGTTTTATCAAAATGGCGTTGTCTTTTTTTTTTCTTTTTTTTTTTTTTTTTTGTAAACTAGCTTCTGGATAGAGTAACTTTAGTATAATACTATTTTAATATCTGTAACATATTTAGATGTTTATGAATCTTCATCTGGGTAGAGTTACTGTAGTGTAATACTATTTTAATATTTGTAACATGTTTACAGGTTTATGAATCTTCATCGTATTCCAATGTTCGATATCGACCACTTGTTAAACCACTCTTTGTGATTTGTATGTGATCTGAACCTAAGAGCGAGTGTACATTGTGCCAGTTATGCGTCTACAAGTAGGCCAGCACATCCGATTTCTGCGACGCTTTTTATTTACTATGGTAGTTTCTCTAGGCCACTACCTAAGTCGCATATTAAGACATCCTCACAGTGTTACAAATCTTTGCTGCCCTTGAGTGCCCAGACAACACATAGGCGGATACCATTTCTTAATATCTGTAAACAAAAATAGAGTTGTATCTGTGAGGGATGGAGGGAAAGACAAAAACTTAGAGATTAAGAGAGGTATATGTGGCTACGTGGTTAAGCCCTTCCCTTGCGATTCGAAGATCGTGGGTTCAAATCTGGACCGTTCCGTACTGTTGCCGAGAGAATCTTTTCCAGAGACCCTAGGTCTGTTGCCGGAGCTATGTAGTTCATCATTTGTGCAATACTCTCGGCAGCTGGCTTCCCATTTCTGCAGAGAAAGACCGAGCCATATGGGGTAAAACACAGTGAATTGAAGTCATTCTTTAGACCATAAGCCCATATAGAAAATAATGTTACGAAAATCCTAGCTTCATGACACGGAAGCTTTTCAATATCGGAACTATACGGGTAAGAACTTATTATAATTCATTGCTAATATCCTACGATCGTCTACATCAGATGTCATGGCACACGATGATGATTTCTCAAATTGTATTGTTTTTTTGTATTCTGTCTTCTCTCTCGTGCACTCTTTCCTCTCTCTGTTCTCTCTACTCTCTCCATAACCTCTCTCTCCTTTCTCCCCTCCCTATCCTCTCTATCATCTTTCTCTATAATCTCTCTCTCTCTCATCTCTCTCTCTGCTCTCTCTCCTCTGCTCTCTTTCCTCTCTTTCCTATCTCTCCTCTCTTTCTGCTCTCCTCGCTCTCTCATCTCTCTTATCTTTCCTCTCTCTCTTGCCTCTTTCTCTCCTCTTTCTCTCCTCTCTCTATCATCTCTCTCTATCATCTCTCTCCTCTATTTTTTCTCTCTGTTCTCTCTGCCCTCTCCTGCTTTCCTCTCTCTACCATCTCTCTAATCTTTCCTCTCTCTAATTTCTCTCTCTCTGCTCTCTCCTTTTTCTGCTCTCTCTTCCCACTCTCCCTATGCTCTCTCTTCGTTCTCTCGTCTCTCTCTCCTCTCTCTATCCTCGCTCACCTCTCTCAAGTAGCTCTCTCTGCTCTCTCTAGCCTCTCCTCTCTCTCTTTGTCCTCTCTCTCCTCTCTCTCATTCACAGGCATACATAAAGTATGTCTCAAACACAGACATACATACAAACACAAGCCCAAACTCTCACATATAACAATACAGAGTGTATTGTGTTTGCGTGCATGCGTCGGGGGAAGGTGTGTGTGTGTGTGTGCATATGTGTATGTGTGTATGTGTGCGTGTGTGTGTATATTCATGTGCGTGTGAGTGTGTGTGGGTGTGTGTGTGCGTGTGTAAAGATGTACCTTATTTGCTCTTAGTTTCCAGATTTCCTAGGGCCAACCCCACGGACAAAGTATTAATAGACAGACTATAGTAATCAATGTCTTAATTGAAGTCGACCTGGATGGGATTGTGTCTGACCAGGTCGTATACTTTGTGACTGACCGCGCACTCTCACCAAACCTCACTCATCCACACTCACGTAGCCGTACCTCCTAGCTCACACTCGCACAATCACACTACCGTATACAAACTCATGCTCCCACACTCATATACATACTCACTCACTCACCCACAACACTAACACCACATTTTCACGCCCAAACTCATACACAGGCAAACGATAGCGTGCACACTCATGAGCACACCCAGTGGCGGCTCGTCATTAAAGGCCAGTGGGTCCAGGCCCCAACAAAAATAATGTGTAACGTGTATTTATTATTTAATAAAATAAATTAACCCTAACCCAAAATCATGATTTTTCAGAAAATGTGTCTCTGGCCCCACTAACATAAATGATCACGCGCCGCCACTGAGCACACCAATACATCATCACTCACAAACCTGCAATCTTATCCCCTCACTTCTACGCCCACACTCATACATGTGCACTCGTACACCGCTCTCAAACAATCACACCCACACTCACTCATTACCTCGTTCGCACACACCCACTTCATACATCCTCAATCATAAACCAACACTCACACGCATGCACCCACACTTATTCAGATTCACGCACTTACGTATCCAATCTCACACATTGACACTCACCCACCGACCAACACTAACCTACCCAACCACTCACATTCACATACCCACACCTTCTCATATTCCCACAATCTTCAACTCTCTCTCACACACTCTCACACACACACGCAAATACACACACACATACGCACACTTACAATATCATATCATTATTGTATAATACTGACGCTTTTGATGAACGTAAACAGTAATATGTATGTGATCTGAGCCTAATAACGAGTGTACGTTGTGCCAGTCATGCGCCTACAAGTAGGCCAGCACATCCTTTTTCTGCGACGCTTTTGATTTACTAGGGTAGCTTCCCTAGGCCCTACCTCAGTCGCCTCTTACGACACGTTTTGTAGGTCGCAGTGTTACTATTCTTTGCTTCCTATGTGGACCCACGAGCGGGTTAGACTAAACAAATCATTGTCGATGACGGAAACTAAAACAGGTCCACCTTAAACGCCGTATGAGCCGCCCGCGTGCCCAGCGTGTTCGTAGCGCGTTGGACTACGGGTGACTAGTAAGTGCGGATTCAACTCCGCGGACTGGCAGAAAAGCTACAGGTTCCCCAGATTTACGGTGTTTGTGGCACCGAGCCGAAGGGTTACGATGTCCATGACACCGAGCCGAAGAGCTTTCAGCTCAAGTGCTTCTGGATCGGAAAAAAAAAACGCCGTATGAAAATGACTTTGTTGAATCCTGAAGGGGCATGTTTCCGCCTCATTGTAAACTATGACTCCAGTTAACAAATCCATCTTTAGAGTTTAAGATGAAGGATGACTTTATTGCATCGGATTTCTGTTTGTTATTTCTGTTTGTTATTTCTGTTTATTATTTCTGTTTTCATTTCTTCTTTATCTTTCGATTACCCGCTATTACATCAGGCATAAAGTCATGACGCCTGGTATTGCGCTTCTGACTGATTTTTGCGTGGGCCTATATACCATTTTACAGGCATCCCTCAACCATATAGACAGCCTCGCCGACTTCCGATGTACTTGAAGCTTAGATCCTTCAAGAGTGATCGTTGCAGGAGACCTGATGTCCATGTAACTCTTTCTCGGACAGAGTTAGTTTTAGTGAGGGCATAACGGGTGCCTTTCTCTACAGGCTATCCTACCTTTGGTGAGGTCGTTCCATACACAACGTAAGATACCACTCCTTAATGATCTTTTAGTGCCCTGTTTTCATTTGAAGGCTCCCACCTTTTGTCCGCTATAAAGTAAGCTTTGATCTTAGCAAAAAAGAGTTTAAAAAAGTAAAGGAACCCTTTCATACCACGTGGTATATAGGTCAATACAGTGTTAGGCCTGTATTTTTCATTGACCGTCGGCACACAATGGGTGATGTGGTCAGCATCACGCCGGCCTCCTTTACTTTCCCAGAGCATATCTGGTTACCCAGTTGAGGCTGGGTCGACCTGAGAGCCATCGTGGTCGGGAAAAATTCCACGGCGCATTGCGGGAGCTGAACCCAGACCACCAGCCTTGCGAAGCGAGTTCACTAACAACTACGCTACAGCGGCTCTCGAAAAAAAAAGGTTGCGACTTATTTAAAAAACAATTTATTGGGCTCTACTTGAAAGTGCTAAAACGAGTGACCCAGTACGATTGAACGTGTAACCTCCGAGCCTCGTCATTCTTTTGAAAGTAATCTGCTCTGATATTGTTTAAGTTGGTTTGATTGTGTCATGTGGCGTTTATTGAAGACTCCCATCCTTTGGTTGCGATCATCTTCTTCTTCTGCGTTCTCACTAGATTAGGATTTTGGATTCCCTAATAAAGGCAGCCATCTGTCTAAGATTATCAGCCACGTCATACAGTTTGTCTTGGACGCTGGTGTGAGTGGGCCACCTCTTTCTTCTCGTCTGCATACTGGGGGCAGTTCTGTAGGATATAATTCTTATGATTTTTGCTTCTCCGTTTGTGCCGACCTCTTCCCGCAGTAACTTTTGGCCACCCTCGTGATGGTAGGTCTGACATTCTTACTGCGTGGCTAAGTCTCAGAGACAGATTGGCGACCGTAGAATCCGTTATCCCATTTTTTATTTTGAGTAGTCGTTAAACCATGTTATGCGCCTTACGGTCTGGTGCATCCTTTTTCTGCAAGCATTTATTTCGGGTTAGCATTCCCTAGCGGACACGTGCATCGGATTTCAGCCAAACCTCCTTAATCGCCTCTTACGACATGCGTGGCAGGTAACAGTGGTTTTATTCTTTACACCCCAAATTTGTGCCCTGGTAACCACTCGGGCGAGGTTGCGATCAAATGGGCACAACACTCTTTGGCGTGGGGGTGGGGTGGGGAGAGGCCTTACTCTTTAGTCCCGCAGAGAGTGGTACCCAGTAACGTTTTAATCGTTTAAAATCACGAATTTCATCATTCTTTCGAATTTAAGCTGCTCGGAATTGTTTAATATATTTAGTTTCCTATTGGCTATATGAAGGCTTCCACTCTTTGGTCGCGGTCAAGTGGGCACAACACTTTGATCCTTAATGTTACTTGTTTTATTACTTTTTTTTTGGCTCTTCTCTTTAGTGCCACAGAGGGTGGTACCCGGTAACGTTTTAAACGTGTAAAATCCGGAGCGTCGTCATTTTTTCGAACGAGAGCTGCTCGGATTTGTTTAGTATATTTAGTTGCGTATTGACTCTATTAAGGCTCCCACCCTTTGGTCGCGATTAAGTAGGCACTACAATTTGATCTTAACCAAAATGCCCTCATATATTTATTTACTCACACACCACTATATGTTTGTTTGTTTGGTAGGGGATTAAACACTCTTTAAGCCGAGGCACGCTTCTTTCAACCCAAGGCGAACCTTTTATTGGTTATATCAGAGCGTGTAGGCCAACAAAGATTAAAAATAAGAATTAATTTCTTTCCAAGTATTAGTTCACACCGCTATATAATTTCTATTGTTATTTTATACCAAGCACACAACAATAAGTTTAACTATTTTCCTGCTATCGATCTACATCTACTAACTCATCTCTGTCCCGACATGTCAATACTCCTAGAAGTTATCAAGAAGCTAGCTAGCTATACATGATGAAATTCACGCCGAGAAGATGCCAACTCCGATCTTCAACCATTTTGCCGCTCTATCAAGAAAACGTATTTCCTGTATAAACGCTTCAGTTGTTTCCCTTTCAGGTTTTACAATCAAATCAGTTATCTCCCCTGCTGTTTATATTTTCTTTTTTTTCAGCTCATTTTCTCTCAACTTTGCACTTTGTTTGGTGAGTTCACTCCGTCTTCTTCTATTTGTGTTTTGTTCATTTTCTCTGCTCACTCGCAAAGGTCATTTCCTACTTAAGGGAATAGTAGTATATTTTATTTAGTATCATTGAAACGTACAGTGCAATATACAGTGCTACATAGAACCAATACTCACATACGGTTGCGAGACATGGACAATAAACAAACACATCGAAAAATCTCTGAGGGCCACATAGATATGGTTTTTACAGAAGAATGATGAGAATCCCATGGACTGATATAATAACTAATGTGGAGGTGTTGAACGAGGTCAAGGTGATGGGGAAGAAAGGTTTAGAACACATTGTAACAACCGGTGAAAACAAGGGAGGACGAGGCAGAGAAAGACAGGGAGAGAAAACTTTGAATAGCCTGACTTCATGGCGCGGAAAAGCGTCAACATCTGAGATCATAGCAAACACAGGAGAAAGAGAGTTAATGAAGATCCATGATTACCTTCCCCAGCCAGCACGGCACCTGATGATGATCATCATCATTTTAACCCTTTCACGCTATAATTTTTCTTTCACCTTCGTTTATGTTTGTTCTCTGGTAGTAGCATGTCCCTCGTGGAACGTTGCTTTTATCACAGCCCGCCTGGAAAACTCTCTCTCTCTCGCAAGTTCTCCTGCTTCTTCAAGCGTCATATTCAAGGTTTCATATTCAAGGTTTCATATTCAAGGTTTCATATTCAAGGTTTCATATTGAAGGTTTCATATTCAAGGTTTCATATTCAAGGTTTCATATTCAAGGTTTCATATTCAAGGTTTCATATTCAAGGTTTCATATTCAGGTTTTATATTCAAGGTTTCATATTCAAGGTTTCATATTCAGGTTTTATATTCAAGGTTTCATATTCAAGGTTTTATATTCAAGGTTTCATATTCAAGGTTTCATATTCAGGGTTTCATATTCAAGGTTTCATATTCAAGGTTTCATATTCAAGGTTTTATATTCAAGGTTTCATATTCAAGGTTTCATATTCAAGGTTTCATATTCAAGGTTTCATATTCAAGGTTTTACTGCCACCTTCGTGTTGGTCATCCCCTACCTCGTACTCCAGGAACCATGCCTTCCATTGCCGTTCTCTCCAAACCACTGTAACCTGGCCAAAATATTTCCCCTTCCTGGACATAATGTTTATGAGCTAATGCTTCTAGATATGCAGGTATTATTGTTTTCTCTTCTATGTCCAGGATGTTTTAATAAATTTTCCGTAACACTTTGTTTCAAAAGCTTCAGTTTGCTTGGTATGGAAGGGTTGGGGGTGTTAACGTCTCTTTGAGCCGAGACATACTCTTTCAACCTAAGGTTAGTTAGTTAATTAATTTGTTCCTTTCGTGCCAAAGGCGGCACATAGGGCAGAAGTTTTAGATCTCCATGTGATGCGGTTCTTTGCTAGCAGTTGGAGATCTTGTATGGTTTTACATCCCAATAGTTTACTTTCTTGTTGGATGGTTCTTCGAAGAGTGGTCTTTGGTCTTCCACGTTTTCTTTTCCCAACTGGTGAACACATAAGGACTTGTCGATTTAGTCTCTTTTCGTCTGATCTAAGAACATGACCTAAATATTTCCACCTTCGTTTCCTTATAATATTTGATACGGGTCAACCTAAGGAGGAGCCATTTATTTGTTATATTACAGCGTGTAGGCGAACAAACATGTTATATTACAGCGTGTAGGCGAACAAACATGTTATATTACAGCGTGTAGGCGAACAAGCATGTTATATTACAGCGTGTAGGCGAACACACATGTTATATTACAGCGTGTAGGCGAACAAACATGTTATATTACAGCGTGTAGGCGAACAAACATGTTATATTACAGCGTGTAGGCGAACAAACATGTTACATTACAGCGTGTAGGCGAACAAACATGTTATATTA
Source organism: Arion vulgaris (assembly GCA_020796225.1). Classification (NCBI taxonomy): domain Eukaryota; kingdom Metazoa; phylum Mollusca; class Gastropoda; order Stylommatophora; family Arionidae; genus Arion; species Arion vulgaris. The sequence continues at coordinate 15,826,985 of CM036768.1, forward strand.
CAGCGTGTAGGCGAACAAACATGTTATATTACAGCGTGTAGGCGAACAAACATGTTATATTACAGCGTGTAGGCGAACAAACATGTTATATTACAGCGTGTAGGCGAACAAACATGTTATATTACAGCGTGTAGGCGAACAAACATGTTATATTACAGCGTGTAGGCGAACAAACATGTTATATTACAGCGTGTAGGCGAACAAACATGTTATATTACAGCGTGTAGGCGAACAAACATGTTATATTACAGCGTGTAGGCGAACAAACATGTTATATTACAGCGTGTAGGCGAACAAACATGTTATATCACAGCGTGTAGGCGAACAAACATGTTACATTACAGCGTGTAGGCGAACAAACATGTTATATTACAGCGTGTAGGCGAACAAACATGTTATATTACAGCGTGTAGGCGAACAAACATGTTATATTACAGCGTGTAGGAGAACAAACATACAAAATAATAATCAACTTCTTTGCGAAGAATTCAGTGTGTTATGTTAGAGGTCATAGATCAATAAATATAAAACAATAAAAATAAATTCTTTTCGTAGAATCCATTAGTCAACCACTAGTGACAACTGTTATAAGAAAAAGAAGATGGAGATATGTTGGACACACATTGAGGAGAAATGATCAACGAATATCAAAGCAGGCATTGAAGTGGGATGCAAAGGGTTCAAGAAAGAGAGGTCGACCTAAAGAGACCCTGAAACGAACTTTGCTCAGATAGGCAGGAAATATCGGTCTCAGTTCCATGGAGGAGATTGAGCGAGTGGTCCAGGATAGAGTGGTATGGAGAAATTACTTGCAGGCCCTATGTAATGTATAACGGTACGAGAGGAATTATTATTATTATTATTATTATTATTATTAGTTAAAAGCTATATTTTTGTTTTATTCTTTGCATCCCTTGCGAGCCCCGGATACCGACATACTCCTGTCGTTCTGAAAGTCATGGATTCTAATCTGGACCAGGTGGTTCTGTTCCTTCATTAATTTTGTATGCAGACACCAAGATTGTTCCTGGGTGGAGCTTCATTGTAAGATTATTGACAATCATCATCATCAAGTAGCTTGTCTCTTCCGGAACTTGGCGTCCATGAAAGAAATCCTGAAAAATTCGGTCTCTTCGCGACTCTCTGTTGGATGAGGACACTAAAATCGATGTTGAATCGATCAAGCGATTTAAGCAGTTTGGAGTTACCCGTTGTTCAAGTCGAACTGGATGCCTAAGAGGCAGAGCGAGAGGTGTGTTTAATCAGTGAGCCACAGGAACCATCAGTATGCATACTCTTCGATATCTGTTGGGGAGACTGAGCACCTATGGGTCTGCCCGGAGTGCAATGATGTCAGTTTAGTAACCAATAACCAATCCTGAAAAAATCTCTATTCTGTGCAAGATGACCGGCGTCAGCAGCAGTCATTCTCAGATCGTCAATGACGTCTTGCACCCATCGTCTTCTAGGTCTTCCTCTTATTCTTCTTCCAGGCACCATTCCCTCCAAAATTATCTTCTCCACGCACTCATGCCGTTTGATGTGTCCTATCATATGTAACGTAATTCCCTAGGTGTGTATAGTATTCGAAATCTCACAGTACCATGTTTTACAATTTAGAAGTGAGAAGAGTACTTAGAATATCATGGACAGAGAAAAGAACAAATGTTTCTGTTCTGCAACAGCTTGATATTAAAGAGAGTTGGCTATTAAAGAGCAGAATATCAAGGAAAATCAAATATTTCGGACACATCAAACAACATGAGTGCCTAGAGAAAATACTTTTGGAGATAATGTTGTCTGGAAGAAGAATAAGAGGAAGACCTAGAAGACGATGGGTGCAAGATGTCATTGACGATCTGAGAATGACTGCTGCTGACCTCGGTCAACTTGCACAGAACAGAGAGTTGTCAGGACTGCTGTCATGGGAGCCAAGTTCCGGACGAGACAAGCTACTTGATAATGATGATGATGATACCACAGGTGTCGCTAGGATTTGGCTTCTCTAAGTGACAACATTCTGATGACAAGCTATTTGATGAGCTGAGCTTGACAGGTAGCTATTACTACAAAAATCATCATCATCAAGGTGCGTATCCTTTATAGGACGTTGCTCTCTTTGCAGCACATCTGAAATTCACTCTGTCACTTGCCAGTTCACCCACTTCGTTGATGGTCATGTTCATGGTTTCTTTAATATCTTGCAGCCATCTTCTTCTTGGTCTGCCTCTGCGTCCTGTGACCCTGCCCTCTAGTATTGTTCTTTCCAGGCCATCGTGACGCTTGATGTGACCAAAGTATGTAATTTGTATGTATATTATGTTGTTTATCAGCCAATTCTCTTTAACATTTAGTTCGTTCAGGACATCAGTGTTCTTTCTTTTTTCTGTTTATGTTATTCGTATTATCTTTACTACAAAAATACAAGTATAAAATGACATGTTGGTCGTCCAAGAAACATCGAATGAAATAACTGAAGTCGGCAGAGCTGAAAAAGCCTCTACTCAAAATCTCAGTTATAGCCCTAGAAATATACTGCATTATTGACAGTCTGGCTAGTGGTTCGAATCCTGTGTTTGGTAATTTTTTTTTTTTGTCTTCTTGAAGCCCCTAATCTTCTTCTTCGAGCGCTCCATATTGACCACTTGTCAACCACTCTGTGTGATTTGTATGTGGTCTGCGCCTAAAAGCGATTGTACATTGTGCCAGTTATGCGCCTACAAGTAGGCTAGCACATCCGATTTCTGCGCTGCTGTTTATTTACTAGGGTAACATCCTGTTGTTAGATCAGGATAGCATCATGTTCTTAGATCAGACGAAAAGAGACTAAATCGACAAATTCTTATGTGGTCACCAGTTGGGAAAAGAAAGCGTGGACGATCTAAGACCACTCTTCGAAGTACAATCCAACAAGAAAGTAAACTATTGGGATGTAAAACCATACAAGATCTCCAATTGCTACCAAGGAACCGCATCATATGGAGATCTAAAACCTCTGCCCTATGTGCCGCCTTTGGCACGAAAGGAACAAACTAACTGACTAACATCCTTAGAGCTTACATAAGTCGCCTCTTACGACATGCTTTATAGGTTGCAGTGGTACTATTCTTTGCTTTCTTTGCGAGCCCTGACACAACACGGTGCAGCCCCTAATCAATTATTATTCACTGTCTATTTATTCGTCGTATTCAGTGTAGATGAGATCGAGTGTCTAATCATATCGGAGACGGATGATAAAACGTAGGTCCCGTGTTCAAATTGAGCAAGTAAAAGAACAGTTCAAAATCGAGAAGTGCAGGCAGGAATTCCGCTGCCCGGGCACAATTCATTATAAAATATTTAAAATAAAATTCCGACAAACATTTCTTCACTATCTTCAAAATTATATCGGGAATCATCGCCGGTAGAGAACCGCTGTAGCGTAGTTGTTAGTGAACTCGCTTCTCAAGGCTGGTGGTCTGGGTTCAGCTCCGCAATGCGCGTGGAATTTTCCCGACCACGACGGCTCTCAGGTCGACCCAGCCTCAATTGGGTACCAGATAGGCTCTGGGAAAGTAAAGGCGGCCAACGAAAAATACAGACCTAAAACTGTATTGACCTATATACCACGAGGTATGAAAGGGTTATTTAAAAAAAACCATCGCCGGTGCTGCGGTATTCGTGCACTGTCGCTGAGATCTTCATGTGTAAGAAACTGATCGGAACACACATGGTTACTCACCGAAGCGCAATGCTGATGGTCCAATCACTCAACCATTCAATCAAACTTTCATATAGGCTCCCCAGTTCTTAAGACACATCCTATCCTCTACGTTATATTATCATCTAGTAAACAAACAGAAAAGCCCAAATCTCTTTATTCTAAATTACCCAAACATCAATTATGTGTCAAGAAACAAACCTGAGCAAATTTAATGTCAACATTTTTAAAACAAAAACTTGATGAGCCGAGGTGTATATGTTATGGAAATTGTGATATTGGTCATGTAGGCGGCCATGTTGGCTGACCCGGTTTTAATTAATCACAACTGTCAATAATATCATTAGCTTCTGGGGTCAAAAGGTTGAAAATCTTAATGTCAGATCTCCAAGGGGATAAAACTCTCCGGAAATGGATGCAGGAAAGGGAAGTAACTTTAGGGGAGGTAAAGAGAAATGAAGAAAATGGAACGCATCCAGAGCCCTGGATAAAAGGTATATATAGTTGTGTTTTTTTTATCCTGACGTTGAGAGGCAAAACAGGATTTGAGAAAGAGGAAAGAGGGTTAGTTGTTGCCCCCTCCCTCCCCCACTCCCCTCCCCCACTCCCCTCCCCAAGCATAACGAGTATTTTGTTCTCATTTTGTATGTCATCATCATCATCAAGTTGCTTGTTTTGGCAGAACTTTGCAACCCCAAATGTCCTTCGGATTTTCTCTCTCTCATAGTCCAGATCTGCAGCCGTCATGTTCAAACCATCAGTTACATCCTGAATCCATCTTCTCCTTGGTTTTCTCATCTTTACCGGTATGCCTCCTTCCATAATGGTCTTCTCCAGCTCTTTGCGTCTGTTTATATGTCCAAAATACCTGAATTTTCTCTTTCTATTTTGTATGTAGTTTATGAAAAATAGATCTATCCAGAAAGAATTCAAAAATCAAACAAAATTTGATGATGCTACAAATAAGAGTAGAAACAAAATTTGATGATGCTACAAATAAGAGTAGAAACAAAATTGATGCGATTTAGAAAAAAATGAACATAAAATGACACGAAATGTTGGAGAAAACCCTAATTTTTCCATTTAACTTGGTTTAACTATTGGATTCTCCTAAAAGAGAATCATTAGGTTGATTTTTATTTATCATATTTGGTAGTCTAGACGCTCTGATTTAACCAATAATGCCCGTCTGCCCAGCGTGTTCGTAGAGCGTTGGACTACGGGTGACTATCCCTCTGTGTGTGCGGGTTCAATTCCGCGGGATGGCAGAAAAAGCCACAGATTCCCCAGATTTACGGTGTTCGTGGCACCGAACCGAAGGGTTACGATGTCAATGGCACCGAGCCGAAGAGCTGAAAAGCTCAAGTGCTTGTGGATCGCAAAAAATTAAAAAATTAAAAAAAATAATTTAACCAATAAATACTTGTTTTTAGGTTGAAAGGGTGTGCCTCGGCATAAAGAGATGTTAACCCCCTACATAACAAAAATTAAAAAATTGAAGGATTTTGGAAATATAAAAACACACGAAGGGTTGAAAAAACCGTTAATACTACTTAGATTCTCGCATCATCATCATCAGGTGCCGTGCCAGCTGGTGTAGGCGATCATGGATCTCTACAAATCTCTGTCTGTGGTGTTTATTATCAACTCAGATGAGGACGCTTTTCAGTGCCATGAAGTCAAGCTATACAATATTTTCTCTCATTGTCTTCTACTGTCTCGTCTACCCTCGATTTTACCGGTTGTCACAATGTGTTCTAAACCTCTCCTCCTCATCACATGCTTGAAAAATGATGAATTTCTCTTTCTTATATTGATGATAAGCTTTCTCTGTGTCTTGTCCTCACTCAACACCTCAATATTAGATTCTCCACAAGAGGTTAATTCGTGTATGCGTGTATGCGTGTATGCGTGTATGCGTGTATGCGTGTATGCGTGTTTGTTGACCTACTCTTTTTTTGCCGCTAGGCGTAGTAGGATTAACTGATGATCGGTTTCCAGATAATGTACGCTCGGTCGCTTGATATGGTGTGGTATTGTAGAGTTTTAAGATGTCTGTAACTCCATCAACCCATCTTTTTCTTGGTCTGCCCCTTCCTCTTTATAATTCCATTTTCAGGTTGTACGCTCTTGCAACTGGTGTATTCGGTTCATTCTGACCAAGTGGCCAAACCATTTGAGTCTCCGCTTTTCAATAAATATAATAGCAGGTGTTGTTCCGACTGTTCTTATAATTTCCTTATCTCTTATATGGTCTCTTCTTGTTTTATTTACTGCTTTCCTCAAGCAACTCGTTTCGCATGTGGTAATTTTCCTTTCTTGTTCTTTTGTCAGTGCCCATGTTTGGCACTGGTAGCACGCTCTAATATAACTGAAATAAGGCTTGTTCTTAGGTTGAACAAGCGTGCCTCGCTTAAAGGTGCCTTAGCCGCCTACATACCACATTAAGCAAACTAAAGTACCAATATGGAAGGAGACATTCCTGCAAAAAGTAGAAAAGTAATACTACGAATAAGATAGATTCAGTATATCTCCCGAGTCGTTACCGGGCCCAAATTTGGGTGTAAATAATAGAACCACTGCTCCCTGCCATGCACGTCGTAAGAGACGTCTAAGAAGGTTGGACGTGGGGCATGCTACCCCACACCATAAAAGCACTAGATGGCTACAGAACGGAGAACGAACCGAGTAAAAGTTGGCTGAAACCGGACACATCGCCGAAGGATAAGCACCAGAGCTTCAAATGTTGCTGAAGATGTGACGTAAAACACAACAATGCTAAAACTGCATGAATCAGCTTTCCACATGAATAGAATTTATGGGGAGATCTGGTACATCGATCTGGTCGGTGATTGCGCGAGAGAGAGAGATTCAGTATGTAGCTGATAAAGACCACACTAAATAAACATGGATATAACACAACAAGAACGACTCTGCTGGCCCTCGAACGCAAATTAAATCTCCCACTCCTGCGCTTAACGCCAAGAGTGGACAACCAATTCCATCATCCAACTGGTGAAAAGAAAAAGACAATAGATATTCTTATGATTTGGGGATGATGAATGCAGAGACGAAACATCTGATCTATGAGAGAGAGAGAGAGAGAGAGAGGGGGAGGGAGAGAGAAACATTTCGACGGACTATTAGAGCTGCAAAGTTCTGATCAGGACAAGCTATTTATTGATGATAACATGGACAGAGAAATGAACACACTTTTCTGTTCTGCAACAACTTGATATTAAAGAGAGTTGGATATTAAAGAGCATAAAATCAAAGAAAATTAAATATGTCGGACACATCAGACGACATGAATGCTTAGAGAAGATTTTCTTACAGTATATTTTCACGAATGATAAAAATAGACCACCAGTTAAGAAAGCAATGGCAAACTAGTGAACGTATAACTGGTGCCAAGAAAATCAGCGACTCGTTTACTGTGGTTGAGGGCAAAGTTCCGTAAAGGATATGCCACGATTTTAATTTTTACTCCACATATATTTTTAATTTTGATAATTTTGGAGAGAATGGTGCCTGGAAGAAGAATGAGAGGAAGACCTAGAAGACAATGGGTGCAATATGTCATTTACGATCTGAATTTTTTTATTTTTTTTTCCGATCCAGAAGCACTTGAGCTTTTGAGCTCTTCGGCTCGGTGCCATGGACATCGTAACCCTTCGGTTCGGTGCCACGAACACCGTAAATCTGGGGAATCTGTGCCTTTTTCTGCCATCCCGCGGAATTGAACCGGCACACACATAGGGATAGTTACCCGTAGTCCAACGCGCTACGAACACGCTGGGCAGACGGGCGTTACGATGTGATAATGACTGCTGCTGCTAACACCAGTCAACTTGAACAGAACAGAGAGTTTTTCAGGACTTCATGTCCTGTGAGCCAAGTTCCGGAAGGGACGATCTACTTGAAGAGGATGATGATATAGTTTGACATATAAAATCAACACATACTAATTGTTTCAGTGTGACAATTAACAGGAGTATCATAAACAGTTTACTTTTACCTAAACCAAACAGGATGCTGGCAGAATGTCACTGACATATGAACAACAATATAGTGTCAACTTTATCTATTATTTTAAGATTAGATACATCGCTCCAGGGATCTCATGGAAATACATCAGGGAATAAACATCCGGTTTGCCTTGACCTACAAAATAGCGCCAAACTGTTTTGTAGGAAGTCGCAGAACCTGTATTATAATAATTTTTAAATAATTTAGAATTAGGAATAGGTAATTCTTCTTTCAGGCCTGCACACAAAGAAACCTTATCAAAAGAATAAGAATCCGACAATCAAGGTTCTTCGGGCATATAATGCGAAGAGAAGGTTTAGAACATTTGGTGACTACAGGTAAAATTCAGGAAGGAGAGATCGTGGAAGACAGAGGGAGAAGATGTTGGATGGCCTGACATCATGGTTCGACAAAATATCGACGTCAGAACTGATTACATGCACCAAGCAAAGAGAGTTGTGGAGAGACATGATCGCCTACGCCGGCAGGCATGGCATTTGATTGATTGAATTCTTCTTTGAACGCGTCACATCGACCATTTGTAAACCACACTGTTTGATTTGTATGTGATATGAGCCTAAGAGCGATTGTACGTAGTGTGAGATATTTGTACCTACAAGTAGGCCAGCACATCCGATTTCTGCGATTTTTTAATTACTAGGATAGCTTCCCTAGGTCGTATATCAGTCGTCTCTTACGACATGTCTTGTAGGTGGCAGTGGTACTATTCTTTGCTTCCCTTGTGTGCCCCTGCACAACACGGACGAGGAAGAGGTAATGATTCTGATCTGTGGAACGGAGTAGCGTAATGCGTACATGTTCGCATATCGACTTGGACGGACACAAGAGGGTTTTGGGTTGTCTCACTAGACCTTCCCCACGTAAGCAAAGGAATTGGATGAAGTAGGGCTGTATGTTTGAGGGCAGAGAAGGGTGTGTGTTTAACCAGCGAGTCTCAGGAACCGTTACTATCAGTGGCGGCTCCTGATCATTTTTGTTGGTGGGGCCAGACACAAATTTTCGAGAAAATCATGGCTTTGGGTTAAGTTACATTTTAATTTATTAAATAATAAAAACGCGTTACACATTATTTTTGGTGTAGCCGGCCCTCTGACCCTTAATGACGAGCCGCCACTGTATTTGATCTTAGTTTGGTTCCAACTCCACCGATTTTGTTTCCATTAAAAGCATGGTTCTTTAACCGCTATTGATAACGATGAAATAATTTGAAAAGATGCATTCAGAGTGTGCTCACTTAAGGAAATTATTTCCATTTACTTTTTCCATTATTTATGTTTTCAATCCACTTTTCAATCCACTTTTCAATCCATTTCTAAATCCATCTTTTTCTTTACATTTTCGTTATTGTTTAAAAATGTTTTTGACAATGTCCGTTCTTTTTATAATTCTCTTCCTCGATGTGTTTTTCTATCTATATTTTACCTCTGTCGTCTTATTGTGTTTTCCTGCACACATTAATGATCATTGCTTCCACTTTTTCTTCTTCTTCGGACGCTCCATATCGACTACTTGTTAAACCACCCTTTGTGATTTATATGTGATCCGAGCCTAAGAACGACTATGTTGTACCAGTTATGCGACTACAAGTATGCTGGTTTATCTGCCAAGGTTTTTTTTTTAGTATGGTAGTTTCCCTTGGTCCCTACCCCAGTCGCCTCTTACGACATGCCTTGAAGGTCGCAGTAGTACTATTCTTTGCTCCCTTGCTCGGACCCCGGCAACACACAGGCTTCTTATAGTCCAACAGCGTACCGTGTGCACACCACGAAACTTACCAACCTGCCTTCGAACCCTGGAACCTCCACGTTACGTGTTTACTAGCATATAGTGTTATCAACTTAGCTATCGGCGACCTCCCTTTCTATATTATTCTTGGTCCTCGATTTGTTACTCTGTTTCTAATATCCGTTCTTCATATTTTTCCTTCTTCCTATCATCTTCTTACGCGCTGTTATTCCTCTTCATTACATTATCACACTAATTCCTATCCCATAATTTTTCTTCTCTGTCCAGCTCTCAGATATTTTCATCTCCGACTCCATATTCTTCAATTCCTTTGTCAGACATCTTGCTTTTTTTTTTTCTCTCAGGCCTTTCTTTCTTTTCTCCTTTTAAAAAAAAATTCTACCCAGTGGCGGCTCGTAACCATTTTTGCTGGTGGGGCCAGACAAATATTTTTGGAAAAATCATGGATTTGGTGGTTATTTTTAAATTTAAAAATAATAAAAACACGCTACATATTATGTTTGGTGGGGCCCGACCCCAATGGCCCTTAATGACGAGCCGCCTCTGATTCTACCTATTCTCTGTATTATTTGTACAAAGCTTGTTCTTTTCTACTCTCCAATATCTACTTCCCCATTTTATTTTGTCTCACAGGAACCATCAGTATGCATACCCTTCGACCTCTGTTCGAGTAGAATAAGCACCTATGGGTCTTCCTGGAGTGATATGAAGCCAGTTCGATAACCAATAATCAATTTTCTCTCTCATTTCATACTATTACCATTCCTCTTTGCCTCTACTGGTTTCAAACACAAACATCATCTTTCAACCTGATGTCTCCAAGCTTTGAAATCCCTGACAGTCAGTTCTAATTATAGCCCTTTCATCCCTGCGTCCCTGCTCCTGATTTATATTTCTCATTTTCTCTTATTTGTGTCAGGGGAGTTCCTTGGGAGATTCCATAACAATGCCTCACGATGTAATGCTAAAGAACTTTCTTGTTTATGAAGATTGAAATTCACAGATATCGTTCACAATTTGTGAAATCACTTCCAAAGACTGTGACTCGAATAAGGAAAACAACACTACGTTGGATCTGCTAGTATCGTTTAAGTGATTCCTTCTTCCTTTCATTCGCTTGAAATACTGTCTTTATGTTCAATATTGTCTTTTGTATAAATTTTTCGTAAGGGGGGCGTCTGTAGTTCAAGCGGTAGGGAGCTTGGTCACAAACCCGAACGTACCTGGTTCAAACCCCACGGTTGGCAAGTTTGAAAGCAAATTCGTTTCTGTGTGATTTTTACAAAAGGTAAAAAGTAGAACTCACCGTTCATAAAGCATAGGCAAACTACTGAACTATAAGTGATGCCTAGAAAAATCAACTTACTCGTTTATTGTGGTTGATGGCTACGTCCTATAAAGGATATGCTACGATTTTCATTTCATAAATTTTACTGTATTTTTGTAATTCACACAGAGGTCGGTGCAGTATTTTCTTTCTAGTATTGTTTTCTAGACCAGCGGTTCCCAAACTTTGCTTTACCGTGAACCCACTTTTAAATACATTTCTCTGATGCGGACCCCAACAGTTTCTATATATGAAAATCTTCTAGCAATGGAGTTATTATTACACCACACCAACAGAGAAGCTGGTTCCAATTTCTTAGACTGCGGGAAACTTCAAATGATCTTTTATCGTGTCCTGTCAGACATTTAACTCCGGTCTGGTCTGTGTCCTTTCATTTCGCAGCGGAAATAGTTTACCATTGTTTTATACATGTTGTTGAAATGTATTTTTCTGTTTGAAATGCTAAAAATGTTATTATTTCTTCAAGCGCTTGAGGACTGTGAGTACCTCGCATAACCCCAGGGGTGCGTGGACTCCTGTTTGGGAAACGATGTTCTAGACCAATGAGTTTTTCTTTAGTATACCATTCTCATGAGAGCCGCTGTAGCGTAGTTGTTAGTGAACACGCTTCTCAAGGCTGGTGTTCTGGGTTCAGCTCCCGCAATGCGCGTTGAATTTTTTCCGACCGCGACGGCTCTCAGGTCGACCCAGCCTCAACTGGGTACCAGACATGCTCTAGGAAAGTAAAGGCGGCCGGCGTGATGCTGACCACATCACCCATCGTGTGCCGACGGTCAATGAAAAATACAGGTCTAACACTGTATTGACCTATATACCACGAGGTATGAAAGAGTTCCTTTACCCTTTTTTTATACCATTCTCATGCTTGTCTTGAAGAACGTGCTGTACAGTCATGTGATCCCTGTCAACATGTACACATTACTGAATTGATAAAGTTTGAACTTTGTATACATGGATCAGTCCCATATTTCTCGCCGTTCTCAGTATATTTCGTCTCAGTATATTTCGTCTCAGTATATTTCGTCTCAGTATATTTCGTCTCAGTATATTTCGTCTCAGTATATTTCTCTAGGTCGTCTTTACTTTCTTGAGTCATTTTCCTCCCACTTCAATGCCTGCTTTGTTATTCTTTGATCAAATCTTCATAGAGTATGTCCAACATATCTCCATCTTCACATTTTTATAACAGCTGTTACTAGAGGTTGACCAGACATTTCTCTGATTTTATTATGTCTCCAGAATTCGTACCATTTTATGTTCATTATTTCTTCCAGGAGTTTCATGGACAGAAAAACAGACAAATAAACAAGTTTTAGGAAAACTAGGCATGAAGAAACAATTGTTAAGAGAAATAAAATTCAGACAAGTAAAGTATTTTGGGCACATAAAAGGCATGACACCATGATAAAACATTTACTAGAGGGGAAGTTGAGGGAGGAAGAGCAAGAGGAAGACCGAGAGATAAGTGGGAGGAAACTTTAAGAAATGGACAGGTTACAGTCTGGCAGTGTGCAACACCAAGGCGAAAGACAGAGGATGCTGGAGATTCATTGCAGCCAACCTTCGATGTGGAGACGGCACCTGATGATGATGATTTCTTCCAGACATTATTTTCAAATACATTCAACTTGCTTTCTATATCTTTTAGTCATTTTCTAACTCCTGCTGAATATACTGGCTAAAGAGGGAGTAGGAATGCCCCAAGAAAACAACCTGGTTAGCTATGAAGAAGCAAAAACCATCGCCAAAGGGCACTACAGGGCAAAGTGGGATAAAGAACACCCAAAACACAACAAGAATGATGGATATTACCAACTGTCCAGAAGGGACCAGACAGCTATACTTCGCCTTCGGACGGGTCACAACAGAATGAGACACCACCTGTACACCAAATTCAAGATAGGCACCAACGACCTGTGCCCTTGTGGCTTAGCAAGTATGACAACAGAACATATCCTACAGAACTGCCCCAGTATGCAGACCTGAGAAGAAAGAGGTGACCCACTTACACCAGCGTCCAAGACAAACTGTATGGCGTGGCTGATGATCTGAGGCAGACGGCTGCCTTTGTTAGAGAATCCGAAATCCCAATCTAGTGAGAACACAGAAGAAGATATACTAGATTTGATACAACATTGACATTTAAAATTTGTAATTTTAATTTACAAAACATGAAAGAACAAAGTTGAAGCTTTTGAAACAATGTGTTACAGAAATGTTCTTAGAACATCTTGGACAGAGACGAGAAAACAACAAAGACATCCTGCAAGACTTGCATATCGAGGCTAGGAACATTGGCTTATAAATAACAATATGTACCGGAAGATTAAATATTTTGGTCCCGTTAAAGTCACAGTGGTTTGAAAAGTACGGGAATGAAAGGCATTCGTTCCTGGAGTACGAGGCAGGGCGCAACCTAGACGAAGGTGGAAGCAGGCCATCATAGAAGCCTTGAACATGACGATGAGGGAGACGGGAGAACTTGCTATAGATAGATAATGTTTAAGGCGATCTGTGAGGAAAGCGATGTTCCAAAAGAGTCATGCTACTATTTGATTGAATTTAGTTTTCAGAATATATGAAATGAAAATCGTGTCATATCCTAAAGTACGTAGCCATCAACCACAGTAAACGAGTCGTTGATTTTCTAGGCACCACATATACGTTCAGTAGTTTGCCATTGCTTTCTGAACGGGTGGCGCCATCATCCTTTATTAAAACCAATGGAAACAATTTGCAAGCAAACTGTCCGCAGAGTCATTCGAACTCAGAACGTCGGGTTAATAGACCGAGTCACTAACCCCTAGGCCACAGACGCTACATAATATATATTAGGAATGAATAGAGAATTACACAGAAGATACAGCTTAGTCAAATGAGATATATTGGTCACACTAAAAGACATGGGGTGGCGACTGTGGCTTAGGGGAAAGTGACTCGGTCTATTAACCCCGACGTTCTGAGTTCGAATCAGGCTGCGGACAGTTTGGTTGCAAATTTTTCTCAATGGATTTTTACAAAAGGACGACGGCATCACCCGTTCAGAAAGCAATGGCAAACTACTGAACGTAATAATGCCTAGAAAAATCAATCACATACAGTGTTGAAAAGCTGGGGTTGATTCGCAAAGTCCCGTAAAGGATATGCAATTAACCTTTCAAGAGACATCTCTTTCTCTCTCTCTCTTTCACCGCTTAGACTGATGTACCAGATTTCCCATAAATCTCATTCATGTGGAAATCTGATCCATGCAGCCTTAGCATGGGTGTGTTTCGCACATCTTCAGCACCATTTAGAGCTCTGGTGCTTATCCTTAGGCGATGTGTCCAGTTTTAGCCAGCGCTTACTGGGTTTGCTCTCCGTCAGCCTTTGGCTGTCCCCAGCCGACCTGCAAGGCAGCAGGTTGTTACTTTCTTTTAGGATAGCTACCCTAAGACAACCTTCCTTCCCGGGATGTTGAACGGCATCTGCCCAGGTTACCAGTCGTTTTTTTTTGACTACTTGGTTTGCCTACCGTCCAGTTTTGTGTACGGTTTGTTCCGCTAGCCTTTGATTGTCCCCAATCGAATTACAAGGCAGTAGTGGAAGAGACATGATTTGTTGAAGCCCATCTTGAAAAGTAAATTAGAAGACACGTTAGAAGGGTAAAGACAGAGAAGTTTTAAAAAATTGGATTGATTAAACCATCATCATTACACCTCGACGAGTAACCGTGTCTGCTCTGGTCACTTTCTTACACAGGAAGATTTCAGCGGCAGTGCACAGACTTCGTAGCACCGGCGAGATTCCCCGATGTAATTTAGACGATGATAAAAACATTTTGTAGGAATTTTTGTTATAAATCTTTTTAATAAATTGTGCCCGGGACAGAACTGATTGGAGAGTCATTACAGCGAACCTTCGATGCGAAGACGGCCCATCATTATTATTTTTTTTTTCTTCTTCTAACCAGGGCTGCGAGTTTTCATTCTTGGGCAGTCAATGCCAACTTGTAGAATGTGTTCTGTAATTGTGGAAGACTAGTGTAAAGTGTATTATGAACAGATGGGTGTGGTGGGAGGAGTTCTTGTCTATCTGAATGTAATCCAGGACATTCAAGCAAGATATGATGTACTGTCCCACATGAATGACTGCACTTTCTACAGTGTGGTAGGTGTGTGGGTTTATTCTGTATAGATGGTAATTCAGTTTCCCTCCTTTAAAATCACGTTACAAACTCGCCATTCACAACCGACGCCATACTTCTGGACAGCATAGTTACACCACGTGAGCACTTGAGCCATTGGAATTAATGAAGCGAACTATATTAACCACTGCTACGAGGCGACCCACTCGATGTATGATTTAAAGTGATCGACTTAAACTGTCATAGTTACCGATCGCTCAAAAAAAGTGATTCCCCATTTTCCAGAGAGCACTCCATTTATACCGGAGCCCGACTGCCGATGCCACTTTAAAGGAGTTTACGTAAACTGTTATATTATACCACACATATCCTCTTTTTCCCTTGTTCAGTTTCTCTGTTTCTTCTTTTCTTCTAACTGTTTAACATTTTCGATCTCTATAATCTCTGTTTTTCCCTTTTTATTTTTTTCACTGCGTCTCACCTTTCTTCATTGCATTCTTCATTTTTTCTGTCCCTTTAACCCTTTTATTCTATAAATTTGTTTTTACCACGTATTTTGTAGCAATAGGTTAGTATCGCGGTGGTACGCTATCTTGAAATATACCGTAAGCCGATATATCGGCCCAGAAGGTGAAGGGTTAAATAATTCCCACTTCTCGAGTTTCTTCCCCCACTCTTCTTGTTTTCTTCTCTTTCTCATCTTTACTTTTGCACATTTTTCTTTCCAAAAGCAACTTGCTCCATTCTACCCTATCATCTCTATCAGCGTTTCACCTTTCTTCATTGTTTCTTTTCTTTTTCTCTCGTTTTAACTAGTTTTCTCTTCTCAAGTTTCTTCCCCATCTCTTCTTGTTTTTCTTCTTTTCTCATCTTCCTTTTGCACATTTGTCCTCTCCAAAGCAACTTGCTCCATTCTACCCTATCATCTCTACGTCCGTCTGCACAGCGTGTTCGTAGCGCGTTGGACTACGTGTGACTATCCCTCTGTGTGTGCGGGTTCAATTCCGCGTGATGGCAGAAAAAGCCACATATTCCCCAGATTTACGGTGTTCGTGGCACCGAACCTAAGGGTTACGATGTCCATGGCACCGAGCAGAAGAGTTGAAAAGCTCAAGTGCTTTTAGATCGGGAAAAAAAAAATCTGTATGACTCATCTCCACCTCCCCTTGCTTCTCTTCATTTCTCCATAATCTCTTCTCCCATTCCATTACATTACATTACATTCCATTACATTACATTACATTACATGTCTTTGCAAGAAGTTTACTAAAAATTACTACATTTTAACTCAAATTACTAAATGAAAAGAGACTAAATCGACAAGTCCTTATGTAGTCACCAGTTGGGAAAGAAAACGTGGAAGACCAAAGACCACTCTTCGAAGAACCATCCAACAAGAAAGTAAACTATTGGGATGTAAAACCATACAAGATCTCCAACTGCTAGCAACGAACCGTATCACATGGAGATCTAAAACCTCTGCCCTATGTGCCGCCTTTGGCACGAAAGAAACAAACTAACTAAACTAACTAACTACCAAATAGCCATCTGTTCTCGTCTTTTCAAACGATTTATTATATTTTCTGTTCCTGTACTTCCAACTGACTATTTGAGTCGGGTATCCGCCCCTGTGTTGCCGGGCCTCGCAAAGGAGAAAGAATAGCAAAAATGTGACCTATAGGGCATGTCGTGAGAGGCGATTGAGGTAGGAGAACGAACCGAATATCTTTGGAATCAGAGCCGAGCACTTAACCCTTTCGCTGCTAAATACTTTCTGAAGGCTGAGCTAAAAATAGCTACTCTTTGTTTCTAGATCACAAACGTGAATGTACACCTATAGCAGTGATAATGGCAATGTATAACGTGTTAACATGTCTTTAGTTCACAGAGGAGATCATAACAGACGAGTTAATGCGTCTTTAGAAGTGACTGGGAAAAACGTATATATACGTCTTTAGCAGCTAAAGGGTTAATCACTACGCCACAGAGGTATCCAGAAGTATAGTTGTAGCAACTATTGCTAATACAGCATCGCCCATGTGTTACCAGGGCCCACAGGGAAGCAAAGAATAGTAATACTGCCACCTACAAGGCATGTCGTAAGAGGCGACTGTGGTAGGAGCCTAGGGAAGCTACCCTTGTAAATAAAAAACCTCGCAGAAATTGGATCTACTGGACTACTTGTAGGCGCATAATTAGCACAAAGCAAATCGCTCAGGCTCATATCACATACAAATCACAAAGAGTGATTAACAAGTGGTCGATATATAGCGTTCCAAGAAGAAGAAGAAGAAGAAGCACACACATCACTAAAGAACCAATATTGATATCTTTCGTGAAATTTAGTCTTAAGACAAGACGAATATGCTTAAACTTTCACCCTGTAATAACAACATTAAGTCTGTTCATTCGCCTGTAATAGTAGTCCTTACTCAAAACTTCTATTTTCAATTTTCTTCTCTTCTGAACGAATTACTAGTTTCAGCTCTCGAATTTTAGCTTCTCATACGGTTGAAAATCGGTCCAAATTGTTTCAGTAGTTCCAATTGAGATCTCACTATTTCCACTTTAAGTTTGAGACTTTCTACAAATTGCTTGAAATATGCTCTTATAGTGTATCGCTACAGCAACTATATTTCGTTGCAATTTGCAACAATTAAGTTATCGACTTTAGTCACTGTTTTCTCTATCAATGTTGTATTAGTCTTCTCTTTAAAATATATCATGAATTTATGGTTTAAATCTCAGATATTAATGTAATAATAATAGCCGTCCATCGCAAGCGATGATGACAACAATCTCAGAAGTGTGCTGTTGCACCTCTCTGGTGTGTGCGGAGGTGACTGTAGAGTCAATCCTAGAACAGAATCCCCGACCACAGGTGGGGCATACATGATCAAGGTTAGACATGTGCGTGTTGTGTGCTCTGTCTTTTCGCGTTGCTCGTTTTCTCTGTGACTCAACAATACGATGATTCTCAGCTATTCGGGTTCCTCTTTTGTTGTTACAGCGCCACATTTGGCGATCTTGCGCAAGGGATTCCCAGCACGTATTGTCTATATCGAAGCATTTCAGAGACACTTTAAGAGTGTCTTTAAAGCGTTTTCTGTCCACCAGCTAAACGTCTGCCCCCTTCAAGCTCGCCATACATCAATGTAGAGATAGAGTGAAAAGTAAAGTGTCAACAGAAGTGATAGATTGAAAAATAAGAAAATGATAATATTCTAGACATAACACTGACGAAAGATTGATTAAAAGTAGAAGGAGGTCATGTCTTTAAAAAATTCTTTCTTTCTTTCTTTTGTCCTTCTCTGTTTTTTGCCGCTAGGCGTAGCAGGTTTAACTGATGATCGGTTTCCGAGATAATGCACGCTCGGTAGCTTGATATGGTGTGGTATTGTAGAGTTTTAAGATGTCTGTAACTTCATCAACCCATCTTTTTCTTGGTCTGCCCCTTCCTCTTGATGATTCCATTTTCAGGTTGTACGCTCTTGCAACTTGTGTATTCGGGTTCATTCTGACCAAGCGGCCAAACCATTTGAGTCTCTGTTTTCAATGAATCTAATAGCAGGTGTTGTTCCGACTGTTCTTCTAATTTCTTCATTTCTTATATGGTCTCTTCTTGTATTATTTACTGCTTTCCTCAAGCATCTCATTTCACATGTGGTAATTTTCCTTTCTTGTTCTTGT
This sequence comes from Arion vulgaris, assembly GCA_020796225.1. Lineage (NCBI taxonomy): Eukaryota > Metazoa > Mollusca > Gastropoda > Stylommatophora > Arionidae > Arion > Arion vulgaris. The sequence continues at coordinate 15,845,645 of CM036768.1, forward strand.
GTCAGTGCCCATGTTTGGCTCTGGTAGCACAGTGTTGGTATGAAGTTTGCATTTATAATCTGTGAAAATAAAAAAATAAAAAAATAATTGGTTGTCGTCTGTGGCTTAGGAGTCAGTGACTCGGTCTATTTACTCCGACGTTTTGAGTTCGAATCACGATGCGGACAGTTTGGTTGCAAATTGTTTGCGTTGATTTTAACAAAAAGACGATGACACCACCCCTTCAAAAGCAACGACGAACTACTGAACATAATAATGCATAGAAAATCACAAACAGTGTTAAAAGCTGGGGTTTATTCGCAAAGTCCTGTAAAAGATATGTAATTTACTTTTTTTTAAAAATTAAATAAAAAATTAAAATGTATTTCGTAAAAAAAGTGTATAAGAGTTTCTGCATCCAACACCAGTCTATAGCACATTCAATATATGTAGCACTATAAGTTCTAATTTCTTCTTCCATCGTTCAATTTCTTTCTTGAAGGTATATTGCCATCCCCTAGTAACAAATGTTAAATGAAACACTGGAAAGGGTTGAGCAGTTCACATATCTTGGTAGCGTACTGACACTAAATGGTGGCACAGAGGAAGATATAAAATCACGTCTAAGTAAGGCCAGAACCGCTTTTGCCAGAATGAAACCAGTATGGAAGTCCAAAATCTACAATAGGACCACAAAGCTTAAACTCTATAAAAGCATTGTTTTGCCAGTTTTGCTCTACGGATCGGATTGTTGGAGGATGACCAAAGGAGATACTAGCAGGCTGTCAGTTTTCCACCACTCTTGTCTTCGCAGAATCTTGGGAATCTTTTGGCCAGTAAAAATATCCAATAACCAACTACTCCAAGATACAAGACAAGAGGCAATGAATGACATACTCAAAAAGAGAAGATGGAAATGGCTCGGACATGTTATGAGAATGAGACAAGAAATGCCTGCAAGGATAGCCCTCACTTGAACACCAGAGGAAAGAGAAAAAGGCAGACCACGGACAACATGGAGGCGCATGATGGAAGAGGAACTGGACACCGCATCTCTGACGTGGGGCTCTGCGCTGAAGGTTGCACGGGACAGGAGAGCATGGAAAGTCCTTTCTGAAGCCCCATGTGTCACTAGGCATGACGGGATTAAGTAAGTAAGTAACAAATGTTATAATAAGGAGAAGATGAAGATATGTTCGGCATATCTTGATTTTTAAATATTATCAAAGAATACCAAAGCAGTGAAGTAGGAGGTAAAACGAGTTCAAGAAAGAGAAGACGCTCTAGTGAAGGCCTTAAAAGAACTTTACTGAGAGACACAAGAAATATCGGACTTAATTCCATGGAAGAGATTGAGCGAGTTGCCAAGGAAAGAGCGGTATGGAGAAATTACATGCAGGCTCTATGTAACTTATATGAGAGAAATATATATATATATATATATATATATATATATCGGAGCTATCGGGATATTTCTCCAAAGATATCTGATCTCAGTGTAGGTGAGATCGAGTTCCTAGTCCTAACGGTGGCGGACAATAAAACGTTAGACCGAGTTTAAGTTGAGTAAGTAAAAGAATGGTTAGGACACACACTGAGGAAACCCCTGACAGCATCGTGAGACAGGCTCTCCGATGGAACCCCAGGGCAATAGAAGTAAGGGAAGACCCAGAAACACATGGAGACGGGAGTTAGAGATGGAATGCAAGAGGACGGGGAGAGAGTGTCGAGATCTGGAAAATATGGCCTTGGATAGGCGGGCTTGGAAGGCCTTGGATGGGCGGGCTTGGAACGCCTTGAATAGGCGGGCTTGGAAGGCCTTGGTTGCGGACCTATGCTTCCCTAGGGGCGAAGGGGAAGAGAGAAGAGAAGTAAAAGAACCCTCGGCAGTTAATTATCGAGAAGAGCAGGCTGTAAAATCACTGCTAGGGAAAAATTCATTAGAAAAGATATAAAATAAAAAAATGAATATAAAATATCTTTACCATCTTCAAAATTACATCGAAGACCCTCGCCGGTGCTACGTAGTTCGTGCACTGCATCCGTGATCTTCCTGTGTAAGAAAGAGACCGGAGCACACATGGTTACTCTCATGAAGTGTAATGATGCTGGTCATAGCAATCGATCAATCAATCACAAAACAAGAATAAAGTAAACAGAGAAATAGACGTTACTGGTGTTGGACGCAGAAACACTTGTACACTTTAAAAAAAATATATTTTTGTTTTTCAATTAATTTTTTTAAGACATGATCTCTTTCTACTTTTAATGCATCTTTCGTCAGTTTTATGTCTAGAATATTAGCATTTTTACATTTTCAATCTATCACTTCTGTTGGACACTTTACTTCTTCATTCTATCTGTACATCAACTATTTGTTAAACCAATTTGTTCTCTGTATGTGATTTGCTCCTTAGAGAGTAATGTCGTTGTGCCAGTTCGGCGCCTATAGATCCGTGATTTTTTTTCGGTTTTGCGTCTCTAAGTCGGAAATTGCGAAAAAAAACTCACCAAAAACCTAACCTAGGGAAGTCCCTGCTAAAGCTGATTTAAGAGTAGAAAGTTGACACAATATAACATAAGTGTGAACGATTCGACTGATCAAGATCCTATAAACAAGGTTGTGTTAATAAAAACAGGCTGAGATGTTGAAATCTGACAAAGCTAGTAGGGATCGAATAAGAAAGCTACCAATATGTGGCGGAACTAGTTTAATTAGCAATTTTGTATGTTATAAGAAATGCTGGACCACATAACGAGTAACTTCACAGAACCAAAGTCAATACTGTGAAGAATAATATGGTTTGTGAATGAGAGTGTGAGCTTGAATGATTGGTTGACTGATTTATTGATTGATTGATTGGACCATCATCATTACACTTCGATGAGTAACCATGTGCGCTCTGATCTCTTTCTAACACAGAAAGATCTCAGCGCCAGTGCCCACACTCTGTAGCACCGGCGAGGGTCTCAATGTAATTTTGAAGAAAGTGAAGATATTTTTTATGAATTTTATTTTAAATCTTTTTCCTTTGATTTTTACCCGGGCATCGGCTTTCCAGCCTGTTCTTTACTATTTTGAACTGCCAAGGGTTCTTTTACGTTCTCAAATTGAACACAGGACCTACGTTTTATCGTCCCGTCTCCGATAGGACTAGAAACTCGATCTCATCTACACTAAGGTCAGGCATCTCTGGAAAAATATCCAGATGTTTCCACGAAGAAGCGACCCGAGTATCTTTGGAACTAGAAGCTAGCTTTTATCCTCTACGTCACAGAGACTCCATCGAACTAACAATCACAAAATAACCAACCTTAAATCATAAACTATGTTACTAACAATCACAAAATAACCAACCTTAAATCATAAACTATGTTACTAACAATCACAAAATAATCAACCTTAAATCATAAACTATGTTACTAACAATCACAAAATAACCAACTTTAAATCATAAACTATGTTACTAACAATCACAAAATAATCAACCTTAAATCATAAACTATGTTACTAACAATCATGGCCGCGCCGTGCTATGATACAGAGAGACGACCGCACCAGGCGGCACCGAAAGAGGGGCGGCATAAGAAGCAAAATCAACATTACAATTGAAGGTTATTGGAAAAAACATTTAAGGGGGCGGTATTTCGAAGACTTGTATCATACTGAGAAAATATACCGCACGTCCCTGCTAACAATAAAAAAATAACCAACCTTAAATCAGAAGCTAGCCCGTCTGCCCAGCGTTTTAGTGGCACGTTGGACCACGGGTGACAAGCTCCCTGTGAGTGCGGGTTCAATTCAGCGGCTGGTAGAAAAGCCACAGGTTCACCAGATTCACGGTGTTCGTGGCACCGAACCGAAGGGTTACGATGTCCACGGCATCGAGCCGAAGACCTAAAAGCTCAAGTGCTTCTGGAACGGTAAAAAAAAAATCAGAAGCTATGTTAAACGATGTAGTGGTAAAAAGAGAAAAACAATGAAACATTTGACACGAAACAAATTGTTGAATGAGGCATAATATTATTGAATATGATGCCCAGAACGGGTGATAGAAAGGCAACGATAGTGGCATAGAGTGGATGAGCTAGCCTCGCGTGACATTCCACAATTGGTCAAACAATTCCATGTCCGTGTTCTTCATGAACCAGTATGAGCACATGCTTCTATTCTCCTCATCTCTTTGTTACTCCCTGTACCTCTCGAGTTATTCTCTCAGTTATAATAGCTTCTCAATGAACGAGTGTTGGGAAATTTAGCTAAGTGAGGTAGAAATGTGTATAGAAGGGATGAAACTTGGAATGATAGAAAGCTTTATTGAGGAAGAAATGAATGTGGACTAGTGAGAGACGATAGAATAATGTTTAGTGTACTTTTGTGGGAGAGATAATTCAGGAGTTATTAAAGTGATAACAGTGCATGCTTCTGTTTGGTTTTGTTATTGTTTCTTCTTCAATGATTCACCGTCGCTTGGTTTCATTCTTTTCGGCTTAATCTCTTTCTCTCTCTCTCTCTCTAACCTGTGACACGTTAGGGCAGCATTAAATACACAACAAACGTGCTAAAAGGGCAGAATGTAAAGAAATAGATAACGAAATCCCATACTTTGAAAAAAAGAGCTATCGTGGACATAAGAAAAGAACCTAAACTATCCAACGATGACTACCACACACTTGACAGACAAGGACAGACTATCATCTTCCGATTTAGGATAGAGCATAACAGACTGAACAAACATCTACACAGGCTACGATTGTTCCCATCACCTATGTGTCCCTGTGGCACCACTGAGCAAACCCCAGAACATGTCCTGCAAGACTATCCTCTGTATGTCCTCCCTAGAAAGAAATGCTGTCCCTACAACACAACACTACATTAAATACTACATGGCACCAGAGATGAGCTCTAGACAACAGCCGACTTTATCATAAGAACACGTCTAACGGTATAATCATCAAAACTACATGGCACCAGAGATGAGCTCTAGACAACAGCCGACTTCATCATAAGAACACGTCTAACGGTATAATCATTCAAATAGCGATCGTAAAGAAGAAGAAATACAAACCATTCCTCTCTGTTTTTGGCAGTCCTCTCTGTCTTGTGTTCCAACTGTGAGTCTTCTTCTTCTCCTTCTTGTTCCGTTCAGTTTCGTGTGATCGTCTAAACTATAAGATAGGTTGTCTCAAGGAAGCTGCATGCAGGACCGTGCAGTGCCGTTGTACAGAGAGGCGACCGCATCAGGTGGAACCGTAACGGGGCGGCATAAGCAGAGAATTCAAAATATAATTTAAATCATTCAAAAACTTAAAATCTTTACGCAACGCTTTTCTCTCCTCTACTTCTTTGCGTTCGTTCTTTACGACCAATTTTAATCACTCTTTGTGATATTTTTGATCTTTGCCAAGAACGTGTATACGTTGCACATTGGTTTGTAGGCCCCTAAACGCATAGACTTCTACACGTTTAGGACATTTGCATCCGATTTCAGCCAAACCTCCTAATCGCCTCTTACGACATGCGTTGCAGGTAACAGTGGTTCTAATTTTTACACCCTATAGTTGGGACCCGGTAACCATTCGGGAGGCAACGCTTTTATATATTGATCTATGTTATTCCGATATTGATATATAATAATAATTTATCTCGTACCGTTATACGTTACATAGGGCCTGAAAGTAATTTCTCCATACCGCTCTATCCTAGGCAACTCGCTCAATCTCCTCCATGGAACTGAGACCGATATTTCTTGCCTCTCTCAACAAAGTTCGTTTCAGGGTCTCCTTAGGTCGTCCTCTCTCTCTTGAACCCTTTGCATCACATTTCAATGCCTGCTTTGATATTCGTTGATCATTTCTCCTCAAGGTGTGTCTAACATATCTCCATCTTCTCTATCTTATAACAGTTGTCACTAGTGGTTGACCAGTCATTTCTCTGATTTCAACACTTCTCCTGAATTCGTTCCATTTTATATTCATTATTTTTCGCAGATATCTATTTTCAAATGCATTCAACTTGCTTTCTAAATCTTTAGTCATTTTCCAACTCTCGCTGGCATATGTTAGGATTGATACAACATTTGAATTGAAATTTTGATATATACGATTTAGTATTCGTACATTTTGTGCAGTTTAAATAAAAAGTCACAATCGACGGTTATTTGAAAGAAAAGACATTTAATAGGCGGCATTTCGAAGACTCGCATCACGCTGAGAAAGTATACCGCACGACCCTGGTTGCATGTTAGTTCTAGTTTCTCGACATTTCCCCACATCTTGCTATGTAAGCTTCGTTCATGAGACCATGTTTCGTTTCTTTGTTATATGTATAATGGACATGACTGCAGGATCTGATATGGACTCTGTGTTTCTGTCTGGCATGCACACTGTGCAGTCTGAGCAGGTTTTATTATGTGCATGTGATGGTTGAGCCTGCAGTGACCTGTTCTTAAGTCTTCTTCTTCTTTTAGTTCGTTCTTTAAGACCAATTTTGATCACTCTTTGTGATATGTTTGATCTTTGCCAAGAACGTGTATACGTTGCACATTGGTTTAGTAGGCCCCTAAACGCATGATTTCTACAAGTTTAGGACATGTGCATCCGATTTCAGCCAAACCTCCTTAGTCGCCTCTTACGACATGCATGGCAGGTAACAGTGGTTCTATTTGTTACACCCCAAATTTGGGCCCCGGTAACCACTCGGGCCCTGTTCTTAGGTGACAGAATGTTGTGTTCTGTATTCTGTTTAGTCTGATGATGGGATCTTGTGGGTGTTTGCTGTGGGTTATTACCTCCACAACTCTTTGTATTGTCGCTTGATATGTGTCTTCAGCTCTTAGTATTCTTCCTCGACCGCTCCATATCTATTACTTGTTAAACCACTCTTTGTGATTTGTATGTGATCTGAGCCTAAGAGTGATTATACAGTGTGCCAGTTATGCACCAACAAGTAGGGCAGCATTTCTGATTTTGTTTTATTTAAAGTACGGGATTAAAGCATCTTTAAGCCGATGCACGCCATTTCAACCTAAACCGAACCTTTTACTGGTTATATCGGAGCGTGTAGGCCAACAAACAGCTCAGCTTTTTATATACTACGGAGCTTCCCTAAACTCCTACCTCAGGAGCCTCTTACATCATGATTTGTAGGTCGCAGTGTTACTATTCTTTGCTCCCATTGCGAGCTCCGGGTTATACAATCGATATCTTATTCTAAGACTTAGTATAACCATTTACATTTGGGTAGAATGGGTCGTCACTGTAGAAGGGCACTTTTCCGATTCCTTTGGGTCACAACACAAGCTCTGTAACCATTTATCAAATCCGCTCATCTCTCTAACTCGTGAATATGCAGCCGCTATATCAACACATGCCGAGACAGATAAAAAGTTGCGCATACAATGAAAGCAGAGTAAAGAACTTTCTAATCTATTATAGTGAGAAATCGGCGGGTAAGCTCAGACTAGGGCTCGGGGTTCAGCCCTATTTGAATTAAAATCAAAACTGCCCACGTCACCGTCTGCCTCCAGGGAGAATGCCATGTTTGAAAACACCCCAGAGAGGTGACGTACGCACCAAGGGCTGTCCCGGACTGGGTGTCTTTGATTGACAGTAATAATTTATTTTTTATAAATCTTAAAGGAGAAAGTCTTGAGAATAGAAAATGAGAAATGAAATCAGATGTGAGATTATTTTCTCTTTCATGATTCCATATATTCTCTTACATTGGAAATACACCCATTGATTACATTTGTTTTGCTTTCCAGTACTCAACACCGCGAGTGTTGATGATTATTTTCTTTTTCTTTCTTCTCATCCTCTCATTGTTTTCTTCTTTTCTTTCACTATTTACTCCTTTATAGAGGTGTTAGGGGGAGGAGGAGGAGGAGGAGAAAGGAGGGGGAGGGGTGAGTATGTAGTCTTCGTCTTCTTCTCGTTCGCCTGTAATAAATTCAGTATGAGTTCACTACGGTGCTTCTGTCCGATTTTTTCGTGAAGACTTGCTTTTCATATCATCAGTGTCCTTTGTCTTCCTTGTGTCCCTTGTCCCTGGCCAGCTTTGTCCTACTTCAGAGGTATAAGGGGGATGTAGTGATGTGTGTGCTAGTTCTGTTGCACTTTGTAAGTTGTTACTAATTTTCTTAATGCTGTTCTTGATGCCGTCGCTCCATCTTTTGCAGAATCTTCCTCTTGCACGGCACTCTTTATACTTTTTTTTATTGTAGCTCTCTGTGGTGGTCGATGTCAGGGTATTCTCGTCAGAACATGTTGTTCTTTTATGAATTGCATGACTGGTTTCACATCCAGTCATTTTCTGATGTCTTCATTTCTATTTTTTTTTCTCTTATTGTCACACCTGCAGCTCTTCTAAGACATCTCATCTCCGTCGTTATGATTGTCCGCACATTCTTTTTCTTCCCCTTCGCCTCTATGGAAGCATAGGTCCAGGACTAAGGCCTTCCAAGTCCGCCTATCCAAGACCATCCTTTCCAGATCTCCCCACTCTCTCTCCCTTTTCTTGCGTTTCGTCTCCAACTTCCGTCTTCAGGTGTTCCTGGGTCTTCCACTACCTCTAATGTCCTAGGGGTTCCATCGGAGAGTCCGTCTTGTGATGCTGTTCGCATGTCTGATCTGTCGTTATGATAATCCGCTCATTAGCTGCTGTTATTGACCTTGTATGACACTGATGTTGGCCAGAAAATCGTTCTAATACAATTTGCTATAGTTTTTTTTAGCGGTATCTCTTTATGTGATAATAGCAAAATAGATGAGACTGCAGTAAAACTATTTGATTGGCAAAACACGTAATCACAAAGTACTGTAGTTTTACAAATTACAAAAACAATGACAAAATACAGCAAGTTTTTTTTTTTTTTTTTTTCATTTGTCACTCCTGTTGTTCGTTTGCCCCCATGAGGCCATTACCTTGTAGTGGTGGGGGCTTGCGTGCCTCAATGATCCAGAAAGCTATGCCGGCAGGAACGTTCTGTTCCTGGAAGGGTTACCCATGCCGGACAGGTCCAAGGTGAGAGGTCAGACTAAATGTGGCCTCCTGGTCCTCCAGGTTGGGCGCAGTGCTAACAACTCTGCCCCATAAAAAGAAAAAATGTTACAGAAACTTCAAAAGGAAAAAATGCTCTCGATGTCCAGCGGTCTTGAGACAGAGTACAACTGTCAGCATGAACAGTATGGGTGAAAGCCGCAAGGAAGCCCATGCTAGGAATTCAAGTCTGCTGGATGTCAAAACTAAACTAAGAATAGGATTCTGGAACGTCAGAACAATGTTCGAGACCACAAAGACATCACAGGTGGTAAAGAGATGCAACACTATAAATTACACATTCTAGGGGTCAGCGAAAGTAGATGGACAGGCTTTGGACAGACGACAACTAGAACAGGGGAAACAATCTTATACTCAGGAAGAGACGACGGGAATCATTCAGCAGGAGTTGCACTAATAATAAGGAAAGGATTGAATAAACATCTCTTAGAGTGGCACCCGATTAATGAAAGATTGTTGAAAGCCCGATTTAATGGGAAATAAGGAAAGCTAACTATCATTCAATGCTATGCACCCACTAACGAAGCCGAAGAAGAGGACAAAACACATTTTATAGAAGGTTGCAGGAAATAGTGGACAAGGTTCCAGCTCAGGACGTTTGTGCATAATGGGAGACCTAAACGCAAAGTTGGAAACAATAACAGACACAGAGAAGCAATAATGGGGAAAGAGGGATGTGGCACTGCAAATGAAAATGGAGAAATGTTGAGCAATTTTGTCTAGAAAACAGACTGATCATAGGAGGCACATTGTTTCCACACAGGACCATACACAAGTACACATGGATATCCCCAAATGGAAGAGATGAAAACCAGATAGACCACTTTATGATCAACAGCAAATGGCGAAAGACATTACTTGATGTAAAGGTGAAAAGAGGAGCTGACGTGGGCAGCGACCACCACCTTGTCGTTGCCATGATCAGGCTCAAACTCAAGAAAACATATATACAAGCCAAGACAAGAACAGAATACTTTAATGTTAACTTATTAAAAGACAGAGAGATTGCTACAAAATATATAGTGGAACTAAAGAACAGATTTCAAATCCTGTCAGAGCAGTCAGACACAACACCAACTGAAAGTATCCAAGAAAAATGGAATGCGATCAAAGGCACATATAAAATAGTTAGCAGTAGGGTACTGGGAACCAGTAAAGGACAACATAAAGAGTGGATAAGTGGCCAGACCTTAGAATACATCCAAAAGCGAAAGGAGAAACAAAATCCCATCAATAGCATTAGATCAGAACGTCAAAAAGATAAGGCAAGAAAAGAATATACAGAACTAAACAAAATGGTAAAAACAAGTGCTAGAACAGACAAGAGAAAATTTATGGAAAAGACAGCAGAAATAGCAGAAAAGGCTGCTAAAGTACATGATCTGCACACACTGTACAAGATTACCAAACAATTATGCGGAGGTAAAAGACACAACCATAACATGCCAGTCAGAAACAGTCTAGGACAACTGTTGACAACAGAGCAGGAGCAGGATATGAGATGGACATCCCACTTTGAAGATGTGCTAAACAGACCTGATCCTGAACATCCACCGGATATCCCACCGGCCGCACAGGATATTGATATCAACCTCAAATTGCCAGAAAAGCAAGAAATAGTAAAAGCTATTGGATCCTTGAGAAACAACAAAGCACCGGAAATGATGAAATGACAGCAGAGCTTTTCAAGATCGATCCAATCTTAGCTGCAAACATATTAGAGCCATTGTTTGCAGATATCTGGGAGAAAGAAGAATTGCCTAAGGATTGGACTAGGGGTACTGTGGTGAAAATCCCCAAGAAAGGAGACCTAACAGATTGCAATAACTGGAGAGGAATCACGTTGCTTTCAATCCCAAGTAAGATATTCGCAAAATTGTCATAATGCGAATACAAGAAGCAGTAGACAAGTGTCTACGAATGGAGCAAGCAGGATTTAGGAAAGGAAGAGGAACAAATGAACATATATTTACCCTGCGTAACATTTTAGAACAATGTAGCGAGTGGCAAAGGACTATATATATCAACTTCATAGATTTTGAAAAGGCATTCGACAGCGTCACAGAGACAGCCTATGGAAGATACTGAGACAATACGGCGTACCGCAGAAGCTTGTCAACATCATAGCCCTCTTCTATAAAGATTTCTCCTGCAACCTAAAGAATTCCAACAAAACATTCCCAGTAAAATCTGGTGTAAGACAGGGATGCGTAATGTCCTCTCTTTTGTTTAGTATTACAATTGACTGGGTGCTAAAAATGCCATAAAACAACAAGCACCAAGAGGAATAAGATGGGCACCTTTCGAGATGCTTGAGGACCTGGACTTTGCAGACGATATAGCCCTGGTGTCACACAAATATGAACATATACAAGAGAAAAGTACAATACTTCACAGCACGGCAAAGACAGTAGGCCTCAAAACAAACACAGGAAAAACAAAAATTATGACAAACAGTGAAATCCAACAACCAGTAATGTTAGAAAATGAAACACTGGAAAGGGTTGAGCAGTTTACTTATCTTGGTAGCGTACTGACACTAAATGGTGGCACAGAGGAAGATATAAAATCACGTCTAAGTAAGGCCAGAACCGCTTTTGCCAGAATGAAACCAGTATGGAAGTCCAAAATCTACAATAGGACCACAAAGCTTAAACTCTATAAAAGCATTGTTTTGCCAGTTTTGCTCTACGGATCAGAGTGTTGGAGGATGACCAAAGGAGATACTAGCAGGCTGTCAGTTTTCCACCACTCTTGTCTTCGCAGAATCTTGGGAATCTTTTGGCCAGTAAAAATATCCAATAACCAACTACTCCAAGACACAAGACAAGAGGCAATGAATGACATACTCAAAAAGAGCAGATGGAAATGGCTCGGACATGTTATGAGAATGAGACAAGAAATGCCTGCAAGGATAGCCCTCACTTGGACACCAGAGGGAAAGAGAAAGAAAGGCAGACCACGGACAACATGGAGGCGCATGATGGAAGAGGAACTGGACACCGCATCTCTGACGTGGGGATCTGCGCTGAAGGTTGCATGGGACAGGAGAGCATGGAAAGTCCTTTCTGAAGCCCCATGTGTCACTAGGCATGACGGGATTAAGTAAATAAGTTGTTCGTTTGCTTGATAAAGGCCTTGTTGGTCAAAACGTTGCTGTATTTTGTAATTGTTTTTGTAATTTGAAAAAAAAAACTACATTACTTTGTGATTACGTGTTATGTGATAACAGTAGTGTTAACTGTGCCAGTACCTGGTTAGCTTTGACTGGATGTGACTAATCCTTCGTTTATTTTTCTCTTATTTAAAGCGAGTAATGGGGTAACTAGTTCAGATCTCTGTGGAGTAGAGGTTAGGTACTAGCCTCTTGTTTCAAAGGTACTCGGCTCGCTCTCTCGTTGAGCAATCAGGATATTTTTTCAGAGATCCCTGATCTCAGTGTAGGTGAGATAAAGCTACTAGCCCTACCGGAGACGGACGATAAAACGTATGTCCCATGTTCAAGTTGAATACGCTAAAGAACAACTAGCAGTTCAAAATAGAGAGAGAGCAGACTGGAAAGCTGCTGTTCCGGGAAAATATCATTAGAGATATTAATAAATAACGTTTAGGGGCCTACCAAACCAATGTGCAACGTATACACGTTCTTGGCAAAGATCAAACATATCACAAAGAGTGATTAAAATTGGTCGTAAAGAACGAACACAAAGAAGAAGAAGATTAATAAATACATTTCCTACACAATATTGTCAATATTTTCTAAATTACATCGGGGAACCTCGCCGACGCTACGGAGGTCATGCTCGGCCTCTGAGATCTTCTTGAACACGAAACTGATCGGAGCACACATGGCTACTCACCGAAGCGCAATGATGATTGTCCTATCAATCAATCAATCAATCAATCTTCACAACAAGTGATATTAACGAATATATATATATGTATCATCAATGTTCGTATCCTTTATAGGACGTTGCTCTCTTTGCAGCGCATCTAAAATTCACTCTGTCTGTAGCCAGTTCACCCACTTCGCCGATGGTCATATTCATGGTTTCTTTAATATCTTGTAACCATCTTCTTCTTGGTCTGCCTCTGCGCCCTGAGACCCTGCCCTCTAATATTGTTCTTTCTAATATATATATATATATATATTAACACGTATACATGGCTTCCTTGTTTTCAATAAATACTTCACACCAGTGGCGGCTCGTCATTAAGGGTCAGTGAGGCCGGGCCCCCACCAAAATAAGGTGCAACGTGTATTTATTATTTTATACATTAAAATATATCCTAACCGAAACCATGATTTTTCCGAAAAATTTCTGTCTGGCCCCACCAACAAAAATGATCACGAGCCGCCACTGCTTCACACTCTTCTATCTCATCTCACTTCACAAAATGCTTCTACTCACGCCTCTTGGTATGGTTTCCTCCTACCTAACATGTATCCCACACTCTTCCATCGTTATTCACTTTATTTCCATTCACACTTCCTCCTGATATCGATTGTTCTTCAACAAATGAATGTGGCCCCACACCCAACTGATAGTACGAGTGTATACATATATATATATATATGTATATGTCTCTGTGACTAAGTGGTTAAACCCTTTGCCTTGCGAGTCGAAGGTCGTGGGTTCGAGTCCGGACCGCGGTTCACGCATGCAGTTTTTTCCAGAGACCCTAGGATTGTTGCTGTAGCTACGGAGTTCGTGCTTTGTGCAATACTTTTGGCGTGCAATTTCTGCGGAGAGGGACCGAGCCGTATTGGGTAAAAACCTGGTGCAATGAAGTCAATCCTTCGGCTTTAAAACCCTTTTATACATACATATATATATATGAGGAGGGAGGTTTAGAACACATCGTGACAACCGGTAAAATCGAGGGTAGACGAGACAGGCGAAGACAGAGAGAGAAAATGTTGGATGGGCTGACTTCATGGCATGGTAGAGCGTCAACATCTGAGTTGATAGCAAACACCAACGACAGAGATTTGTGGAGATCCATGATCGCCTACGCCAGCCAGCACGGCACCTGATGATGATGATATATATATATATACATATAGAGAGAGAGAGAGAGAAAGAGGCAGATAGAATGGGGCAAGAGAGAGAGGAAGATAGAAGAAAAGAGAAGAATTTAGAAGGAGATAGAAAGAGAGAGAGAAGGATAGAGAGGAGAGGAGTGTAAAATAAAGAAAATGAGATAGAGGGAGATGAGAAAGTAAGAAGGAGAGAGATGGAGAGAGGAAGGAGAGAAAAATGCGAAGAAGAGAGGGAGAGAGAAGGAGAGAGATATGGAAAGAGAATGAGAGTGAGGGAGATGGAGAGAGAAAGATAGAGAAGGATGGAAAACGAGAGATACAGAGAGAGAGAAGGAAAGAGAATGAGAGGAAAGAGCGAATGAGAGAGACGAAGAGAGAATGACAGAGAAGAGAGAGAGAGAGAGATATAAAGAGAGACGGAGAGAGAGAGAGAGAGAGAGATGACAGAGAGAAAGGAAGCTAGAAGGAGAGGAGAGAGACAGAGAGAAAGAGAGAGAGAGAAGGAGAAGAAAAATAGCGAGATTTATATATTTTTTTTCCCTCTATCTACTTGTCAATCTCGTTGTATACATATGTCCACAAGTACGTTTGTCTGTCCATCTGTTTGTCATCCTTTCATTGTATCATCAGCACATTGTTCAATCACTTTACACTAGCTCGATCATCGTCCTCTTTCTCCTTTGTCCCCTCTTGCTCCCAGTGGGACCGCACATCGACAATGGAATGCCCATGCCAGCAGTAAAAAAAAATCTCCAAAATTATTAAACCAGCCTATGCTCCCTGAAGATTTTATTGTTTACGGTACGGTGTGTATACAAATAAAGACACAGAGATGACAGCTCTGAATGTGATATATTGGAGGAATTACGGCAACAACAAAAAAATGGTGGTATGGAGGAATGATGTAGCGGTGTGTCAGTGTGTGTGTTTGTGTGAAGGTGTGTGTGCCTGCGTGTGTGTATGTGTTTGTAGATTACGTCCGTTTTAGAGTGATTGTATAATTATGTGTGTACGAGTTTCTGAATCATGTTTCACCCATGTGTTGCGGAGGCTCACAGGGAGAGTAAATAATATTAACACTGCAACCTACAAGCCTACAAGTAAGACGCAAATAAGGTAGATGCCTAGGTAGCGTAGTTGTTAGTGAACTCGCTTCTCAAGGCTGGTGGTCCGGTTGAACTCCCGCAGTGTGCGTGAAATTTTTCCCGACCGCGACGGCTCTCAGGTCGACCCAGCCTCAACTGGATACCAGACATGCTCTGGGCAAGTAAAGGCGACCGGCGGGATGCTGACCACATCACCCATCGTGTGCCGACGGTCAATGAATAATACAGGCCTAACACTGTATTGCCCTATATACCACGAGGTATGAAAGGGTTCCTTTTTTTACTTACTAGGAAGCTACCTAGTAAATAAAAATAAAAAACGTCGCAGAAATCGAATGTGCTAACCTACTTGAGAAATCGAATGTGCTAACCTACTTGTATGAGCATAATGGCACAACGCACAATCGCTCTTAGACTCAGATCACATACAAATCACAAAGAGTGATTAACAAGTAACTGATATTGAACGTTCGAAGAAAAATTATAGAAATAATGGAAAAACAGAAGAAATTAACAGACGAGAAGAAACAGGAAACATTTTGAAATTTAAAAAAAAAAAAAAAATCGAAAATAGGAAAGATAATCCAGAACGGATAAAATGGTGAATGACAGAATCGGATACAAGTGTCTGGCTAACAGGGAAAACGTAAACAGGGAATACAAAAATTGAAGGATGAAAGTAGGAAGTGGGACAAAGTGTTACCATAACAAAGGTGTATTTTTTAATGTTTCCTATCATTACATTCTGTTGATACCGTCTGGTTGACTGTGGAATCCAACAGACAACTGTTAATTCTACCTTATTGAATTACTTCCCTTAGGTTGAAGGAACAATAACTGTGTGCAACCTTTACGAGATTACTCACCTTGTATATATTGACAGTGTACGCAAGGAAATGTTTTGTTCAGGTCTCTGGCCTTCTCGTGGTGGCAAGCACAAAACATGGAGTGGCTTTTTTGTTTTGGTTTCTGTGTTTGAGGTTCTGGCAGGGAGTGATTGAGAGTAATGAAGAGAGAATGATAGTGCTAACGTGGGAGAAGAAAGAGAGGAAAAAGGATAAAGATGGATGATAATGAGAGGAAGAGTGATAAAGAGGATATGGAGAGAAAGAGTGATAAAGAGTGAAAGAATTATAAAGCGTGAGATAAATAGAAGAGTGAGATAAAGAGTGGAAGAATGATAAAGAGCGAGATAAATAGAGGAAGAGTGATAAAGAGTGAGATAGATAAAGAGTGATAAAGAGTGAGATAAATAGAGGAAGAGTGATAAAGAGTGAGATAGAGGAAGAGGGATAAAGAGTGAGAACGATATAGAGAGGATTGAGAGAGTGAGAAAGATACAGAGAGGATGGAAAGAGCTGGAAAAATTTAGAAAAGATGGAGAGTCTGATATGGAGAGAATGAAGTCTGAGAATGATACAGAGAGGATTGAGAGAATGAGAAAGATATAGAGATGGTGGAGAGAATGAGAAAGACAGGGAGAGGATGAAGGGCGTAAGGAAGGCAAAGAAAGGATCGAGTGAGTGAGAAAGACATAGAAAGGATGGAGAGCGTGAGAAAGGCATAGAGAGGATGGAGAGACTGAGAATAATATAGAGAGGATGGAGAGAGTGAGAAAGACATAAAGAGGATGGAGAGAGTGATAAAGACAAAATGAAGATGGAGAGAGTGAGAAAGCCATAGAGAGGATGGAGAGAGTGAGAAAGCCATAGAGAGGATGGAGAGAGTGAGAAAGCCATAGAGAGGATGGAGTGAGTGAGAAAAACATAGAAAGGATGGAGAGACTGAGAATAATATAGAGAGGATGGAGAGAGTGAGAATAACATAAAGAGGATGGAGAGAGTGAGAAAGATATAGAGAGGATGGAGAGAGTGAGAAAGCCATAGAGAGGATGGAGAGAGTGAGAAAGCCATAGAGAGGATGGAGAGCGTGAGAAAGGCATAGAGAGGATGGAGAGAGTGAGAATGATATAGAGAGGATGGAGAGACTGAGAATAATATAGAGAGGATGGAGAGAGTGAGAAAGACATAAAGAAGATGGAGAGAGTGAGAAAGATATAGAGAGGATGGAGAGAGTGAGAATAATATAGAGAGGATGGAGAGAGTGAGAAAGACATAAAGAAGATGGAGAGAGTAAGAAAGACATAAAGATGGCGTACGGTATGCACTGCTAATATTCAACGAAATAACTATATCTGCGAAATGTGTCCATGCGATTAGAGGATTGATGTTGGAGCTACGGAGTTCATGTTTTGTGTAACGCTTTCGGCAGATAACATGCTATCTCTCCCGCTAGGTACTGAGTCATATGGGAAAAAATCCGCTGCACCGAAATCTTCATACATCGAAAAAATGTTCATGCACCGAATTTATTAAAAGTCAACATATGCAATGGCTTGAACATTTAATGAGAATGGAATACAACCAACCACCAATAACAGCATACAATAAAAAGAGATCAGGTACTAGAGCCAAAGGGAGTCCAAGAAAAAGATGGATATACAATATCACGACCGTAGTAAATAAACAAGTGGTTCGGACATCTAATGAGAATGGAACCACATTTACTACCAGCACGCTCCTATAATAATCGACTCTTAGGGCGCAGAGCACGAGGCAGGCAAAGAACACGATGGATAGATAACATCTCAGAGTCCCTGCGAAAGCATGGACTGACAACGTCAAGCGCAACACACCTGGCACAAGATAGAAAACTAACTCTCCCAACGCCGCTTCACGGCAAATGTGGTTAAGATAAGATAAGATAAGTAAATAAACACAAATATAACACAACAGGAGCCCTGACCCTGGAAGGCAAATTAAAGCTCCCACCGCTACGATTAACAGCAAGACTGGACAACCAATTCCATCACCCGCTTAGGAACAGACAGTAGAGAATAAAATTAATCCTTAACCGTTAGACCAATTTGGTTTTCTCCTTACCCTCTTTGGAAATTCTACAGATTAACTTCAGTTTCAAGGAAACATTAATAATTTGTATCTTCTTCTTCTTCTTTTGTCATCACACTGCTACCGGGTTGTTGCCCAGTGTCGTCATACTGTTACCAGGTTGTTGTCCAGTGTCGTCACACTGCTACCGGTTTGTTGCCCAGTGTCGTCACACTGCTACCGGGTTGTTGCCCAGTGTCGTCACACTGCTACCGGTTTGTTGCCCAGTGTCGTCACACTGCTACCGGGTTGTTGCCCAGTGTCGTCACACTGCTACCGGGTTGTTGCCCAGTGTCGTCACACTGTTACCAGGTTGTTGTCTAGTGTCGTCACACTGCTACCGGTTTGTTGCCCAGTGTCGTCACACTGCTACCGGTTGTTGCCCAGTGTCGTTACACTGCTACCGGGTTGCTGCCCAGTGTTATGGTTTTTCTATTTTTGTCTTGCGCTGTTCTGGTGGCTTGGGTGATTGTTATTTTTGCTCTTTGACAGGATTCTGCTATGCCATCTAACCATCTTTTACGTGGTCTTCCTCTCGCCTTTTTCCTGATGTTCTGTTGTAGAAGACTCTATATACAGTGGCGTTTGGATGCATTCTTATTAAGTGGCCAAACCACTTCATTCTTTGTTTCTCGATGTAATTCAAGCAAGGTTCTGTGCCAACTTTATTTCTTATGCTGATGTTGGTAATTATTTCTTTTCTGGTGTTGCTGGTAACTTTTCGCAGGCAGCGCATTTCACGTGTACTTATTTTTTTGTGACTGCGCTTTGCTCATTGTCCATGTTTTTCTCTGGTAACACAAAGTAGGTATGAAAATGCTGTTGAGGTATGAAATTTGTATGATCACATACAAATCACACAGAGTGTTAACAAGTGGTCGATATGGAGCGTTTGAAGAAGAAGATGAAGGAGTGGTTTCATTTAAAAGTTCTTGTTTTACAAGTACAATCATATATTATAATATTTGTCTTGTTTATCAGTAACCTTAACTGGACTATACGCCTTTATATGAGATGTGATTTTACTGAAGAATGATAAAAATACCTAAGGGAAGATTAAGAAAAAGATGGATAGACAATATCAAGACCACACTACATAAACCCGGATATAACACAACAAGGGCGACTCATATGGCCCTAGAACACAAATTAAAGCTCCCATCCCTACGCTTAACGGCAAGAGTGGACAGCAAACTACATCTTCCACCTGGGAATAGACAATAGACAATAGAAATAGATTAGAATCCTACGGACTGCTAAAATAACTAAAGTGGAGGTATTGAATGCGGTCAAGACATAGAGAAAGCTTATCATCAATATAAGAAAGAGGCATTCATCATTCTTCGAACATATGATGAGAAAGGGATCTTTAGAACACAATGTAGCAACCGGTAAAATAGAGGGGATACGAGACAGTGGAAGACAGAGAGAGAAAATTTTGAATAACCTGACTACATGGCACGGAAATGCGTCACCATCTGAGATGATCGCAAATACCAGAGACAGAGATTTGTGGTGATCCATAATTAACAACGCCAGCCGCCACGGCACCTGATAATGATGACGCCTTTATACAATAACAAAGAATCCTTTCTTGGATTAAAAGCAACGAATCACTTGAATTGTTTGTGTATTTTTTAAGTATTAAAGCCTCTTTAAGCGGAAGCACGCCTCTATCAATCTAAGGACTGGTTTTCTTTTTTCTTTTATCAAGGCATGTTGACAAAACAAACATAAAAAGTCTGGAAAACTGTTTTAATGTGGAGGGGGCGTTACAAAGTTTATGTTGTGCGAAGTGGGCGGTGGGCCGAAAAAGTCTGGGAATGTATGGTATAGAGCGTTCAAAGAGGAAGATTTACTTTTGTAAACTGTAGAAGAAAGATCACACAGAGAATGAGTTAACTCTAACGACCTGTCCTATGACCAATGAAGATCTGACAATACGTTACAGCAGAGTTTCCTAACGAGGGTGGTTCTCCTCCCCAGGGGCGCTGAAGCGTTCTAGGGGTAGGGGCCGATTAGGGTTCAGAAGAATTTGGGGTGTGTTCAGGCGATTATGGGTAGGTGGCTCCTTAAAGAAGAAATTAGTAATAAATATTTAAAAATAAATTATTTTCGTGATTTTGAGATTGAATAATCATTTAAAATTGGAATTCTGCATTTTAATCCGTCTTACGTGATCCCTGTTTTTTTAAATAAATTTTCTATTTCATGCATATAATCATTTGAACATTGTCCTTGTATTACAGAAATATGTGTTAATTCCTATGTCAAAGAGAAAATAGAGCATGTATATATGTGGGAGGGGCGTTGGCAAACTGTTATTTGTGGAGGGGGCGTTACAAAGTTTATGTTGTGCAAAGTGGGCGGTGGGCAGAACAAGTTTGGGAATCTATGTGTTACAGTATAACGCGATAGATGCTGTGCGAGAAAGTGACATTTTCTGTTTATTGTTTGTTTTTGCGCTCGTTCGTCCTCTTAACCAAGTTAACCACTCTTTGCGATCTGTGTGGTTTGCGCTGAGAATGTGCATACGTTGCTCTTCAGTTAGGAACTAGGACATGGGGATCATTAGAAAGGCACATGCGAATTTCGACCTCTATTGTATGCATATAGTACATCAAGTAGCCAACAGTACATAAAGTTATCAGATCTGGCCTGATGTATACCAGTTTCCAGAGTGATCCACATCTATTTGACAATCTCATGACTTTTGCTTGAGTTCTGAAAATCGTGGGTTTGAATCCGGACTGCATCATTCAGTTCCAGTGGCGGCTCGTGATCGTTTTGGTTGGTGGGGCCAGACACACATTTTGGGGAAAAACATGGATTTGGGTTAGGTTATATTTTAACTTATCAATAATGAATAAACGTTACACGTTATTTATGGTGGCGCCCGGCCGCTCTGGCCCTTAATGACGAGCCGCCACTGTACAGTTCACTAGTGCAATTTTTCGAGAAATCCTTAGAATCGTTTACGGAGCTACAGAGTTCGTTCTATTTGTAACACTCTCGTAATCATAGCTAGAATCTAAGCACAATGAAGTCAAACCATGATCCTGAAAAACGTTTACCCGCCTGCCCAGTGTGTTCGTAGCGCGTTGGACGACGGGTGGCAAGCCCCCTGTGAGTGTGGTTCAATACCACGGGCTGACAGAAAAGTCACAAGTTCTCCAGATTCACGGTGTTCGTGGCACCAAACCGAAGGGTTACAATGTTCATCACCCGAGTGGTTACCGGGGCCCAAATTTTGGGGTGTAAATAATAGAACCACTGTTACCTGCCACGCATGTCTTAAGGGGCGACTAAGGAGGTTTGTATGAAATCGGATGTACGTGTCCTAAACATGTAGAAGTCTATGCGTTTAGGGGCCTACCAAACCAATGTGCAACGTATAGACATTCTTGGCAAAGATCAAACATATCACAAAGAGTGATTAAAATTGGTCGTAAAGAACGAACGCAAAGAAGAAGAAGAAGACAATGCCATGGCACCGAGCCGAAGAGCTGAAAGCACAAATGCTTATGGATCGGGGAAAAAAACCGCGTTTAAAGAGAAGAAAATCGACAAAGTTAGTCTTATGGAATCGTCTACGTGTCCCATACTGACCTCGGCAGGAAGTTCACTGAAAGTAGGACAAAAACCTCAATCTTATCAAAATGATATCAAAACTTTGTTATACAGTACAACTGGCATCAAAAATAATATCAAATTATACATATAACTTTGACCCGAATATACACCACAATCTCTTAATCCAATAACAATTCAGGCAAACGCTTGTGCAACTGGCAATCGATCTCTGATGAAACATCCACGTATAAGTACAATGTTTATCAATGAAATAATTCGTTCAACCTTTTACCGTGAAGTGAGCTTACATTTGCTTGTGTTCTAACATTGTTGGTATACTGTATTTGTGTTGAGTTTAATACGAGTGTTGTTTGGGAAGAAATCACCGAGAAGGCGTCAATAATGCTAAGTGAAATGTCAAGTGAGAAGGACAAGTTTTGACAAGAAAAGCTACTAGACCTTATTTATGTTTGTTTTATTTGAAATGTGTGTATAGAAACAAAGAAGTAACAAAAATCTTTTTTTTTCGATCCAGAAGTACTTGAGCTTTCAGCTCTTCGGCTCAGTGCCATGGACATCGTAACTCTTCGGTTCGGTGCCACGAACACCGTAAATCTAGAGAACCTGTGGCTTTTCTGTCAGCCCGCGGAATTGAACCCGCACTCACAGAGAGCTTGTCACCCGTAGTATAGCGCGTTCCGATCACGCTGGGCAGGCGGGCAACACAAATCTTAACAACTCAGATACACAAACAATCCAAACGATAAATAAAAATACTAGAAAAGGCTATCTGACTAACAGAGCAGATATACCAAAAGGCAGCACAAATACACACACTTCATGAGAAACTTAGCCAATAAATACTAACATACATTCAAATGAGCTTTTCACAGGACCAAACTTTAAAACGATGTACAAGAGATCACAGGAAACATTTTTAAATGAAAAAAGGAAAACCACAATAGAAAGTCAAAAAAATAATCAACATTCCATATATACTACAAATAGCTTTACACCCCAGAAGAAACACCCCCTGAGCTGGAAAAATTCATGATAGCTGTTAAGAAACTAACATACTAAAGCAAACACATCTTAGACCAACCAGTAGCACTGTCAAAAGGGGTTAAATATATTACAAGACGTCAGGACCAGACGGACTAACCGCTGGCTTCTACAAGACATTTTCCCCAATAATAGGTCTTCAATCTTTTAAAAGAACTAAACAAAGCCCACGAACGTCATCAACTACCACACATCATTAATCACGCATACATAACACTACATCAACGTCATCAACTACCACACATCATTAATCACGCATACATAACACTACATCAACGTCATCAACTACCACACATCATTAATCACGCATACATAACACTACATCAACGTCATCAACTACCATACATCATTAATCACGCATACATAACACTAATCCCTAAAGTCAAAACAGACAAAACACAATCGACCAATTAAAGAATAATATCCCTACTAAATATCGATGATATAATACTCCTTAAAACGCTAACCTTCGCCATTCAGGAGAGCTTTACCCAGACTTCAGAGGTACTGGTAATTTAGATACCCAATCACCCGTGCAGAGCCGGGGCTAACAAGGACAGCAAAGAATATTACCACTGCCACCTACAAGACATGTTGTAAGAGACGACTGATATAGGGGTCTAGAAAAGTTATCCTAGTAAATAAAAAGAGTCACAGAAATCAGATGTGCTTGACTACTTGTAGGCGCATAACTGGCACAGCGTGAAATCGTTCATAGACTCACACCACATACAAATCACAAATAGTGGTTCATAGACTCACACCACATACAAATCACAAAGAGTGGTTCATAGACTCAAACCATATACAAATCACAAAGAGTGGTTGAAAAGTGATCGATATTGAGAGTTTTAATAAGAGGAAAATATCAAATAAAGGAGGAAAAGAGTTAAAGGTTGTTGATATACAACAAACACAGTCAACAACAACAATAAAACAACAAAAACACAACACAAACATACTAACAAATGTTACAAGAGTACGGAATTAAGAAACAACTAGTATACAAAACGAGAACTCGGCGTTCGACATCTGCTGGAATTGTAAAAACAACAGACCGACTCGAATAACTGTTTAAGATGACATCAGGTGTCAGTCAGCACCGTATTCTACCAGCACTTTTATTTAATATAAACAAGACAGACTAAACACAGACAAACTAAACACAGACAGATTAAGATTAGAGACGAGATCAGGGTTTAGTCACAGCCAACTCTAGATAACTAGGCCAGACAACTGACCGGGGATTCCCTGACTTATATCAGAAAAAGGGGCTGGAAATTACAAATGTTTGATAGAACACTGCACGCTTTTGGTAATTTTACTCAATTCTGTGAGTCTATGGTTATTTATTGTTGAAAAATATTCATAATATTCATATTCCTTATTCTTAAACTTAATTTGTTGCATAATATAAATTTGATTTAGTATTTTGTGTTGATTTTAAAATGAATTCGTCTATATACTTCAATATTGGAATGCGAGGTCACGTGGTGTAGTCTGATGTCCCATAATTCTTACCTGAGTCCGAAGACCTATAAGTTTATAGTAGGCTCTGGTTTAGTTCACCTGGGAAAACGAAGTAAACACAATGGATGGGAACAAATTAGAAAGATAATACAGTAAATAAACTACTTTTGTAGAGGACTAAAGTTTGATATGGAAAGATGACAAGAAATTTGTATATAACACAAACGGAATAAAATTTAACATGATATACACCAGTGCTGTTCATAGTTTTTATATCTATATTATTTAGGCGCAACTGGGTGATGGTTGTTGAGACGCGGGCGACATGTGACCGTTGCAATAATACCAATAGTAAATAATAATAATAATAATTCCTCTCGTACCGTTATACGTTACATAGGGCCTGCAAGAAATTTCTCCATACCGCTCTATCCTGGGCAACTCGCTCAATCTCATCGATGTAACTGAGTCCGATATTTCTTGTCTCTCTCAACAATGTTCGTTTCAGTGTCTCCTTAGGTTGAGCCCTTTGTATCCCACTTCATTGCCTGCTTTGATATCCGTTGATCCTTTCTCCTCAAGGTGTTTATTGTCTTTTGTCTATTCCCAGGTGGAAGATGTAGTTGGCTGTCCACTCTTGCCGTTAAGCGTAGGGATGGGAGCTTTAATTTGTGTTCTAGGGCTAGATGAGTCGCCCTTGTTGTGTTGTATCCGTGTTTATGTAGCGTGGTCTTGATATTGTCTATCCATCTTTTCTTGGTCTTTCCTTAGCTCTAGTACCCGATCTCTTTTTATTGTATGCTGTTATTGGTGGTTGGTTGTATTTCATTCTCATTAAATGTTCAAACCACTGCATTTGTTGTCTTTCGATGTATTCGGTGCATGAAGTTATGCCAACTCTGCTTCTGATGTCCTCATTTAGTAGTCTGTCTTTCCTGGTGACTCCCCTGCCTTCCTCAAGCATTTCATTTCACACGTGGTGAGCGTTCTGTGATGTGTTGCTGTAAAAGACCAAGTTTGACACTGTTAAAAAAGTGTTGGTAGGAAAATACTTTTTAACATCTGTCTTTTCACTTTCATCTCAAGGTATGTCCAACATATCTCCATCTCCTCTTTCTTATATCAGTTGTTACTAGTGGTTGACCAAACATTTCTCTGATTTCATCACTTCTCCTGAATTCGTTCTATTTTGCCTTCATTATTTTTCGCAGACATCTATTTTCAAATGCATTCAACTTGCTTTCTATATCTTTAGTCATTTTCCAACTCTCGCTAGCATATGTTAGGATTGATACAACATTTGAATTGAAAATTGGTAATTTTGTTTTAATACTATATAACTTATTAACAATAATAAGAATATGATTAAAATGTCGACGATTTCTCTAGGGTAAAAACTACCTAGTGAGTAGAATAATAGTCACAAGATAAAACAAGATTACGTAAGCGGGAAGATTGCGTTCACGGTAAAGCTCAGAGAAAATGTATTTTAAAAAGATGGTTCTCTTGAAATCGTATTAGCGCTAAATCTGTGCTATGTAAAGTAAAGCGCTATGAGTGTATGACATTGGCGCCGTAGTCACGCAGGGCCTTGTTTGACAGCACAGGTCTACAATGTGTATTCTATGCTCTGGCTTTGATTCCAGTAGAGGTGGGGCTGTCTTGTCTATCTTAGATAGAGTGAAAAGTAAAAATGTGCAGCCTACTGATGACACATAGAACTCACAAGCCATCTCCACCTTCAGGTAGTGTAGACCGGAAAACTTTGACAGTTGGGTTCAAGGCTAGCATGGCTTTGGCTCGTCTGAAGGGATTAACTCCCCTATGTCAGGTAATTTTCTCCTGTGTAGGGTGGCAAACTCGAATTAAATAAACAAAGCATGCAGAAATCCGATGGGCTAGTCTACTGGTCTGTAGACTCCTAACTGACGCAACGAACTGACGCAACGAACTGACGCTCTGAAGCACTAATCACATACAGATCCGAAAGAGTTGTTAAAAAAGTGGATAAAGCTAGAGATATGAGGAAGCAAGGTTTTGATAAAGATACCCGTTTTCCTGAAAGACACTACCATGAGAGAGGCGAGAAAAATCGGACTAAATTCCTATAAAGATTGAACAAGCTGCCCAGGATAGAGCGGTGGGAAGAAATTATTTGTATGACTTCTTCTGTGAACGCTCCATATCGACCACTTGTTAAATATTTCATCTGAGCCTACAAGCGAGTGTACGTTGTGCCAGTTATGCGGCTGCAAGTAGACCGTCACATTCGATTTCTGCGACGCTTTTTATTTACTAGAATTTCTTACCAAGGCCCCTACATTAGTCGTCTCGTACAACATACCTTGTAGGTCGCAGTGCTACTATTCTTTGCTCCCCTGGCGAGCCCGGGCAACACACGGGTGGCTGTCAGGACAAATGTAACATTTAACGATAGAAGATGAATACAATTTTTTAAAACGCCAAATTGGTTTAGAGAGAGCATTATTGGATGGAATGATGGAAGCAAAGGATATAACAAAAGTGATAAATTTCACTTCTTTCACAGGCACACTACATATAGCACACATCACTCTATATATAGCACACTACATACATCACACTACATATAGCAAACTACATATAGCACACTACATATAGCACACTACATATAGCACACTACATATAGCACACTACATATAGCACACTACATATAGCACACATAACACTACATATAGCACACTACATATATCACACTACATATAGCACATTTTATATAGCACACTACATATAGCACACTACATATAGCACACTTTATATAGCACACTACATATAGCACACTACATATATTACACTGCATATAGCACACTTCATATAGCACACTACATATAGCACACTACATATAGCACACTACATGTAGCACACTACATATATCACACTACATGTAGCACATTACATATATCACACTACATATATCACACTACATATATCACACTACATATATCACACTACATATAGCACACTACATATAGCACACTACATATAGCACACTACATATAGCACACTACATATAGCACACTACATATATCACACTACATATATCACACTACATATATCACACTACATATATCACACTACATATAGCACACTACATATAGCACACTACATATAGCACACTACATATATCAAACTACATATAGCACACTACACTTATCACACAGCACACTGCATATAGAATATAACAATAAAACCCTTACGGCCATAAAATGAAAACATGTAACAGTACATTGTACCAGTTATGCGCCTACTAGTAGACCAGCACATCCGATTTCCGCGACTCATTTTAGTTACTAGGGTAGCTTCCCTAATCTTCTACGTCTAATCGCCTCTTTTTTTCGATCCAGAAGCACTTGAACTTTCATTCAGCTCTTCGGCTCGGCGCCCTGAACATCGTAACCCTTCAGTTCGGTGCCACGAACACAGTAAATCTGAAGAACTTGTGGATTTTCTACGAGTCCTCGGAATTGAACCCACACTCACAGGGAGCTTGTCACCCGTCTTCTAACGCGCTACGAACACGCTAAGCCGATGCCTTGTAGGTCGTAGTGTTACTATTCTTGAGAGCTCTGGAAACAATACGGGCATCTAATACACTAAACGCAATCCATCGTCTTTGGGTACTTCATCATGTCCACGTTCTCTCCTCGCAATAATGTCATCATATATTCTTCACATAGAACATCCTTTAACAATTCCACAATAAACATAAATCTTCTTCTTCTTTGTTTGTTTCCAACCTCGCACCTGCTGATATTATCGTTCATGTTCATCCCCTACATTCCAAGACTCCAACGAACACAACAGAGAATCCCGTAGAAATTCCACAAGTCGACGCTGGTATGTTTTAATGTTCTGTTAAAATCGACTTAAATCTTCAGTCGCCTGAATTGTATTTACCACGTCTTGTCTTCCAGCTTCAATTAGTGGGTACATTAGGAAACTGGATGCTTGGGAAGAGAAACGGTAGATTCCAATGTATTTTATGTGAGGTGGAAGAACAATAAAAAATAGTGGTACAGGGTCGTGCGGTATATTTTCTCGGTATGATGCAGGTCTTAGAAATGCCGTCTCTTAAATGTTTTTTCCCGCCCGAGTGGTAACCGAGGCCCAAATTTGGGGTGTGAAGAATAGAACCACTGTTACCTGCCACGGATGTCGTAAGAGACGGCTAGTGGGTTGGGCTGAAATCGGATGCACGTGTCCGCTAGGGAATGCTAACCCAAAACAAATGCTTGCAGAAAAACGGATGTACCACGACATGGTGCAGCGACCCCTCACAATGTAGAATGGGATAACAGATTATATGGTCGCCAATCTGCCTCGGAGATTTAGCCACGCAATAAGAATGTCAGACCTACCATCACGAGGGTGGCCAAAACTTACTGCTGTAAGAGGTCGGCACAAACGGGAAAACAGAAATCATAGGAATTATATCCTACAAAACTACCCAAGTAGTATGCAGACTTGAGAAGAAAGAGGTGGCCCACTTACACCAGCGTCCAAAACAAACTGAATGGTGTGGCTGATAATCTGAGGCAGACGGCTGCCTTAATTAGAGAATCCTAAATCCCAATCTAGTGAGAACGCAGTAATATAAGAAATGTTTTGTCGCCCGTGTAGTGCCGGGGTGCGCAAGGGAAGCAAAGAATAGTACCACTACAAAAATCAACGCATGTAGTAAGAGGCGATTGATGTAGGCCATACTGCTGCTACCCTAGCAAATAAAAAAGGAGCTCAGAAATCGGATGTGCTGGCCTAATTCTAGGCGCATAATTGACAAAACACACAATCGTTCTTAGACTCAGATCACATACAAATCACACCGAGTGGTTGACAAGTGTTCGATATGGAGCGTTCAAAGAAAAATTACGAAGAGGAAATGTTTTTTCTTTAAAATAACGTAGAATTGTGATTTTTTTAAACTACACAAAATGTATGAATACTAAAACCTGCACAAAGTGTATGAATACTAAAACCTGCACAAAGTGTATGAATACTAAAACTTGCACAAAGTGTACGAATACTAAAACCTGCACAAAGTGTACGAATACTAAAACCTGCACAAAGTGTATGAATACTAAAACCTGCACAAAGTGTATGAATACTAAAACTTGCACAAAGTGTACGAATACTAAAACCTGCACAAAGTGTACGAATACTAAAACCTGCACAAAGTGTATGAATACTAAAACCTGCACAAAATGTATGAATACTAAAACCTGCACAAAATGTATGAATACTAAAACCTGCACAAAATGTATGAATACTAAAACCTGCACAAAGTGTATGAATACTAAAACCTGCACAAAGTGTATGAATACTAAAACCTGCACAAAATGTACGAATACTAAATCGAATACATCAATATCGAAATAACATAAACCAATATAGAAAAGCGTTGCATAAAGATTTTTAATTATTGAATGGTTCAAATTGTATTTTGATTTTAATGATTATGCCGCCCCCTTACGGTGCGCCTGACGCGACCGCCTCATCATCATCAGGTGCCGTTACGGCTTGCGTAGGCGATCATGGATCTCCACAAATCTCTGTCGTTGGTGTTTGCTATCAACTCATATGTTGACGCTCTTTCGTGTCACGAAGTCAGGCTAACTAAAATTTTCTCTCTGTGACTACCTCTGTCTCGTCTACCCTCAATTTTACAAGTTGCTACAATGTGTTCTAAACCTCCCCTCCGCATCGCGCGAAAAATAATGATTGCCTCTATCTTATATTGATGATAAGCTTTCTCTGTGTCTTGATCTCATTCAACACCTCAACATTAGTAATTTTAGCAGTTCGTGGGATTCTCATCATTCTTCTGTAAAACCACATCTCTGTGGCCCTCAGAGATTTTTCGATCTATCTATACGTATCATAATCGCCTGTCTGCCCAGCGTGTTCGTAGCGCGTTGGACAACGTGTGACTATCCCTCTGTGTGTGCGGGTTCAATTCCGCGGGATGGCAGAAAAAGCCACAGATTCCCCAGATTTACGGTGTTCGTGGCACCGAACCGAAGGGTTACGATGTCCATGGCACTGAGCCGAAGAGCTGAAAGGCTCAAGTGCTTCTGGATCGGGAAAAAAAAATATGTATCATAACACGACACGGCTCTGTAGTTGTATGTTGGTATAGTTGAACGTTATTTATTGGGAAATGTACTTGTAACGCAAATTGCAATAGAGACAATAGTTAAGAATGATCGGCCGTGTATTGCCGGGGCCCTCATGAGTAACAAAGATTAATAACACTGCTAACTACAAGGCATGTCGTAAGAGGTGACTGAGAGGAAGGGGCCTAGGAAGATACCCTAGTAAATAAGAAGTGTCGCAGAAATCTTATGTGCTGTTCTACTTGTAGACGCATAACTGGAGCAACGTACACTCGCTTTTAGGCTCAGATCAAATACATATCACAAAGAATTGTTTAACCAATATTGAGCGTTCAAAAAAGAATTATGATTTTGTTTGCTTATATAATGACATGTCCTTTAATAAGAGGCAGGGGAAGACCAAGATGAAGGTGGCAGAAGGACATCAATGAAATCTTGAACATGATGCTGGAGAAGAGAACACGCTTGAAATGGAGAGTTTTTCAAGCTAACTGTGATGAAAGCGGTGTTTTTGTAAGGAGCATACTACCACTAGCGATAATGATAATGAGGACTGTGATTTAATAGATTATGAGAATGTGATACCGATTAAATAGATTATTTATCTATTCTCTGTCCCTATTTTGCCTCACAGCTTCAGATCCACAAATAGGCAACTGAAGAGAGCATCCCTATGTGATTTGTAAATGGTGAAATTTATTGCCTCTGATATTCCGTCGATCCATCGTTTACGTCGTTGCCCTCTACTTACCGTTGTATATAAGTACTAAGTACTAAGTACTAAGAAGAGCTGGAGGGAGCTGCAGGAGATAGCTAGAGATAGGAAGACTTGGCATGAGTTGGTTGAGGGCCTATGCCCCAACCCGGGGTAAAAAGGCAAAGAGAGAGAGACTAGTGTTCTTTGTTGGAAACTATCTTGTGGCAACCTTGATGAGTATCCAAACCACTTGATCTGTTGTTTCTTTACATATTGTAGCAGCTGCAATGTTCCCACTTGTTTCGTGATTTAGTCAGTTCTGATTTCATCTCTTTTTGATACATTTAGAATTCGTCGTAAACACTTCATCTCTGTCGTTTGTAATCTTCTTTTCTCATCTTCTGTCAGTGTCCAGGTTGGCCACTGATAGTGCATATAGATTATGCGAATTATTTTTTTGTCCACCCGTTATGAATTCAGGCTTAATTATTGCCCCTAATATGAGGCCTCTGATTAATTCTTACGCGTAGACTTGCTTTTCTTATCATCAGTGTCCCTCGTCATTCAGACGAGTCTCACAACGATTTCAGAGATATTTATAATTAAAATCTTCAAGTAAAGAATCAGGAATCCTGTCGCCCGAGTGATTACCGGGGCCCAAATTTGGAGTGTAAAGAATAGAACCACTGTTACCTGTCATGCATGTCGTAAGAGGCGACTAAGGAGGTTTGGATGAAATCTGATGCACGTGTCCTAAACGTGTAAAAGTCAATGCGTTTAGGGCCTACCAAACCAATGTGCAACGTATACACGTTCTTGGCAAAGATCAAACATATCACAAAGAGTGATTACAATTGGTCGTAAAGAACGAACGCAAAGAAGAAGAAGAAGAAGGAAACCTGTAGTCCCAAAGTGCACATTATGCACATGAAAATTGTTTCACACAATGATTAATTGATTGTTCGATTGATTGATAGTTCCATCATCATTGAACTTTTGTAAGTAACAATGTGTCTTACAATCTCTTTCGTACACAAGAAGATTTCATAGCAGTTCACGAACTCTGTAGCACTGGCGACGGTCTGTGGTGTAATTTATAAGATGGTAAAATTATTTGTATGAATTTTTATTATTTAATTTTTTTATGAATTTTGCCCCGACAGCGGAATTCCATCATGTTCTTGTCATTTATTTTAAACTACCAAGGATGCTTTTACGGGCTGAAGTTCGACATGCAGAAGACAGATGTGTCGGCTAAGGGTTCTAGCTGGCACAAAGAACTCCTGCTCGAATACGCAAATCATATAAAGAGTTGTGGAGGCAACAAACCCACGGCAAATACCCACAAGATCCCATCTGCAGACTCCACAGAAAACAGCACACAACAACCTTTCGCATAAGAACAT
Organism: Arion vulgaris; assembly: GCA_020796225.1. Lineage (NCBI taxonomy): Eukaryota > Metazoa > Mollusca > Gastropoda > Stylommatophora > Arionidae > Arion > Arion vulgaris. The sequence goes on from CM036768.1 coordinate 15,878,143, forward strand.
ATCACTACAGGCTCAGCCATCAAATGCAGAGAATAAAGCCTTCCCAGACTGCACAGTGTGCATGCCAGACAGAAACACAGACTCCAGAGCACATCCTGCAGTCATTTCCATCATACATACATCAACTAATCGAAACATGGCCTCACGAACGGAACTTACAGAGCAAGCTATGGGGAACTCTCGAGGAACTCCAACTGACATAAAATTTCATAGAGGCAACCAATCTCATGATTTTTCTTCTTCGAACACTCCATATCGACCACCTGTCAACCACTCTGTGTGATTTGTATGTAATCTGAGCCTAAGAGCGATTGTACATTGTGGAAGTTATGCGCCTACAAGTAGGCCAGCACATCCGATTTCTCTACTGCTTTTATTTACTAGGTAGCATTCCTAGTGCCTAAATTAGTCACCTCTTACGACATGCATTGTTGGTCGCAGTCGTACTATTCTTTGCTTCCCTTGCGGGCCCTGTACCACACGAATGAATCTCATGTTTTAGACGAGAATACGAAACCGAACGCAAAAAAAGAAGAAGAAGAAGATACACGGATCACAAAGAATGATTTAACAATTCATTGATGTAAACCAACAAAGAAAAAAACAGCATATCTCATTGTTATAACAACAAAGATGATTATTAATCCAAATATAATAAAAAAACATTGACAACGTTGGTGTTCCAGAAGGTGAAAAACAAGTGCATAAAATGACACAACACCTTGTACATGTTGTTAAATAGCTGTTAGCATTTGAAGCAACAATTTCCGTAGTTTTTAACTTGATTGAAAATAGGGATATTTCTAGACATATTACTTTCAGAACTGGCACCAGATTCTACACAAAAATGTTTACTCATGTCTTTTCTTGATTTATTTATTTGTAAGAAAATTAACTGTCTACCGAAATGTAAATTGTTTTGTTTAGTGGAGAAACAGGTAGGTTGATAGATGGGTCGGTGGATGGGTGGGAATATAGATATTCCACAGCCAACTCTAAATAACTAGGCCTGACAAGTGACGGTTCACTCCTTAAATAAATTCAGTCGGGGGCTGGAATTTATATATGTTTGATAGAACACTGCAAGCTTTATTTTTTTGTGCAATTTTACTCAATTCTGTGAGTCTATTTTTATTGATTGATTTAAAGTCTTTATTTTTTTTTTTTTTATTTTTTTTTTTTTTTTTATTAAACAGAATTTATACGAGTACGAACGCCCGAGTGGTTACCGGGCCCAAATTTGGGATGTAAAGAATAGAACCACTGTTACCTGCCATGCATGTCGTAAGAGGCGACTAAAGAGGTTTGGCTGAAATGGGATGCATGTGTCCTAAACGTGTAGAAGTCTATGCGTTTAGGGGCCTACAAACCAATGTGCAACGTATACACGTTCTTGGCAAAGATCAAACATATCACAAAGAGTGATTCAAATTGGTCGTAAAGAACGAACGCAAAGAAGAAGAAGAAGATACGAGTACGAACGGATTGTCCGTGTATTCCCGGGGCCGGCAAAGGAGAGCAAAGTATAGTACCACTGCGACCTAGACTGCGACCTAGAAGGTAAGAGGCAACAAAGGTAGGGACTACCCTAGTAAATAAAAATCATCGTTGAAATCGGATGTGCTGGCCTACTTGTAGGCACATAACTGGTACAACGTACAATCGCTCTAAGACTCAGATCACATACATATCACAAAGTGTGGTTTAACAAGTGGTTAATATAAATCGCTAGAAGAAGAAGAAGATCTGTGATAGATGATTGTATTCCAGGCCTGGACCCAATGGACACACTCAGTGGCGGCTTGTGGTCATTTTCTTGGTGGGGCCTGGCTCCACTGGCCCTTAATGACGAGCCGCCCCTGCACACACTAGAGAGGTGCTCCACAAACAACTGAGACTGCTGTTATAGTTGTTTGCGATGGACGGCTATTAATAGTCTGATATGACTGAAATGTGATATTAATGCGTACTGTAACAAGAAACTCAGGCGGTGTGCCACAAAGAGAAATGTTATTCCGATACAGCGAATACAAAGCAAAAGGCCGCAACGAAACAGGTGGACCTCAGAGATAACAGAGGCTACGAAAGACACTGTTTATGAAGCGCACACAAAAGCCTGTTCTAGAAATCTCTACTTACCATGAAGCTGTGAGTCAAATCAGGAATAGAAAAGAGAAAGAAAGAGAAAGCGCATAGAGAGGCTCGCTCCAGATGTCTCCATTTTGGACCTGACTCTAAAATACAATACAGGATTCGAAAATAGATAAATAGAACTACGAAGATGGCATTCCAAATTTGAGTATCACATTCCTACAGAACTATAGAAGTGAATCGCCAGGTCCACTATGATTAAAATGAAAACTTTTTTGTTTCCCAAAACCATGGACAGTCGTTAAAAAAACCACACCTTTTCCGATGCTCATAGATTGCAATCTTAACTACCATCAGTCGACGCGACTTTTTGACGAAAATTGACCTTGCCGTCCCTGTCCATCCTAGTAGACTGGGCTTCGAAACAATCGACTTTTCATTCACAATGGTCAACGGAAAGTGGGTGTAACTTCATTGGATGTTTTAAGTACTAATTTTCACAATCTATTTCAGTTTTTTATAGTGTATTCTACTGGATCATCTGTTATTCGTCAGCTTGTGTAGTCTCTACGTCCAAAATTGGTTGCAATGTCAATCAAGCATGTGTGTGTAGTCTCTACGTCCAAAGTTGGTTGCAATGTCAATCAAGCATTTGTGTGTAGTCTCCACATTGAAGGTAGACTGTAAAAAGGGTCTAAAGCCAAGGATTGGCTTTAAAAGCACGAACTCCGTAGCTCCAGCAACAATCCTATGTGGCTCTTCAAGTAAAACACTTGTGAACAGATCGGGGTGGTGCAGATTCAAACCTACGAACTTCAGCACGCACAGCGAGGGCTTTATAACTTAGCCATATATTATAACTTTCCAACACTATCTCTTGTCTTGATAGTGCATTCTTATAAGAATTGTACCTGTCCACTTCATGATATTTCCTTCCCAAGTGTATCTCTGTCTTCCACTTCTTCTTCTTCTCGTTCGCTGATGTTCAATGTCTACACAATAAGTCCGGTTCTCTTGGTCTTCCACTTGATCTCATGCCTGATATCTCCCGTTCCTAGATGGTTTTTCAACACAGTGTTCTTCTGATGTTCTTTTCCTACATGTTATTATTGACAAACTTCACATTACAAACAAAAGTTGTTCTGATGTTCTTTTCCTACATGTTATTGTTGACAAACTTCTGATGTTCTTTTCCTACATGTTATTATTGACAAACAAAAGTTTAGATTTTACTCATGTGTTGCTGGGGCTTGCAAGGGGAGTAAAGAATAGTAACACTTCGATCTACGAGGCATGTCGTAAGAGGCGTTTGGGGTAGGGGTCTAGAGACACTTCCCTAGTAAATAAAAAGCGTCGCAGAAATCCGATGTCCCGGCCTACTTGTAGGCGCATAACTGGCACAACGTATAATCACGCTTAGGCTCAGATTACATACAAATCTCAAAGAGTGGTTGAACAAGTGGTAGATATGGAACGTTCAAAGAAGAAGAAGAAGACGAAGCAGATGAAGAAAAAGAGGAAGAAGCAGCAGACGAAGAAGAAGAATAAGAAGCAAGACAAATAATAATATTAAGAAACAGAAGAAACATGGATGTAATTTTGAGGAATGGAAGCATTGGATGAAATTGTAAATTAACTCTCTCGCCCTTTTGACCAGATATATAGTCCACGGTAACAAAAACGATTATACTGACTAGTTATATTGCAATAATCTCTCTCGCGATCCCATATTGAAATAATCTCTCTCGCGATCCCATATTGCAATAATCTCTCTCGCGATTCCATATTGCAATAATCTCTCTCGCGATCCCATATTGCAATAATCAAGAGTCCAGATTTAAAAAAATAAGGAGTAAAAGGGTTAATTGCCTTGGGGAACAAACGTCACAATACGTGGCTTGGGGTTGGACGCCATTTTATTAGTAGCCACGCTAAAGGGAGTGAGTTCTTCTTCTTCTTCTTCTTTACGTTCGTTCTTACGACCAATTTTAATCACTCTTTGTGATATGTTTGATCTTGCCGAGAACGTGTATACGTGCACGGAGTTATTCTAAAAACCGCCCGAGTGGTTACCGGGGCCCAAATTTTGGGTGTAAAGAATAGATCCACTGTTACATGCCACGCATGTCATAATAGGCGACTAAGGAGATTTGGCTGAAATCGGATACACGTGTCCTAAACGTGTAGAAGTCTGTGCGTTTAGGGCCTACCAAACCAATGTGCAACGTATACACGTTCTTGGCACAGATCAAACATATCACAAAGAGTGATTTAAATTGGTCGTAAAGAACGAACGCAAAGAAGAAGGAGAAGAAGATTTACTAGGGTGAACTTTCCGTAGGGTATGATCCTTTCTGCCGACTATGTCGTCCCGGATCTACGCCTTTTAGATCAGCTTTGCCGTATATTTGGGCTTTGTGATCTACGCCAAGACAGTGAGTTACGCTGTTATGTCCTTTCTGACTGTGAGATCGTTCCGGTGAACATTTGTCGGGGCTTATAAGCTTGTCCTCGGTCGGCGTCTTACTCGTATAAAACACCGTGTAAAGTATCGGCATTCGCCAATGTTCGGACCCGGACAACTTGTCAGATCTTTACATTATCGACCTTACTTTACCGTTCACTTTTGAGTTTGATCTGGAGTAGGAACATTCTCAACCTTTTCTAGACGCGCGTTTGGTGCGTGGCAATTTGCAGTTAACCTCGGAAATCACCGGTCTGGGGCCAGGCACAATTAATATAGAGGGTCGTTTCAATCGGTGCTAGCAACGCAACTGAGGATTTTGTGCTCGCCACCATCACCCACCCCAGTTCTTCCTGGGATGTTAGTTGTGACGTCAATAGTACCTTGCCCGGTTGCCCCAAGGATGGCATTTCCGTTAGGGATCACCCACCTCAGTTCTTCCGGGGATGTTAATTGTTATCGCAACAGTACCTTGCACGGTTTTCCCAGGAGGGTAGTTTCGTTATGCACTAAAACGCAACTTGTTGTTTTGCGCTCGGAAAAAACAATCCCAGTACATGTATCTGCACCAGGCCACCGATGCGGAGTCAGTTGTAATCTTCCTCGTACCGACACGAGGGTAGACTTTATTCGTTACGCATCTGACTTATTTATTGTCCCTTGCGCCCTGAGCTGGCAATGTTTGTCCTCCTCAGGGCTTCGAGTATCGCCCGATGTGGGCCCACGTTTCCTCACTGGATGCACCTCTGATCCTTTCATGTTTCCCCATGGGCAGAGAAACTGGTAATTTGTGGCAGACCTTTGGTTTACACGTCGAGCTTGTGTATGGAGTCTCTACCCGGAGATGGCGATTTGTGTTCGGCCCTTACTCCGGGGAGTGAGACTTTGTCAGAAACGTTTCGCTGCTGTTTCTTTTGTTCGAGATCTTCAGCATTATTTTGCTGGACGTCGGCCAGGAGATTCGTGCATTTTGTCTGTATGGACCTGCATTTCTTTTTTCTTACTTGCACTGCTACCACTTCCAGTAGTTCTCCCCGATCCCTGCCCCCATTTGCCCCTCTGGAACCAAAGTCTGTTTCCATTGTCACCACCTGGATTTAGGGGCAGGGTTTTGCTAGCGCGCCCTTCTAACCCTGGCCCATGCTGCCGCCATGAGCCTTTGACCCTCACCTGAATCTGGAGGCAATCACTTTACCTCTACGCAACAGATACACTTGAGAATAGTTTATATTACGTTGTTAGAGTTATTTTTTTTAAATAATAGAGATTTATTATATAATTTTTTTAAATATTCAGGAACTAAAATTTAAAAAAATAAAAAAAGGTAATAAAAATAAAAGTTAATAAAAAGAAAGCAGTATATTCAAAACGATGCACTATTTTTTGTTAAAATATTCCTGTACAGTACACTTTGCAATCACAACGAAAAGTGTACTGAATTATACTTCTCTGTGGAGTCAGGGTGAATACCAGTTTGTTTCATATGTCAGGATGTAGAGTCTAGTGCCAGTTTGTTGAAAATGTCAGGGATTAATATCCACTGTGAAAGAATACAATATTCAAGGATATTATGACACTAAACTCACTACTAAGTTCAACAGTCTCCAGGGGCAGGTTAGCTAAAAGAAATTGAAATTTCTATGCAGTATAATTTGAATAGCAGCTATAAGTTGTTGCGATTGTGTCAGAGGATGGTAAAAGTTACATCAGAATCGGTTGTCTCTTGAGGAATTGGATATCAGAATACAGAAAATGTTTGTCATTTTATTTTTAATCAAAGTAAAATTGTCGGAGATTCAATTCACGTGACTGAATTTTTCAAAAGGGTTTGACAACCTTCGGATAACGTTAAGTTGAGTCACTAAATTATGTTTGTGTGCTTCCCCACCCTCCCGATTCAGAAGCACTTGAGCTTTCAGATCTTCGGTTCGGTGCCATGGACATCGTAACCCTTCGGTTCGATGAACACGAACACTGTGGCTTTTCTGCCAGCCCGCGGAATTGAACCCGCACACAAAGAGGGCTAGTCATCCGCAGTCCAACGCGCTACGAACAACGCTGGGCAGGCGGGCATGCTTGCGTGCTTAGAGAATCCATGAGAACGCTACAAAAATAATCAAGATTAGATAAGGCATAAGACAAGATTGTGGAGAATACAAAGCACAACAATATATAAATATCTATATCATCTTCTTGTCCTGTTTGAGACAATTCATCTTTTTGAAAAGATTTCTTCATCTTCATCTTCTTTTGTCGTCACGGTGCTACCGGGTTGTTGCCCAGTGTCGTCACACTGCTACCGGGTTGTTGCCCAGTGACGTGGTTTTCTGTTTTTGTCTTGCACTGTTCTGGTGGCTTGTGTGATTGTTATTTTTGCACTTTGACAGGATTCTGCTACGCCATCTAACCATCTTTTTCGTGGCCTTCCTCTCGCCTCCATTCCTGATGTTCTGTTGTAGAAGACTCTGTATACTGTGCAGTTTGATGCATTGTTATTAAGTGACCAAACCACTTCATTCTTTGTTTCTCTATGTAATTCAAGCAAGGTTCTGCCAACTTTCTTTTTTATGCTGATGTTGGTGACTCCGTCTTTCTTGTGTTGTTGGTAACTTTTCGCAGGCTGCGCATTTCACATGTAGTTGTTTTCTGTGTCCGCGCTTTGCTCATTGTCCATGTTTGGCACTGGTAACACAAAGTAGGTATGAATAAGATTTATATTGGTTATATCATGCATCCTTTCTACTAATTATTAGCCATATCAAGCCACAATCTTTCAAATCTATTTCCACAGTTCTTCTCGATGTTTGCTTACGACTTACAAGTCTTCTCTTTCCATCTGTTGTCTATCCAAGATCTGTCCTAGTCAATGTCTCTACTGGCATACAACACACATGACCTGTCTTTCATTTCTATTTGTGTATCTTTATCTTCTTCAAACGCTCCATATCGACCACTCTGTGTGATTTGTATGTGATCTCATCCTAAGAGCGATTGTACGTTGTGCCAGTCATGCGCATACAAGCAGGCCATTGCTACATAGTTTTACTGCATTCTTCCCTTATATAGATAGTACAAGTAGACAAGCACACCCGATTTATCCGAAGCTCTTTATTTACTAGGTAGCTTCCTAGGTCCTACACCGTCACTTCTACGACATGCCTTGAACGTCGCAGGGTACTATTTTTTCTTCCCTTTCAGGCTCTGGCACGACACAGGCGTGTCTTTAATGATGGTTTCCTGTTATGCACAGTTTGTACGTTTTAAAAGTTCTTCATTTGCTATTGTATTTGTCAGAACATTTGCAAGATTTTTCTTAAACATGTATTCTGAAATGTCTCCAGCTTATGTTTGATGTTTTATATAATTTTGTTGGTATCACTTACTACTGCATAATAACACTCACATGACACTGCTATATATTTAAGTTTTGTTTTAAGATTTTCCACTTTCATTTTCCAGATTTGTGTTTGAGAATGGAACATATTTGACTTCCGTTCTTGATTGTTTCAATGATATGATTTCCAGAATCCCAAATATGCGCTACTATAATTTCCAGCTATTAAAAGTCTTGAACTTCTTCTATGATTTCATTTTCTAACATAATTGAATTTTCTGATTTTTTGTTATTTCTAATTACTTTTGTTTTTTGCAACATTAACTAACTTTAAGTTCTATTGTTTGAACTGTTCTGGAGAGTGCATCTAATTTTGTTTAAGAATTCTCGTAAGTACTTAAAATATCGTCTGCCTAATCCAAATCTTCCAGTACTGAGGCTAGTGTCTATCGAATGCCTCTGCTGCCATCCTTAAAAGTTTCATTAACCAGTCGATGGTAAGGTTAAACAATGATTCGGGGGGTCTTTGTGACGTAGAGGTTAGGTGCTCGTCTTTCGTTCCTAAGGTACTCGATTCTCTTCCTCGTGGAGACAACGGGATATTTTTCAAGAGGTTCCTGATCTCAGTGCAGGCTGAATCGAGTCCTATCGGAGACGGACAATAAAACATAGGTCCCGTGTTCAAGCTGAGAACGTAAAAGAACACATGTCAGTTCAATATCGAGAAGAGCAGGCTGGAAAACCGCTGCCTGAGTAAAAATTCATTAGAAAGATTAAAAATAAAATTCCTGCAAAATATTTTAACCATCTCCTAAATCTACCAAACCAATGTGCAACGTATACACGTTCTTGGCAAAGAGTGATTAAAATTGGTCGTAAAGAATGAACGCAAAGAAGAAGAAGATCTCCTAAATTATATCAGTGACCCAAACCGGTGCTACTGAGTTCGTTCCTGCATCGCAACTGAGATATTTCTGTGTAAAGAAGAGATTGGAGCAAACATGGTTACTCACCGAAGTGCAATGATGCTGATCCTATGAATAAATCAATGTTAAACATGAATAGGAAAGAGTACAAAACTCCTGTTCTGACTTTGAACAAGAATATGTTATCTCATCTTTCGCCCGTGTTGTACCGGGGCTGGCAAGTGCAAGCAAAGAATAGTAACACTGCGACCTACAAGGCATATCGTAAGAGGCAGCTGATGTAGGACCTATGAAAGCTACTGTATTAAATAAAAAGCATCGCAGAAATCGGACGCTCTGGCATACTTGTAGGCGCATAGCTAACATAACGTACAATCACTGTTAGGCTACGATCACATATAAATCACAAAGAGTGATTAACAAGTGGTCGATATGAATCGTTCAAAGAAGATGAAGTTTTCCACTTCGTTCCAGCACGTGATTACGTTTGTCTGTTTGTGTTCGTTCATATCAACCAAGTTAGCAAATCTTTATGAACTGTGTGGTTTGCTTCGTGAACTTAAGTACATTGCGTTCTCGTTACATAGTATAAAAGTAAGTTGATTGCATTTTTTTCTCATTCAATCTCTTTGAATTTAAGCGTAATCTCGCCCTTGTGCCCAGCGTGTTGTAGCGTGTTGACTACGGTGACTAGTCCTCTGTAAGTGCGGTTCAACTCGCGGACTGGCAGAAAGCTACAGGTTCCCAGATTAACGGTGTTCGTGGCACTGAGCCGAAGGGTACGATGTCCATCACACCGAACCGAAGACTTTACTCAAGTGCTTCGGATTGGAAAAAAAGCGTAATCTTAGCGTAAAGTAAAGTCTTCAACTGACAATTCATAAACTTCATTTATAAACCATCTATCACTGAATCTAAGAGTCTTGGTAACATCATATGGCAGATGCAGATCAGAAATAAAGAAGGTATGCAAAGAAGTTCCAAAAATGAGAAACATTATATGCAAACGTCATTGTTAATTGATATCAGAATGAGATAATAGTCTCATAGAACGAATACTAATACGGATGTGGTCATGGACAATAAAAAACAGATAAAATATCTGACGCAGAATATGTTTTACAGAAGAATGATAGAATCCATGGGCTGCTAAATGACTAATATTGAGGTGCTGAATGAATCAAGCACAAGAAAAGCTTATCATCAATATAAAAACAAGGCAATCATCATTTTCGGACATGTGATCAGGAAAGAGGTTTAGAACACATTGTAACAACTGTTAAAATTGAGGAGAAACTAAACAGAGAAAGACAGAGAGAGGAAATTCTGGATAGCCTGACTTTATGGCACGGAAGAACGTCATCTGTATTGATAGCAGAGAGTTATGGAGATCCATGATCGTCTACGCCAGCCGGTATGGTACCTGATAATTATGATGATCACTGAATAATTATTGTCACTTTGTAAGTAAAAATATTGATCTAAAATTGAAATTTTCATCGAAAATATCATCAATGAAATCGATAATATGACACTGCCTGCTTTCCGTAGAAATTATCCAGGGGCGTTTATTGTCAAAGCAAGAATTGTCGTCAAACTCAAACTTGCTTCTTAACTGACAGTGTAATATTGGCACACAAATGCATGCCATGTACGACATGTAGAGTGCAGAGTTTGGTTTTTATACGATGTCACAAAGGATCATGTTTCATTATGTACTTACGTTCATTCTGTGTCTTTAAATGGAGTGTTATTTTTAGTTCACGTAAGATACAACTGTTTGCATTTATGAATTTGTATTACAATGGTAAATAGTTGTAGTAATGGTAGTTGTAATCAAAGTAGTAGTAGTATAAGTAATATTTGTTGTTTTATTAGTGATAATAGTTGCAAAAGTAATGACAGAAATTGTAATATTAGTTTTGATGGCAGATGTATTAGAAGTGATGTATTATTTTTCTTTCGCTTTTCGATAGAATTCAGATGGTGAGGGCGTTGTATGGCGTGTTTGACTTATATTTGAGTGAAGATCTGATTTCCTTATTATATCGTACCGGTCAACAGGTGGGCTTTATCCGACTTTAAAGATTTCTTCTTTTTCTTTTGTCGTCGCACTGCTACCGGGCTGTTGCCCAGTGTCATGGTTTTAGGTTGTTTCTTGCGCTTTTCTGGTGGCTTGGGTGATTGCTATTTTTCTTCAATTCTGCTATGCCATCTAACCATCTTTCGTGATCTTCCTCTACTTTTTCATGATGCTCTGTTGTGAAGCTGTATACTGTGGAGTTTGGGTCATTCTTATTAAGTCCAAACCATTTATTATTGTTTCTCAATGCAATTCAAGCAAAGTTCTTTGCCAACTTTCTTTCCTTATGCTGATGTTGGTCACTCTGTCTTTTCTGGTGTTGTTGGTAACTTTTCGCAGGCAGCGCATTTCACATGTAATTATTTTTAGTGACTTCGCTTTGCTCATTGTCCATGTTTGGCTCTCGTAATACAAAGTAAGTGTGAAAATGCTGTTGCTTAGCTGTCAGTTATATTTGAGGGTACCTTAACAATGGGGCTAGCTGGTAGGTTACAGCATTTGCTTTCTGCACTCTAGCCTCTATCTCTCTATCTAGTCTTCCGTCATCTGTGAATATGTTTCCTAAGTATTTGAATTCTTTCACTTGGTTGATTGTAGTGCCAATGACATGGATGTTTAGTTTTTTTTGTTTTCTTAATATAATCATTATTTCGGTTTCAGTGTTATTGATTTTCATGTCATGATTTATGCAATTTTGGTACAGGGTGTCAATATGTTGACATATATATTTAGAGGCTTTGGAAGTGATAATTGCTGCAACAGATGTAGTAGTTGTAGTAGTAATAGTAATATTAATAGCAGTGGAGCTTGTGATAGTAGTTGTAGTAGTATAAGTGGTTGTGATATCAGTTGTAGTAGTAGAGATAGTAGATGTTGTGGTAGTGACAATAGTTCCATCACTTAGAAGTGATACTAATTGTAGTAGTAGTGTACTAGTGATAGCGATTGTGAAAGAAGTGGTCGTAGTTTTGCTTATAAGTCTAATAGTTGCAATAGCGGTGGCGTCTGTGGCTTAGGGAATAGTGACTCGATCTATTAACCCCGACTTTCTGAGCTCGAATCACGTTGCGGACAGTTTGGTTGCAAAATGTTTCGCGATGATTTTACAAAGGACGATGACGCCTCCGTTCAGAAAGCAATGGTAAACTACTGAACGTAATAGTGCCTAGAAAAATCCCAAACAGCGTTAAAAAGCTGGGGTTGATTCTCAAAGTCCTGTAAGGGATATGCAATTAACTTTTTTTAGTTGCAATAGTAGTAATAGAAGCTATGATAGTAATTATAATAGTTCTGATTGTAGCTGCAGTACTTGTGTGACTAAGTTGTAGTAGTTGTAGTAGTTGTAGTAGTTGTAGTAGTTGTAGTAGTTGTAGTAGCTATAGCAATGAATATAGTATTAGCTGTAGTAGCTGTAGTAGTTGTAGTAGTTGTAGTAGCTATAATAATAGCTATAACAATAGTTGCAACTGTGTTCGTAGTTATGGCAATAGATTTTGTAACAATTGTAATCGTTATAGAAATAGGTATAACAACAATTATAGCAATTGTACTAGTTGTATTAATAGTTGTAGTAATATTTGAAGAAGTTGTAGTAATTATTGTATGTGTAGTAGGGGTAGATGTAGTAGCTATAGTAGTAGCTGTAAGTGTGGTAGTTATAGTAGTAGTTGTAGTAGCATGGTAATTGTAATAATAGTTGTGGTCGTTATGAAAGTTGTGGTGTTTATAGTAGTAGTTATAGCATGTGTGATTGCAATAGTAGTACAAGTTATACAGTTCCAATGTAGCGATAGGCATGAAGTTTCTAGAACATTCCAGTTGTTCCTGCTCAGCTGATACCAACACTTTTGGGGTCTGTTTATATATATATATAGATATATATATATATATATATACAGTGGCGGCTCGTTATCATTTTTGTTAGTGGGGCCAGACAAAAATTTGCGGAAAAAACCATGATGTTGGGCTAGGTTATATTTTAATTCATAAAACAAATACATGTTACCCATTATTTTTGGTGGTGTCCGGCCCCACTTGCCCCTAATGACGAGCCGCCACTGTATATATATATATATTCCTCTCGTATCGTTATACGTTACAAAGGACCTGCAAGTAATCTGTCCATACCGCTCTGTCCTGGGCAACTCACTCTCTTCCGATCTCTTCCAAGGTCTGTTTAGAGCTCATTTGTTCGTTTTTCATGCGGGTTCCACTTAAGTGCTTATCTAGTGACACTCAACTGTGTCTTCCGACCCATCGTAATTTTCTTCTCTGAACCTGTGTCATCATGAGTTCCTGTCCTGTTCTCATCCGCCGATCTGTGTTTACAAATTTATCGTACTAACTCAGTCTTACAAATTTATTTTTTTTTCGGTCCAGAAACACTTGAGCTTTCAGCTCTTCGGTTCGGTGCCATGGACATTGTAACCCTTCGGTTCGGTGCCATGGACATTGTAACCCTTCGGTTCGGTACCACGAACACCGTTAATCAGGAGAACTTGTGACTTTTCTGCCAGCCCGCGGAATTGAACCCGCACTCACAGAGGTCTTGTCAACCGCCGTCCAACGCGCTACGAACACTCTGGACAGTCGGCGACAGTCTTAGAATACGTCAATGATTTCTGATGACAAATGTCTGAATCTTATTTGTATTTAACACCACCTTTGAGTCATGTTCTGATTATATAAATACTTCTTGTCCACACAAATACGAAACGTCAATGTTAACCCATTCGCCCTACTGAGAAAATATACTGGCTTACATTATGTTTAAGATGACCCAAAGTCAGTATACTGGCTAAATGTGTATGAATTACAAAGTAAATTCGTCTGGTTGTAAAATTAATTACGGAATGAAAGGGTTAACTCAGTGTTAAATATATTTCTACTTTAACCCTATCGTTGCAGAGAGGGCAGGCATTTTCGTCCAGAGTGGCACTAAGTTCTCCTGGATTCCGCTAGTCTTCAAACTCGCAGAATTTTGATGAAAGGAATACCTTGACTGACAGGTAGGACTGAATGTTGAGCATTTGAATAGGAATGTTCGTTTGAGATATTTTGATGCAAGTTTCAAAGTCTTTGGTATGGAATGGTAGATAGATTTAGACATTAGTGAAATCTTCTTCTTCTTCTTCAGCGATCTCTGGTCATGCGCTTAATTTACTGTGGACCACAACTGGGCAGACAGCTTCAGGTCTGTCAGGTTTCCCCAAAGCTTAGTTTTCAGGTCGACTGGGTGTGGCCACATGTTGCTTCTCAGCTCACACAGAAGAGGACAGTCTTGCAGGATATGCTCTGGTGTCTGTTCTGCCTGCTGACACTGGCAGAGAGCTGTTTGACTTATTCCTAGTCTGTATAAGTGTTTGTTGAGTCTGCAGTGTCCGGTGCGTAGTCGAAATATAATGACCTGGTCTGTTCTGCTTAGGTCTTTGAGAACCTAAAATTTTAAGATTAGTGAAATGAGTGAGGCTATTTGACATTTTTGTTTGGGGTTTGGTTAGCTGCGGCGCCTGTGTGTTACCGGAGCTCTCAAGGGAGCACAGTATAGTACCAGTGCGACCTAACAGGCATGCCGTAAAAGGCGATAATGTAGGGGCCTAGTGAAGCTAGGTAAATAAAAAGCATTGCAGAAATCCGATGTTCTCGCTTACATGTAGGTGTATAACTGACACAACGTACAATGGCGCTTTGACTCAGATCACATACAAATCGCAAAGAGTGGTTAACAAGTAGTCGATATGGAGAAATCGAAGAAGAAGAAGAAGAAATCAGCAGAAAACATACTTCAAGACTGCCCCTAATATGATGTACTGAAGCAAACTCACTGGCCTAGTGAAACACCACTGGACAGAAAAGTACATAGACCTTTGTGTGAGCTACAAAAGATAGCAAAGTTTATACAGGGTGTTCAACTTAAAAGCAGCCGTGAATGGAACTAATTTGGCATATATGTATGGAAATGAGAAGGTTCAATTATGACGTAGTATAGGTCAAGGTTGTGTGACGATGTGTAATTGTAGTGTGGGAAGGGGCGATAAACAAATGTGACGTAGGACGAGCTAGTCAGAACCGGTTTAAATAGTAAATAAACACAACTCAATGTGTACCTGGCAAGTTTCGAATTGTCAATGGGGCTGCAATTATCTTGAACACCCTGTACAAGAGACAACGTTGAATATATAGACAATATTTCAAGCGAACAAAAGGAAATAAAAATAAGTGAGACTAGGTGGAACAGCATTCTTTACTTATACATGTTTAAGGACATCCGTGATAGCGTAGTGGTTAACGCACTTCCTTCGTGGCTGTATGCTCCCAGGATCACCTTCTTCTCCGAACGCTCTAATTTGACCACTTGTTAAAATACTCTGTATGATATGTATGTAATCTGAGCATAAGAGCGATTTTACGTTGTGCCAGTTATACGCCTACAAGTAGGCCAGCACATCCAATTTATGGGACGCTTTTACTTATTTGAGAGCCGTTGTAGCGTAGTTGTTAGTGAACTCGCTCCGCAAGGCTGGTGGTCTGGTTTCAGCTCCCGCAATGCGCGTGGAATTTTCCCGACCACGACGGCTCTCAGGTCGACCCAGCCTCAACTGGGTACCAGACATGCTCTGGGAAAGTAAAGGCGGCCGGCGTGATGCTGACCACATCACCCATCGTGTGCCGACGGTCAATGAAAATACAGGCCTAACACTGTATTGACCTATATACCACAAGGTATGAAAGGGTTCCTTTACTTTACTTTTGCTTATTTACTAGGCTAACTTTTCTAGACATCTTACTCCGTTGCCTCTTACAACCTGCCTTGTAGGTCGCAGTGTTAATATTCATTACTTCCCTTTTGAGCCCTAACAATACAAGGGCGTCTCCCAGGATCAAATTCCTTATTTGCAATGAGTCGTATATCGTCGCTAATAACGGTTCACAGGTCGAAGCAGCTGCAATTGGAGGCTAGATAAATACTAATATATAATAGAGTAGATGGGATCTTGAATACATCACCTCTGACCACAGAATAAGTTTAAAAAAGAACTACAAATTGTTGACCACATCACCCATTGTGTTCCGTCTTACTTTTCTGCAATCCTTTTTTTTCCATCACATTGTCAGGGTAAGAAGAGATTTCTAGAACGAGTCCTTGTGTGCGCTTCATTAATAGTGTCTTTAGTCCCCTCTTTTATCTCTGAGGTCCACCTTTTGCGTGGCCAGCCTTTTGCTTTGTATCCATTGTATCGGAGTAACATTGCTCTTTGTATCCATTGTATCGGAGTAACATTGCTCTTTGTATCCATTGTATCGGAGTAACATTGCTCTTGGAGGTACACTGTCTGTTGGTAATCCGCTAATGTGGCCGAACCATTTAATTTAGTTGTTTCTTGATGTAGTTCAGCCCTCTCGCTGCTTCATATTTTCCGAAGACAAATCTAAAAATAGCTACACTTTGTTTCTAGGTCATAAACGTAAATGAACGCCAATAGCAATGATGGTAGAAATTTATAACGTGTTAACACGTCTTTAGCCCAAAGAGGAGAGATAATAACAGACGTGTTCACACGTCTTTAGCAGTAAATGGGGAAAACGTCTATACACGTCCTAAGCAGCTAAAGGATTAATACTGATGTTGTACTAACTTTTTTCCCTGATGTCTTCATTCTCAACCGTTCTTCTTGACGTGTTCGTCATTGTGTGCCGTGGTCAAAGAAAAATGGAATCTAACACAGTATTCCCATTATACCTAGTGGTATGAAAACACTTTTATTTCTTGATTATTTAGATTTAGTAATATGGGACGGATTAACGGTAAGGCTAAGGAACGTTCGTTTATCGAGTCTGGCACAAGAGGGTTATGAGTTCAGTCTCACAATCAACTTTCGACAAGTGAGAAAAGGAATTAGTTCATCTATCGTCTTCTTTTTCTTTGCGTTCGTTCTTTAAACCAATTTTAATCACTCTTTGTGATATGTTTGATCTTTGCCAAGAACGTGTATCGTGGTACATTGGTTTGGTAGGCCCCTAAACGCATAGACTTCTACACGTATAGGACATGTACATCCGATTTCAGCTAAACCTCCTTAGTCGCTTCTAACGACATGCGTGGCAGGTAACAGTGGTTCTATTCTTTACAACCCAAATTTGGGCCCCGGTAACCACTCGTGCGAGTCTATCTATCTATCTATCTATCTATCTATCTATCTATCTATCTATCTATCTATCTATCTATCATCTATCTATCTATCTATCTATCTATCTATCTATCTATCTATCTATCTATCTATCTATCTATCTATCTATCTATCTATCTATCTATCTATCTATCTATCTATCTATCTATCTATCTATCTATCTATCTATCTATCTATCTATCTATCTATCTATCTATCTATCTATCTATCTATCTATCTATCTATCTATCTATCTATCTATCTATCTATCTATCTATCTATCTATCTATCTATCTATCTATCTATCTATCTATCTATCTATCTATCTATCTATCTATCTATCTATCTATCTATCTATCTATCTATCTATCTATCTATCTATCTATCTATCTATCTATCTATCTATCTATCTATCTATCTATCTATCTATCTATCTATCTATCTATCTATCTATCTATCTATCTATCTATCTATCTATCTATCTATCTATCTATCTATCTATCTATCTATCTATCTATCTTATCTATCTTATCTATCCATCTATCCATCTATCCATCTATCCATCTATCCATCTATCCATCTATCCATCTATCCATCTATCCATCTATCCATCTATCCATCTATCCATCTATCCATCTATCCATCTATCCATCCATCCATCCATCCATCCATCCATCCATCCATCCATCTATCCATCTATCTATCTATCCATCATCCATCCTATCCATCCATCCATCTATCCATCTATCCATCTATCCATCCATCCATCCATCCATCCATCATACATCCATCCATCCATCCATCCATCTATCCATCTATCCATCTATCCATCTATATCCTCTTCATGTCCCGATTGACACATAAGGCTTCCACAATAAACGTCCACTGTTGCCGTTCTGCTGCCTTCCTACCAACCCCCTCCACGTCAGGCCACACTCCTTCAACTCTCTCTCCACCGTTCTTCTCCATGTTTCCTTTGTACGTCCACGCATTTTCTTCCAATCCGCTGTCCATCTGAGAACTGTCCCAGCCAATGCCCCCACTGGCATACGACATACATGTCCAAATCACCTCCTTCGTATCTTAATGATGGTCTCCAAGGATGCACAGTCTGTTCGTTTCAAAATCTCCTCGTTTGTTATAGTATTTGGCAAGAAAATTTGCAGGATTCTTCTTAAACTTTTATTCTGAAATGTCTCCAACTTGTGTCCATCTACCTCATGTATACTCATGTTTAGAAATGTGAAGCAAGAGACTCACTTCATACCTTAAGATATGTTGTAGGGGGGTGGTTTATCACTGTTTGTTTATCCTTCCTGTTTGTTGTTCCTTTAGTTTCATATTGCTTCATCTTTCCTTTACGGTTTCCAAATTGATAGGATAGATATTCCACCCCTCCTACATATATTTGTTCATATTAGATGATGTTATTTCATATTTCATATACATATATACTTCCATATTATATCATAGCGATGGTATTAATGGTACCCTGTTCATTGTAGTTATAATTATTCTCCTGCAGTCATACAACACAAGTAATTACAGAGGCGTTTAGTCAGTTCCATATCCTTTATTTATAGTATTACATAAGGACGCAACAAAAGCACGTCCACTCGATCAGTGGTCCATTTCGAAAACTTCCTTGTTTTTCTTTCTATCCTCACCACAGTTACTCAAAAACGTCACTAACTAATCTACGCAAAAGCGTCATGTCCAATCGTTATGTGTTGTACTTTTGTTTTGAGAGTACAACACGTGTCTCAACTATTTAATATTATATACACTAACTATTCTAACTGGCTAATTGTCCGTTCTTGAGCTGCCACCTGGGGTCCTACCACACACCCCCGGAGACCTCACCGTCGCCACGACGGCGATTAACCAAATCAAATCTGCACAGGTGGACCTTCAGGGCTTATTAGCGATGTGGGAGCTGAATGGGAAAATGCTCCCCACGTACTGAACGTGGCTCCACAACGACTAACTAAAACAAATCAACCATGGTCGAAAAATAAAAAGAAAATCCTGACGGGATCTCAGGACAAACCCAATTGAATGAGCTGATGGGAACATGTCGCCACACATCGTGAAATGTGGCTCATCAACTGGTCGAAGGCGACCATGGTTAACATCAACAGTCGCCCAATGTGCTTTATGCTGAAACATATACATTAGAAAACAGTCAGCATTATTTGCATATTAATTCTAGACATCTGCCATGTGGTTCAGACGGGGATTCCAGAGCCTCTCAACGACTCTAGTAGAGGAACAACTGGCCTATGTGAAGTGGCTGTACCGCAACATCCTATCTTCACATGTTGTGGGAAGGCCAGGGCAGCTCACCTGTCTTGTCACTATTTTACTCTTGCCAGTCAGAGTCTGTCATATTATCTGAAATTAAACTCAAAAAAAAGGACAAAGTTATAAATCGAACTGAAAATAATTATATAATGTTATTATTATACATTATATGACCTTCGTTAGGTAAAATTCTCAACCCTACCCAAATCAGTAGATGCTCCCAAAATCATCACTGCCCCATCTTCGAGCCACATTAACTGAAATCCATGAGGTAATAATAATCAGCCTCCCCGTGGCAGAGGAGGGGATCCTAACGATACCATCAATGCTCCCTTTTTCTCATCTTAGAGCCGCAATGAAAGAAGTTCACAACGTCGTCATAATAAACATCCATATCACAATTAAAAAAAACAATGCAAATATTTTCCATAGAATCTCCAAACATGTGGAGTGATATAATATAACCCTCCTGGGCTATTGATCATCCACCCCCAACCCCAAAGAACATCTCCAAACAGTATACAAATTCAATTTACATAATAAATCCTCACCAAGGGAATCGCTATCATAATTACTAATACCCAAGTCGCATCTATGTTAAACAACAATTTTTATACTCTCATTCATTTTCTGCCAACAAATGTCCAAGACATTTTCATTATCCCAAGAAATTTTCACATCTCTTAATGTGTCGGCCAGAAATTGTTAATCTAGATTGTTTATTTTCACCAATTGGACTAATAACAAAATGACTTGATTTCGTATCAGGCGTCTGAACCACTTTGTATATTTTGGTAGAATACAAATTTCTCAATTTGTCCGAATCTTTATTTAGGCCTATTTTTCTACGTACCAAAGCGTCCAATGGAATAATATCAACATATCCTTGGCTGTCATCAAGTTTCTTATGCAGACATGCTATTCTGTCGCTGGCATCTTTACGAGCCTTTGTTAATCTCTTTTTGTGAATAACCATGTCACCATTTCCCAGGGTATCACAATGAAATAAATCGTCAATCACAAAATTAATAGGCAACTTAGGGTGCCTACCATAAAGCAAATAATATGGAGACCAACCTGTGGATGTATGGGGAGTAATATTATAACCTAACACCACGTATGGAACATGAAGAGACCATTCCAACTTAGCAGAGTCTTCCAACGAGCGAATCATAGTCAACAAGGTCCTATTAAAACGCTCGCATATTCCATTTCCTCTTGGATTGTATGGTGAGGTCCTGGACTTTTTAATACCATACTTATGACAAAGAGCAAGTATAACGGTAGACTCAAATGCCTTTCCTTGGTCAGAGTGGATTTTACTTGGTATTCCAAAGTCGGGTAACCATCTATGCTGTATGACATCCGCCACTGTATTCGCAGTCTGATCTTTGGTAGGAACGGCCATCACATACTTAGTAAAAACGTCAGTCAAAACTAAAACATGTTTAAAACCACAGTTATCTCTACGGAGCTCCATAAAGTCCATGGCTACCATTTCCAAGGGATAGCTTGCAACAATGTGTCCGTAAACCGCTGTGATTGTGTTTGGAGGTTTAGTCATATTACAAATGGCACAGGACTTTACTAATGCACCTAGATCCCTGGACATACCATACCAAAAAAAACGGGATTTTAATAACGACAAGGTCTTATCTCGCCCTTGATGGCCAATCTCATGGATAGCCGATAGTACTATCTGGCGTAGAGCCGGAGGTAGTACAATTTTCAATTCATTACTTTCACAGTTGTCTCCCATTTTCATACAGAGGACACCCTTTACTAAACAAAGACCAGCACGGGACAACCATAACCGCTGCGATTCCCTGTGCCATGTGGTGGTGTCCGCCGGAGTATCGGCTTCCAGAGCTTCGATCACCACCCGCAGCGGGGAATCCTGTAACTGTAAACTTTTGACATCGGATAAACTATAAGAGCGGGATTGTTCTGTGGTAGCAATTCCCATCGTGTGTACAGTAAGATCACAACTGTAAGGAGGAGGTTTTAAATGAATTGAATTAATTCCTATATCCTCATCTTCAGACAACGATGTACACTCTGTATCATCCAGCGGAACAGGCAAAGGATACCGCGATAGGAAATCGGCATTCTTATTTAACGTGCCTCTACGATGCTTAATTTCATAATCAAAAATCGCCATCTGTGAGAGCCATCTTTGCTCAATAGCACCCAGTTGTGCTTTATTTGAAAAAGTCAAACCCTTATTATCCGTATACACAGTAACCTTGTTACCCAATAGATATGAACGAAACTTTTCGGTGACGGCCCATTTCAACCCCAATAATTCGAGTTTAAAACTGCTTTTAATATTTTTCTCCTCCCTGCGTAGAGTCCTACTGGCATAAGCTATAACCTTACTGTGACCATCTTGATGCTGACTCAACACTGCTCCTAATCCACAAAAAGAGGCATCAATGTCCAAAATAAACGGACTGCCGAAATCAGGAAATCCCAGAATGGGTGCAGTGATCAACTTAGTTTGTAGATCCCGAAAAGAATTCTCGCAATCACCACTCCAATTAAAATTTTCCGATCCTTTGGTTATATGTCGTTTTGATCCTCTAGTAAGGCCTGAAGGATGGCATTCATTCACCATATCTATAAGAGGTTTCGCAATCTGTGAAAACCTGGGGATGAATTTTCTATAATACCCCGCCATACCCAGAAAAGCCCTCACTTGCTTTACACTAGTGGGTGCGTTAAGATTCTTTATGGCTGAAACTTTAGAGGGCTGGGTTGCAATGCCACTACCGGAAACAGTGTGCCCCAAAAATTCAACCGAGTTCCTGCAAAAAACACATTTATTTGGATTAACCTTTAGACCTATTGACCGTATCCTTTCCAGCACATTACCCAACCGAATCAAATGGTCCTCAAAAGTAGTTGAAAAAACCAACATGTCATCTAAATATACCAATAAAGACTTGAACATAAAATCGTTCATAGAGTTTTGCATTAACCTCTGAAATGTACCTGCAGAATTGGTTAAACCCATGGGCATTCTCGTATACTCGTACAATCCAAAGGGCGTACAAAAGGCAGTCTTATCAATATCGTCCCGGTTCATGGCTACCTGGTAATATCCACTAGTCAAATCCAGAGTAGAAAACAATTTTGCTCCGTTTAGCGAATCCAGGTAGTCATCGATGCGAGGTAGGGGGTACGCGTCCTTAATAGTTTTTTTTGTTCAACTCCCGATAGTCAACACAGAGGCGCAAAGATCCATTCTTCTTTTTTACTAACACCACAGGTGCAGCCCAGGGACTGACACTCTCGCGAATGACCTGTTTTGAGGAGATCCGCAATGTGGCTCTGTCCTCTGTATAAAACGCAGGCGGGATTCGCCTGTATGGTAATTTAATAGGACTGGTCTCCTGTAACCGAATCTGGTGCCGAACCTTGTCAGCATAACCTACATCTGAATCAGTATACGAAAATACATTGTCATATCTACATAAAAGAGCCAACATTTCAGCCTTTTGATTAGTAGAACCATACATTTTACTGAGGTTGAATCGGCTCGATCCAATATTTATGTTCAAGGGACCACCAACTCCAAACTTCTCTCCAACATTGACAGTGCATTCAATGGAATTCGTAGAGATGGCACTAAATGTCACCCCACTCAAAGAATCAACCGCACAAATATCGCCCACCACTGTTCCATTTGAAAGGAAAACATCTTCATATGTAATATTCAAAACATGAATAGCGCAAATTCCCCTATTTAAATCAGTTACAGTATTGCAGCACACAATACCCTTTCGCAGCAAAGAACGGTTGGATTCAAAAATGACCTGCCGACCCATACTAATCCCACCTTTAACTCGAACCCACACCACTCCCAATGAACTAGCTTTAATATGCGATTTCTTTCCATTAGCAGACCAAATAAAGGCTGGAAGAGAAGACGGTACCACTTTATCAGGTACGGACTGGATAGAAGGACCTAGAATTGGTCGAAATAACCGCAGGCGACTAAGGATATTAGTACCGATGATAACCGGATAATCACTATCACCAAGAGATGAAGTTTCCTTAAAAATATAAAAACCGCAATCCTTGAGAAAAGTATTATAGAGCTCTATGTTAACAACAACATAGCCCAAGTAAGGAATTGGAAGACCATTTGCAGCTGTTAGCTGCACCCAATTATCCTCGTTTAAAATAGACTGCGGAAAATAAGTGCGAAAGCAACTCTCTGTGAGAGCCGAGATCTGGGAGCCCGTGTCAATCAGACCTCTAAAGACATTACCCCCAATCCAAACATCTTTTAATAGATGATCCCCTACAAATGTCGATTTCGGGCTCTGTCCTCCGTCACCAGGGTCGTGCCTCTCCCTGAGTGGCGTACGTTTAACAAGTTACACCTACATTCCCCGTTCCCCATTTTGCATCGGGAGCAGCTAAACCGAGCCCCAGGCCGTCCGATTTGCGTTGGTGGGAAGCGAGCATGGTAGTCATTTTTACCCGTATTGCGCCCATTCGAGTTATTCATAGGCCTGACCTCCAAATTCTGGACTCTACGCTGAAGTGCCCTCACCTGGGAAGACATT
Organism: Arion vulgaris; assembly: GCA_020796225.1. Taxonomy (NCBI): domain Eukaryota; kingdom Metazoa; phylum Mollusca; class Gastropoda; order Stylommatophora; family Arionidae; genus Arion; species Arion vulgaris. The sequence continues at coordinate 15,902,089 of CM036768.1, forward strand.
TCATATGCGTGTGGTGAAACCGGTTTGTTCTCCCATCGCATGGCAGCTTCACGACAAAGGAGGAAGGAGATGGAAGGATCCTCCACCACTTTCTCCAACAACATCCTGGAACATAGTCGATCCCCTACCGAATTTATAAACCGATCCCTCAACACACAAACATCCATGGTTACTTGCCTATCCCTTATCTGGGCAGCAGTAATCTTTTTGTACAGATCCATCAGCCGATGTGAGAAGTCACGGATAGATTCCCCCCCCTTGTTGCTCCGCCTTATAAAATATGGAAAGGAGATCATGAGCGGACCTATTATCTCCATATTCCATTACTAATCGATCCAATAACAAGTCGGGATCCTGAATGGTCAACGATAGGATCTCTATCTCGGAACGTATTGAATCAGATACATGATCCAATATGGCATCCCTTTTATCCCGACCTGTCAGTCCATACGATCCCACTTCTGACACCATTGTTGTAGGGGGGGTGGTTTATCACTGTTTGTTTATCCTTCCTGTTTGTTGTTCCTTTAGTTTCATATTGCTTCATCTTTCCTTTACGGTTTCCAAATTGATAGGATAGATATTCCACCCCTCCTACATATATTTGTTCATATTAGATGATGTTATTTCATATTTCATATACATATATACTTCCATATTATATCATAGCGATGGTATTAATGGTACCCTGTTCATTGTAGTTATAATTATTCTCCTGCAGTCATACAACACAAGTAATTACAGAGGCGTTTAGTCAGTTCCATATCCTTTATTTATAGTATTACATAAGGACGCAACAAAAGCACGTCCACTGATCAGAGTCCATTTCGAAAACTTCCTTGTTTTTCTTTCTATCCTCACCACAGTTACTCAAAAACGTCACTAACTAATCTACGCAAAAGCGTCATGTCCAATCGTTATGTGTTGTACTTTTGTTTTGAGAGTACAACACGTGTCTCAACTATTTAATATTATATACACTAACTATTCTAACTGGCTAATTGTCCGTTCTTGAGCTGCCACCTGGGGGTCCTACCACAGATATCAAAAGTCTATAGGGCATTAAACGACTGAAACTTATTGATTTCTGTAGATGGGAAGAAAAGTTATTAAAATCTTAAACAAAAACGTCAAATATAAAAGTGCGTTGTCCGGTGAGAATTATTATACAAAAGTGAATGTTGAGATAGACGTATAACATTATACACAAGTTGGAGACATTCCAGAATAAGTGGTTGTTTTTTTGTTTTTTCGATCCCGAAGCACTTGAGATTTCAGCTCTTCGGCTCAGTGCTATGGACATCGTAACCCTTCGGTGACACGAACACCGTAAATCTGGAGAACATGTGGCTTTTCTGCCAATCCACGGAAGTGAACCGCACTCACAGGGGGCATGTCACCCGTCGTCCAACGCGATAATAACACACTGGGCAGGCGGGCACAATAAGTGTTTAAAAGAGAACTCCTACAAAATGTCTGGGCAAATACGGTATCATTTTTGAAATGATAAAACGGTGCATCATTCTAGACATCATTAACAGACGAAGACGGAGGTGGACTAGACATGTATGTTGTAGACCAATAGGAGCATTTTCTAGAATAAGTTCTCTGATGGACAGCGGATAGGAAAAGAAGGATTATACGTCTAAAAGAGACAATGAGAGACTGAAAATAGAGTTGAAAGATTGTGACCTGACGTTGGGATTAATTGGTATAGTCTGTCCATTAATTCGTGAGCACGTTTGAAATTGATTTTCTCGAAAACTACCTGTTGGATCTCAGTGATTTTTGCAAGCAGCCTTAGAATATCCATGACGCTAGAGAAATATTTTTTCCAAGAAAATTTGATGTAGTTTGAAATATTTCTTCTTCAGATTATATTAAAATCAACCTCACCGGATTGTACACAATAGTAACAGATCTACGGTACACAGACGCGTTGTTCTAAAAATACATTATGGTAACATTGAAATATCGTGAGTAAACACCAATTTCACGGGAATTCCCGTGCACCTAACCCAGTCGACTTTGAACGCGGAAAGCATATGACGTTATAATTGGGATACCGTTGTATAGTTATAGGTGTATCTCGCTATTTGTATGAAGCTATTGTATCATATTTGTTGGCTTATCAAAACTGACATTGATATCACATTCATAATGAGTCTGAAGTGCACATTTATAACAATGCAGAAGGTTACAGTTTTACTATACCAACACTTCCGTAGGGAATCTAAGAGAGGTCATCTATATTGCGATATTCATAACCCTGAGAAACGAACGCAACTGGCGCTTGGTCTGAATAGAGAATACTTTTCCCGATGGATTAAACAGGACACAAAGTGCACTAATGTCAAGCAAGGAAGGAAAAGAACAATTGACGACTTTGACATAGATGTCATAAGACGGGAGCTCTTGAAAATGTTTGCGACAAATCAACTTGTTACTCTCAGGAAACTGAAATTAAAACTGCAATCAGATTGCAGCATAGACATTTCTAAAAGTACTCTATGGAAAATTGTAAGAGCCGCCGGCTTCACCTTCAGAAAAACTATAGTCGGCAGGAATATTATTTGTGAAAAACCAC
>CM036768.1:15909675-16007175 GCA_020796225.1 Arion vulgaris
ATAGATAGTTGTCCGAGTGGTTACCGGGGCCCAAATTTGGGGGTGTAAAGAATAGAACCACTGTTAGCTGCTACGTATGTCGTAAGAGGCGACTAAGGAGGTTTGGTTGAAATCGGATGCATGTGTCCTAAACGTGTAGAGGTCTATGCGTTTAGGGACCTACAAACCAATGTGCAACGTATACACGTTCTTGGCAAAGATCAAACATATCACAAAGAGTGATTAAAATGTGTCGTAAAGAACAAACGCAAAGAAGAAGAAGATATATAGTAAAGTTATCACACAAACCGCATTTAATTTCCAGTATTACTGTGGTATCCAATTCAGGTAATATCTAACTGTTAGAAATTATCTTCTGCCAGTGGCTGGAAGCCACAGAGATGTGGTTTTACAGGATAATGATCAAGACTTCCATCGATTTGCTAAAATGGCTAATGTTAATATCTTGATAAAGGTCATGGCACAGATCAAGCGTGTTATCAATATAAAAAGCAGTCATCATTTTGTGTGATGTGTTGTATAGTGAGAATTGGAAGTTTAGAATACGTGATATCTTATATGATGAGAATTGGAAACTTATAACACATTATGATGGGTGTAATGAGAACTGGAGGTTTTAGAACACATTGTGATGTGTAATGAGAATTGAGGTTTAGGAATGCATTGTGATGTGTTGTGTAATGAAGAATTGGAGGTTTTAGAACACATTGTGATGTGCGAAATGAGAACTGGATGTTTAGAAACACAATTATGATGTGAATGTGATGTAATGAGAATATGTAGGTTTAGAATACATTGTACCTACTGCAAGCCTGCCAACTGCTAGCAGGCCTGAGAAACGAAACCTGGCCGAAAAATACCGAGCTAAATGAGAAGCTGTACAGAGGGATGGGATCCCTAAGAACAACAGCAGAATTTATAAGAAAATCTGGTACATCAGTCTAAGCAGGATCGCAAAGAGAGAGAGAGAACGCATTGTGATATGTTGTGTGATGAGACTGGGAGGTTTAGAACACATTCTGATGATCGGTAAAATCAATGGGAGACGAAACAAAGACAGGCATAGAGAGAGAGAGAGAGAGAGAGAGAGAGTGAGAGAGACAGAGCAAGCTTATGTTCATGTTTGTTTTCAAGTCATAAAAGATTATCAACATCGAGCTGATTGTTGCCACCAAGGACCGAAGTTTATATAGATCTATCAGGAGCGGCTCGTCATTAAGGGCCAGTTGGGTCCCGCCCCACCAAAAATCGAAAGGGGAATAACTTCCCAGAATAGACAAATAATAGTAAATACTCAAAAACATGATTTTCCGAAAATTTGTCCCTGGCCCAACAAAGAAAAATGACCACTAGCCGCCACTGAGATCTATGGTAGTCTTCTTTAGCCGACGTGGCACATGATTGTGATATAGAAATTAAATATTTTAGATGGAGTCTTTCGTGAAGTTTCATTAGAAGAGAGATACTTTTTTTTCCACTTGTTTGAGAGTCTGTCTGTATTTGTAGAATGAAGTAAAGAATCCGTTTTCAAACAATTACGTATACTGGGGAAGGGGAGGGAGTGGTCATACCAGTATTATTCTTTGACCAACAGTACACAATAGATGAGTTGGTCAGTATCCCACAAACCGCGTTTACGTTCATGTATTTCTCTGGAATTCTGGAATACATGTGTGTCGTCGGACAGAGGTATATTATTCCTCTGAAAAACTCCAAATTCTACTGTGGAATTTAAACATGATGTTTCACGTCTCAGATCACACTTTCCACATCCCCTGTGTGTACCTATGGCACTGCTGATCAAAGCACATAAAATGTCCTGCAAGACTGCCACCTGTATATCCTCCCTAGAAAGGAATGCTGACCCTACAACACAATACTACATTTAAAACTACATAACACCAGAGATGAGCTCCAGACGACAGTCGACTTCATCATAAGAACTCGTCTAAATGGTATAATCATCAAAACTACATGACACCAGAGATGAGCTCCAGACGACAGTCGACTTCATCATAGAACGCAACGGTAATCATCAAAACCATAACACAATGAGCTCCAGACAACAGTCGACTCATCATAAACACGTCTAACGAAATCATCAAATACAGAAGAGATGAGCTCCAGACAACAGTCGACTTCATCATAAGAACCGTCTAACGGTATAATCATCACAAATAGCGATCGCGAAGAAGAAGAAGAAACGAAACAATAATAATAATATTAATCACCCGAGTGGTTACCGGGGCCCAATTTTGGGGTGTAAAGAATAGAACTACTGTTACCTGCCACGCATGTCGTAAGAGGCACTAAGGAGGTTTGGCTGAAATCGGATGCATGTCCTAAACGTGTAGAAGTCTATGCGTTTAGGGGCCTTCCAACCAATGGCAACGTATACACGTTCTTGGCAAAGATCAAACATATCACAAAGAGTGATTAAAATTGGTCGTAAAGAACGAACGCAAAGAAGAAAAAATGATAATAATAATTTCTCTCGTACCGTTATACGTTACATTGGGCATTCAAGCAATTTCTCCATATCGCTCTATCTAGGGCAACTCGCTCAATTTCATCCATGGAACTGAGACCTATATTTCTTGCCTCTCTCAGCAAAGTTCGTTTCAGGATCTTGTTAGGTCATCCTCTCTTTCTTGAACCCTTTGCATCCACTTCAATGCCAGCTTTGATATTCGTTGATCATTTCTTCTCAAGGTGTGTCCAACATATGAAGAAAAGATTACAAAGGAAAAAAAAGAAATAAATCAAATAATAAAGATAATGAAGAAGATGATGAAGAAGATGATGAAGAAGATGATCAAGAAGATGATGAAGAAGATGATCAAGAAGATGATCAAGAAAATGATGAAAGTGAACACAAATAAGAACAACCCAATGCAGAAAAAGCACACAGAGATCAAGATAAAGTACATCATTATCAGACCATTAAAATGACGTTGAAACAATACTCAAAATTGCATCATTCTCACACGCAACTTTTTATTAGTCTTACAAATAACGTTTAATTTATCTTTTTACTTCTTTGTTTTTCTACCACTGTCTCTCTATTCCTACCTTTATATCTATAATATTGACTTAATTTTTACCGTAGTTTGCTTTTTCTACCTAAAAATCTCCTTACTCTTTCACCGCAGAAAGCATTTATTAAGCGTCGCTCACACAAATATTACTAACTTTTTTTTTTCTAGTTTTTACTTATCAGAATAAAAAAAAGTAGATAGACTAACCGGTCTAAATGTCAGGAACACCACCCCGAGAATATAAGACATCCCTGTCTTAGAAACACCGGCATTATGACTTTCTGTATTGACGTTCAGAGCAAATTATTGTCAATGCGAAGACACGACCTGACGCAATGTCTCTTGTTTGACGTTGAGTTCTGACTTTGTCTTACGTAAATATGACGCAACACATCTTAATATCTATGTTGTTATTGCAGACATGTTATATATTTTGTATTTGTATGATATTTCTCAAAGATATATCCCAGACCAGTGTTTAGCCTAGAATTGTTTACTTTTGTGCAAAGCTTATTTACCCCAGTTACTGTTTTGTTTATTTGCATTTTTGTGTAGTTTTACGCCCGTATATTGCTGGGATTAACAAAGGAAGCACAGAATAGTAACACTGCGACTTATGAGCAATGCCGTAAGAGGCGACTGAGGTAGTGGTCTAGCCCTTAGCTGCTAAGGACGTATATATACGTTTTTCACATTCACTTCTAAAGACGCATTAACACGTCTGTTATTATCTCTCCTATGTTGGCTAAAGACGTGTTAACACGTTATACATTGCTACTGTAACTGCTATAGGCGTACATTCACGTTTGGGACTTAGAAACAACGAGTAGCTATTTTTAGCTCAGCCTTCGGAAAGTATGTAGCAGCGGAAAGGCTACGGAAGCTACTCTAGTAAATAAAAAAGCGTTGCAGAAATCGTATGTACTGTCCTACTTGTATCCCCATAACTAACACAACGTACAATCGTTTTTATGCTTGGTTCACATACAAATCACAAAAAGTTGTTATCAAGTGGTCGATATGGATCGATCGAAGAAGAAGAAGTAGAAGAATGTCTACTTTGTGATTCTTTGATCAGTTTTTCTCAGAATAAAACTAACATTTCTTCATCTTTTTATTCTTATAACAGTTGTTATTAGTTGTTGATTAGACATTTCTCTGATTTCATTACTTCTTCTGAATTCCTCGAATTTTTTGTCATTATTTTTCGTGGAAACTTTGTTTAAATTTGCGTTCAACTTACTTTCTTTTATCCATATATGAAGAAGAAAAATCATGTCACATAATTTACAAGACGTCACCATCAACCATAGTGAACGAGTTGATGATTTTCTAGGCACCATTTATACGCTCAGAAGTTTGCCATTGTTTGCTAAACGATGACGACTGCACTAGCCATGCGACCAATAAATACATCAGGCTCTCGTCCCACTTGTCCTACACCGCCCTAAAAAGTGGTACTACATACAGTAACCAAGGTAACGTTATAGGAAATAACAAAGAGATATGGTTTTACAGAAGAATGATGATAAACTCATGGACTGCTAAAATGACTATTGTTGAGGTGTTGAATGAGATCAAGACACAGAAAATCTTATCATCAATATAAGAAAGAGGCAGTCATCATTTTTCGGGCATTGATGAGTAGGGAGGTTCAGAACACATTGTGAAAACCGGTAAAATCGAGGGTAGACGATTTAGAGGAAGACACAGAGAGAAAAATTTGGATAGCCTGACTTATTTTCATCCCTCCTCCCAACCACATATATAAAACATGATCTATTTTCACTTTCACATAGAAAATTGATATATATATTTCTGTCATACATGATCAATTTTCAAATGATTAATACATGAAATAAAAAATTGATGAAAAAAATAGATCGTGTTAAGATGGGCATAAGATGAATTAAAATGCAGAAATCAAAATTTTAAATGATTATTCAATCGCAAAATCATGAGAGAAAAAAGGTATTCTGAACCCACTATCGCCCCCTAGAACGCTTCAGCGTCCCAGGGGCGGTACTGCCCACTTTGGGAAACGCTGCCCTAGAGAAACACATGACAAAAATAGAAAACCACGAGACTGAGCAACAACCCGGTAACAGTGTGACGACAAGATAAGAAAATCTACATCTAGTTTAGTTTAGTCGTCGGATAATCTTCACTGCACATCGAACCAATTAGTCCATAAGTGACCTGATCTCCCCGTCAGTATGTCTCTCAGCGTGTGGCGATTACCGACACCGGTTCTTTGTTGGTTTACTATCTTTCTTCGGCTACCAGCATAATACTTTTGTCTTGCTACACCGCCGGTATGGTTTTCGGGGCCCGCAAGGGAAACAAAGAATGGTACCATTGCGACCTACAAGGCATGTCGTAAGAGGCGACTGATGTAGCCCTAGGAAGCTACGCTTGTAAATAAAAAGCAGCGCAGAACTCGGATGTGCTGGCATACTTGCAGGCGCATAGCTGTCCCAACGTATAATCGCTCTTAGGCTCAGATCACATACAAATCACACAGAGTGGTTGACAAGTGGTTGATATGGAGCGTTCATAGAAGAAGTCTAGCTACACCACATTTAACTTGGAATTCTTACAGTCTTGTTAGGGTTGTAGATTCACCACTATTATTTGAATCATTTACACCTGCTCTCTCCTTTAGGGAATGTATAGGGTGTTCAAGATAAAAGTAGCCAGAGTGACAAATAAAAAGTTGCCAGTTATGCATTGCGTTTTGTTTATTTACTATTTAAACCGGTTCTGACTATCTCGTCCTACATCATATTGGCTTAACGCCCCTTCCTTCGCGACCTATACTACCTCATAAATGAAACTTCTCATTTTCATAAATATATGCCATATTGGTTCCCTTGACAAGCTACTTTTATCTTGAACACCCTGTATAATATCAGCCGTATTCGTTGCTCGGCTGCTTTTTACAGCAGCTATACCTACACGCCTTTCGGTACATTCATTTCCCCTCACTCCGGTATGCTCTGGCACAGAATAAAACCGATTTGTGCGAACCTATATCTGACAACCCATAATTTCTAGACATAATTCAATAAAGGAATACAATATTCATTGATCTTAGTTAACTAATAAACATATGATTTGTTAGTTGTACACTGCGGAAAGTTTGTGGCATTCAATACGAGAAATTTACTGCAAACATGAGGTGTCAAACTTTAGCAAAAATCTTTCTTGTGACAATTAGTATTAGCGATTTCAGTTAAGCAATATTGATTTGTGTTTAGCGGAAATGTCAGAATATTAACTGCCATTAATATAAAGTAGACACATTTTGTGTAACAAGTAGAGATAAAATAAGAAGCGATGAAATCAGAAAACAAGTGGGAGCCTTGCCGGTACTAGAGTATATAAAGAAACAACAGATCAAATGGATCAGATACTTATCAAGGTTATCACAAGACAGTCTCACACAAAGAACATTAGCACTGAGATACAACGGCAACAGACCCAGAGGACGACCACCAAATCTATGATATATTATATATCATCATCATCATCAGGTGCCTCGCCGGGTGGCGTAGACGATCATGGATCTCCACAAATCTCTGTCGTTGGTGTATGCTGTAAAAGATGTTGACGCTCTACCGTGCCATGCTATCAGTTAATATATATATATATATATATGGTGGGGAGGGAGGGGTCTTGGCAAACTGGTGAAATGGGGAAGGGGGCGTTAGAAAGCTTATGTCGTGCAAAGTGGGCGGTGGACAGAAAAAGTTTGGGAATCTATACTCTAGGGGCTTGAGTGATAGCTAGGGCCTTGAGTGATAGCTAGGGGCTTGAGTGATAGCTAGGGCCTTGAGTGATAGCTAGGCCTGGTGATAGCTAGGGCCTTGAGTGATAGCTAGGCTTGAGGATAGCTAGGCCTTGAGTGATAGCTAGGGCCTTGAGTGATAGCTAGGGCCTTGAGTGATAGCTAGGGGCTTGAGTGATAGCTAGGGCTTGAGGATAGCTAGCCTGAGGATAGCTAGGGCTTGAGTGATAGCTAGGGCTTGAGTGATAGCTAGCTTGAGTGATAGCTAGCCTTGAGTGATACTAGGGCCTGAGGATAGCTAGGCCTGAGTGATAGCTAGGCTGGGATAGCTAGGCCTTGAGTGATAGCTAGCCTTGAGGATAGCTAGCCTTGAGTGATAGCTAGGTTGGGGATAGCTATTTTGTTTCTGACAGGATTCTGCTATGGCATCTATTCATCTGTTTAGTCTTCTCTGCCTTTTTCCTGATGTCTTATAGAAGAATCTATTTACAGTTGAGTTTGGTTGCATTCTTATTATGTTGCCTAACCACTTCATTCTTTGTCTCTCGGTCTAATTTCAGATTTAAGTAAATGCTCAAAGATAATGTTAGGTTGTAGTCTAGAGTTTGTTTGATGAATTCACATCATATATATATATTAATGATGTTTGATGAATTCCATCATATAGCATACACAACTCCATCGAGTTTGTTGATGAATTCATATATGATACACACTCCATCATATAGCATACACAACTCCATCGAGTTGTGGGGGTAGCAAACCAACAGCAAACACACATAAGATTTAACATTGGCTGAAATTGGATGCACATGTCCTAAACATGTAGAATTATATGCGTTTAGGGGCCTACCAAACCAATGTGCAACGTATACACGTTCTTGGCAAAGATCAAACTTATCATAAAGAGTGATTAAAATTGGTCGTAAAGAACGAACGCAAGGAAGAGGGAGATTTAACATAAAAACACTTTTCGATCTCAGAACAGGACACTGCAGGCTCAACAACCACATGCAAAGAGAAAAGACTGCTCAGACAGAACAGTGTGCATGTCCGACTGGAATACTGGAAAACCAGAGCACATCTGCGGTCTTGCCAATCATACATTCCTCAACAAAATGAAACATAGCATCGTTAAGGAAGCTTACAAAGAAAGATATGGGAAACTCTATTAACTCCAACTGACATGCATCTTTATTGAGACAACCCTTTTCGACAACTGAGCATTTGAAACCGATCGCAAAGAAGAAGAAAGGAAGATTAATTTGATAGGACCATCATCATCGAGAGCCGCTGTAGCGTAGTTTAGTGAACCGCTTCAGGCTGTGGTCTGGGTTCAGCTCCGCAATGTGCGTGGAATTTTTCCCGACCGCGACGGCTCTCAGGTCGACCCAGCTCAACTGGGTACCAGACTGCTCTGAAGTAAGGCGGCCGGCGGATGTGACCACATCACCCATCGTGCCGACGGTCAATGAAAATACAGGCCTAACACTGTATTGACCTATATACCACGAGGTATGAAAGGTTCCTTTACTTTACTTTACTTACGATTCTTTATAAAAAATATTGAAGTAACAGTGTACAAACAACGAATCCCAGCGAGGGCCCCTGATGTAATTTTTAAGACTGTGAATATTGTTGTAATGAATCTTGCCCAGGCAGCAACTTTACAGCCTAGTCTTATCTATGTTTAAAGGGTTTAAAGGGTTTTAAAGCCGAAGGATTGACTTCATTGCACCGGGTTTTACCCCATATGGCTAGGTCACTCTCCGAAGAAATGGCAAGCCACCTGCCGAGAGTATTGCACAAAGCACGAACTCAGTAGCTCCAGCAACAATCCTCGGGGTCTCTGGAAAAACTGCACTCGTGAACAGAGCGGCGCGGTCCGGATTCGAACCCACGACCTTCGACTCACAAGGCAAAGGGCTTAACCACTCAGCCACAGAGACATGTTCAACTGTCAATGGTTCTTTTAAGTGCTAACATTGAACACAGGGCCTACATTTCATTATCTGTTTCCGATAAGACTATCAACGGGATCTCACCTACATTGAGAACAGGGATCTCTTGAAAATTCTCTGATCACTCAACCTAGGAAGCGAACCGCGTACAGTTGAAGCGAAAAGTGAGCACCTTACTTACACGCCACAAAGAGAAACATGTAATGCACACTTATCTTACTAACATGTCAAAAAGAGATGCTCAACATTAACATGGTATTTGCTACTTTTAAATTCAAAAGATAGCCTCAAATAACATGGATAGGGTTGGAGCGTGACCATGTAGACAATTGTCTCTACGGCGTCGGGCCACCCGCCTGCCCACGTATTCGTAGCGCGTTGACTACGGGTGACAAGCCCGTGATGCGGGTTCAATTCTCCGGGCTGGCAGAAGCCACAGGTTCACCAGATTCACGGTGTTCGTGGACCGAACCGAAAGGTTACGATGTCCATGGCACCGAGCCGAAGAGCTGCACGTTTCCTATGTAGTTGGATCGTTCCCAGAGTTGAGCTTTATCGATATTTTTATAGAATTCACTGCTTCTAAATGTAGGTGAAATTGTGCTCCTAGTCCTATTGGAGACGAACGATAAAACGAAGGTCCCGTCTTCAAGTTGAGCACGCAATTAAAAATTTGACAGTTGAAATTCGAAAAGATTCTGCTGCATAGCTGATAAAAATTAAAAGTTAATTGCATATCTTTTTCATGACTTAGCGAATCAACCCCAGCTCTTTAATGCTGTTTGTGATTTTTCTAGGCATTATTACGTTCATTTTATATACAGTTCAGTTTGCCCGTCTGCCCAGCGTGTTGGTAGCGCGTTGGACTACTGGTGACTATCCCTCTGTGTGTGCGGGTTCAATTCCGCGGATGGCAGAAAAAGTCACAGATTTCCCAGATTTACGGTGTTCGTGGCACCGAACCGAAGGGTTACGATGTCCATGGCACCGAGCCGAAGAGCTGAAAAGCTCAAGTGCTTCTGGGTCGAGAAAAAAAAAAAAAATACAGTTCAGTTTACGTTCAGTTTATATTGTTGACCAGTGTGTCTGGTCAACCACTAGTGACAATTGTTATAAGAAAGAAAAGATGGAGATATGTTGGGCACACCTTCAGGTAAAATGATCAACGAATATCAAAGTAGGCATTGAAGTGGGATGCAAAGGGTTCAAGAAAGAGAGGTCGACCTAAGGAAACCCTGAAACAAACTTTGCTGAGAGAGGCAGAAAATATCGGTCTCAGTTCCATGGAGGAGATTGAGCGAGTTGCCCAGGATAGAGCGGTACGGAGAAATTACTTGCAGGCCATATGTTACGTATAACGGTACGAGAGGAATTATTATTATTATTACGTTCAGTAGTTTGCCATTGCTTTCTGAACGGGTGGTGCCATCGTCCTTGCAAAGCTGATACCTGGGATGAATTAATTCATGAAAAAAATTACAATAAAATTATTTTTTTAAATGTCAGCATCTTTAAAATTATAGCATGAACACTCTCTGATGCTACGAAGTTCGTGCACTGTCGTCGAGATATTCATATGTAAAAAAAAAAAAAGACTTAAGCACACACAGTTTTTTTCCACCGAAGTACAATAATGACGGTCATATCAATTAATCAATTAAACAATAGTACAAACTAAGACTCACAATTCATATTTTTGTCTGCTGTCTGTCATTGATTTTTTTGTCAAGTCAAAATAACGAAATATCATCGCGTAATTTGACCTTGACTGGCGGTGTTTTCCTCATTGCGCAACGGCAGAGCACCGACGCACCCTTACACCAGCACACACATACACAAAGGAAGGTGAGGGGAATATTTTAAATACTAAATTACAACCCAATAAAAACATACCATTTCAATTTCCTCCTCCGCCGTGACTGGTATCTGCTGTAATTTGTTGGGTTGCGACAGACGACCTTCACCTATTGAAATTTACTGAACCGCGGTTTGTCAAAATTGTGCAATTGAGTGTGTTAAGTAGAGCGTGAAAAGGAAGCCTTAGAGGAAAGACGAAGGAAGAAAGGACGATAGTAGTGATATAACGAGGTGAGAAATGCTGAAGAGGGAAGCATAACTCATTATATTTTCTTGTAGTATTTATGTATTGGTTGATGCCCACCTGCCCAGCGTGTTCGTAGCGCGTTGGACTGCGGGTGACTAGCCGTCTGTGTGTGTGTGGGTTCAATTCCGCGGGCTGGCAGAAAATCCACAGGTTCCGCAGATTTACGGTGTTCGTGGCACGAACCGAAGGGTTACGATGTCCATGGCACCGAGCCGAAGAGCTGAAAGCTCAGTGCTTCTGGATCGGAAAAAAAAGGGAATTGGTTGATTGAATCACATGTATGTTGCTGAGGCTCTCAATGGGAGCAAAGAATAGCAACACTGTGACCTACAATTCATGTCCTAAGAGGCGAATGAGGTAGGGACATAGGTAAGATACCCTAGTAAATAAAAAGCATAGCAGAAATCGTATGTGGTGGCCAACTTGTAGCGCAACTGGCACAACGTAAACCACTCTTAGGCTCGAATCACATACACATCACACAGAGTGCATACCTAGGGATCGATATGGAGCGTTAGAAGAAGAAGAAGATTGATTGATATGACCAGCATCATTACACTTCAGTGAATAACCATGTGTGCTCTGATCTCTTTCTTACACAAGAAGATCTCGATGGCAGTGCACAGACTCCGTAGCACTGTACGAGACTATCTTTTTCCTTCTTTTCATTTCTTAACTCTCTCTTTTATCTCCCTCTCTGTCTTTTTTCTCTCTTTCTTTATCTCTTTCTCTCTCTCTTTTTATCTCTAGCATTTTTTTATCTCTGTCTCTTTTTCTCTCTCTCTCTCTTTTTCTCTTCTCTCTTTATCTCTCTCTTTTCTACTCTGTTTTCTCTCTCTCTCTTTAACTCACTCTCTATTTCTCTTTATCCTTTTCTCTCTTTATCTCTCGCTTTATCACTCTCACTTTTTCTCTTTATCACTCTCTTTATCTCTCTCTTTCTCTACTCTCTGTGTATCTTTATCTCTCTCTCTGTATCTTATTATCTCTATCGATCTCTCTTTTCCTATCTTTTTCTCTCTCTCGCTTTATCTCCCTCGCTCTATCGCTCTATATTTATATCTCTTTTTCTCCAACGCTTTATCCCTTTCTCTATATATTTCTCTTTGCATCTTTCTCTTTATTTCTCTCTCTATCTTTTATTCAATTTTAGATAAGATTGGGGGACAAAATAACATTACTGCTAAATATTTTAAACTCTCTCTTATATTTCTTTCATAAATGTTATATTTTATATTTATATCTATAATTCTATGTTTTACCTTCGATCTTGGTTTCAATCCAAGTTTATCATTGCTCTCATGTGATTTCAATTTTCTCCACATCTTGGCAAAAAAAACCCAACCAAGAATAGCATGTGGTTGGAATGATAGAGCGCACGAGGTAGATCCTTGAGGCTGTTGTCACTGTTGGAAGACAGCAGTTCACAACCCCTAGGACTGGAAGAGGCCCTGGAAGAAATGACATTTTCAAAATAATGTCAGATATTGGCAAATATAATAAAGAATATGACAAAAGGATCTGGATGGGAAATATGGGTCGGATAACAAATATTAATACACATTCTAAGTAATTAAAATGAAAAATCTTTGAGATTGACTGCAAGAGTCGCAGAACTAGAAACAATGAGAAATGGATTCTGGAACATAAGTCTGGCCCGTATGTTGCTAGGGCTTTCAAGGAAGCAAAGATTAGTAACACTGCAACCTACAAGCATGTCGAAAGAGTCGACTGAGTTAGGAACCTAGGAAATCTACCTTAATAAATAAAAAGCGTCGCAGACATCGGATGTGTTGGTCTATTTGTAGGCACATAACTGGCACAACGTGTAATCGCTCTTAGACTCAGATCACATACAAATCACACAGAGTGGTTAACAAATGTATGATATTGAGCGTTTGAAGAAGAAGAACTTCTGTATAAAAGTGTTTGAGGGCGTAGTGATCTTGTGTGTGCTTGTTCTAAGGCACTTTGTAAGCTGTTATTCATTTTCTTAAGGCTGTTCTTGATGCCTTCGATCCTTCTTTTGAGTGGTCTTCCTCTTGATCTGCTGTCGTTAAACATTTTAAGTGTTACTCTCTATTGTAGTATTCTACTTCGAACTATCAATATCGACCACTTGTTCAACCACTCTTTGTGATTTGTATGCCATCCGATCCTAAGAGCGATTGTACGTTGTGCCAATTATGCGCCTACAAGTAGACAAGCACATCCAATTTCTGCGACGCTTTTTATATATTGTCCACTCTCTCATTACCGTAAACACCCGCATGCCCAGGACAGTATATCCACCTAAGCCGCTGGAGGTTAGAAACTTCTATAGACGACATCCACTCATACCGAAACCTGCCCTTCTGGAGGTTGTGAAGCATAGACTGAGAGATACAACAACGGCCCCAGTAAATGAAGTCCCAGAGAGCCAATGGAGGGCAGCAGTAATGGTCTCAACCTCCATCCTTATACTAGAAGTAGTTGTGCTGTACTCTCCACTTCGCTCCCTCAAAAAACCCAACAATGTGCACTAGCCAAAAAAAAAGAACCAGTCTGACTTCTCACCACGATGAACCGAAACATCGGTATATACATCATCATCATTCCTTACATCATCTTATATCATCTGCTTAACTGCGAGATCAGACTTCATGTTGCCCCAATCTCTACATTCTTCTATCAGCTGCTATCTAGATCAACCTCATGTTGCCACTCTACATTCTATCAGTGCTTAACTGAGAGATCAGCCTTCATGTTGCCCTAATCTCTACATTCTCTTCTATCAGCTGCTTAACTGCGAGATCAGCCTTCATGTTTGCCCCAATCTCTACATTCTCTTCTATCAGCTGTTTAACTGAGAGATCAGCCTTCATGTTGCCCCAATCTCTACATTCTCTTCCAAGAACAATCTTCTTCTTCCTCTTAACCTTCGTTCTTCGTTGCCAATTTTATCATTCTTATTGTGAAATATAATTGACCTTCGACAAGAACGACTGACGTTGAACTTCTGTTGAAATTAGGCCCCTACTTTGTGTATGGTACCATACACGGTGTAGGTCACAGCTATCGTTTTTCTCCTACAGGAAGTATTTTGAGTCTATCTCGGTGACAATCAGTCATTGACACATCCCCTTTATTCGTACACGTTCTCTTTAATGATCCGTTTGTCGAATATTTTTACTTGGATCTATACCAAAGAGCCTTTTGTATTGCAACCTTTCTGACTGGGTGCGACATTCCTTCTGTATCGTATTATAAACACTCTTTTATAATGATCTTTTAATGCCAAATATTTCTGCTTGGCTCTACGCCAAAGAGCACTTACCACTTTGCAAATGACTGGGTGAGGTCATTCCAGTATAGAAACATTTATAACCCTTATAGGACTGGTCATTAAAACGGTCACTTGCCGGCTGCTTTGTGTATTCATTGCTCTTCAATGACCATTTTTCGTCGTATATATGTGGGCTTTATATGCCTAAGAGTATGTCTACACTTTGCAACCTTTCTGAGTATGTGGGGTCGTTCCTGATTAGAAACATTCTCAGTCTTTTTGGGGCACCTAAATTTGTCATGGGACAAGGTCTTACTCGTGTAACACACAGTGAAAAGTGTCGGCCTTCACCAATGTTTGGATTTAGACACTGTCAAATCTTTACAAAATCAGCCTTAATTTTCTGACCATATTGAGTTTATTTCAGTAGGAGCATTCTTAGCCTTTTCGAAACGAGTGTCGGCACTTGGCAATTTGTAGTTTCTGCTCTGCATTTTCCTGACCTCAGGGAAAAACTGAAACGAGGGTGCCTAATAATCCAGAGGGTCGTTTCATTAGGCGCTATCAGCGCAACCTAAATTTTGTACTCGCCAATCATCATCCATCCGGTTTTTTCCCGGGGATATTAGTTGTAAGAACAACAGTACCGTGCCCGGTTGTTTCAGGGAAGGCAGTTTCGTTAGGCGCTAGAACGCAACTTTAGGATTTGCGCTTGGCTAACTTACACAATAATTATATCTACGCATGGCCTCTTGTAAGGAGTTAACTGCAATCTTCCCTTGCGTCGTCACATCACATTGCATCTTTTCCGACGATCCTTACCGAGAGCTGGCAAAGGCGTTGCGAACATTGTTTCGAAGGGACGGGAATATGTGCCTCCTGACGACTTAAACCTTGTCAGTTCTTACGATTCGTTTTTTAATATATTTAGCTTTTCCAATCGTACGGGAGAGACGTGATGAAACAGTCACTCTGTGATTCTTGTCTATCTTGCGAGTAGATCTCGTATAGCATAACTGCTCTTGCATCGCTATTTAAACCAGAGTAGCTCTCCTTCGATCCCTACCCACTGAGCCATACAGGATCATCTGTCTGTTTCCAGGGTCACCACGTAGAGGTGGGGTAGGATCTTGATTAGTGCCGGCTCACTAATCCTGGCGTGACGTTGTCACTGTGACTGCGCCTTTGACCCCTTTCAAGAGTAATGATAACTTTGAGATAGTTGGTCATGCTACCATCTGTTGGGATCCAGTCTTCCCCTTTTGGTAGGGTCACAGCCGTGGTCACCTGGCCAATTGTTCTCTCAGCCTGTGTCATCCACGACATACCACACTTGATTCTCATGCCCTTAACATCATTAATGTTCTTGCGCAGTGGATGTCTCTTATCCGCAGTAACCCATATATATGCCTTGGTGTGGGCGATTGCATGACGGGAGTGTAGTGACAGAAGGCCAAGCATATATCTCATTTTAATAATTGGGGTATACCTTACGCTAATCCGTCCCAACATCTTTTATAAATCAGAGTTTCCCAAAGTGGCGGACTGCCCCCAATGGGCGCTGAAGCGTTCTAAGGAGGGTGCGGCGATAGTGGGTTCAGAAGAATGTAGGGGGTGTTATAATCAGGCGATTAGGGTTCAGTGGCTCCTTAAAGAAGAAATTAATAATAAATATTGTAAAATAAATTATTTTCGTAATTTTGCAATTTAATAATCATTTAAAATTTGAATTCTGCATTTTAATTCATCTTATGCCCGTCTTACACGATCCATTTTTTTATCAATTTTCTATTTCATACATATAATCATTTTAAAACTGATCATGCATGACAGAAATATTTATCAATTTTCTATTTCAAAGAGACAATAGAGCATGTATATATGTGGGAGGGGATGGGTGGAGGGTGGGCGTTGACAAATTATTATAATGTGGAGGGGGTCGTTACAAATTTTAGATTGTGAAAAGTGGGCAGTGGGCCGGAAAAGTTTGGGAATCTATGTTATATATTAGTTAGTCTTTCCTCTTGGGCCTGTGGGCGGCGCATAGGGCAGAGGTCATAGTTCTCCATGTCTCCATGTCCATATCTGTTTTAGGTCTTTAATGTTTACTAGGCCCATCGTTGAGCCTTCTCTGGTGATGGTTCTACGCAGTCTCTCTTGGTCTTCCTCGTTTTCTTTTTCCCTCTGGTGTCCATATGAGGGATTGGTAGGAGTCTTCCTCATCCATTCTAAGTGTGTGGCCGATGTAGTTCCAGCGGCGCTTTCTTATAAAATTTGATACATTTTCTTGCTTGGTCTCTCGTCTTATTTGTGTATTGGGTCATGTATTGGGTTATATATGAACACTAATTAATCTTAGTGAGCGTCTGTATCTCAAGCGGTAGTGAGCTCGATCACAAACCCAAGCGTACCTGGTTCAAACCCCACGGTGGGCAAGTTTGGAAGCAAATTCGTTTCCGTGAGATTTTACAAAAGGTAAAAATAGACCTCACCGTTCAGAAAGCAATGGCGAACTACTGAACGTATAAGTGGTGCCTAGAAAATCAATGACTCGTTTACTGTTGTTGATGGCTACGTCCTATTGGGATATGCCACGATTTTCATTTTTCAATTAATCTTAATATCAACATTAAGGTATACAGCTTCATGTCATTCAACCTACACTCAGTGCTACGTGTCAGTTATCTACACATACAGGTCACCTCAATAATCTGTATCTTTTGCTAAATACGTCAACAGCCAATGTCTCACTAGATTCATCACTGAATAATAACTCCTTCTCCGGTGATGTTCGGTAATAGCATTTCACTGTAACATATGCATTTGAATAGCTACTTTGCAGAAAATAACCGAAAGAAATACTACAAGTGACAAGTACACTGCTGCGGCATAGTTTAAACGTAAGTTAAGCTACATTTGATGATTTGATTGAGAAACACGGACGACTGGAAACCCGGAGTAAAAGATCGTACTGTTTAAACGAAGGGGAATTCTGATGGTGTAGTCAGTGGTTATGGGCTCTTGATTACTACGTGATCCGAACATCAAGATCGGCAAATGGGTTTAAGATTTATACAGAGATTTCGATTTTTCTGAACTTTAAGTGCAAAATCTGATATGATAAAATGCATAGAATTATGTGGAATTGTGTACACCTCATTTAGAAGTACAGGAGAAACCGTTGAGAATAGTTTTTAAAGGGGAAGGAAATATAAATTCTAGTTGACATTTCTTTCCAACTTTTTTGTCTGCTTCTCCTTCGTATTCTTGTACAGCTTCTAATTTTTATTCTTCTTCTAATTTTCCTTTTTTTCTTCTCCTTATTCTTCTTGTTTTACTGTTTCCTCTTCTTCGTTTTTCGTCTTTTTCTATCGTTTCCTTATCTTCTAGTTTTTCTTCTTTTTGTTCTAATGTTTCCTTATCTTCTAGTTTTTCTTCTTTTTGTTCTGTTTCCTTATCTTCTAGTTTTTCTTTCTCTTGTTCTAATGTTTTCTTATCTTCTAGTTTTTCTTTTCTTTGTTCTAATGTTTCCTTATCATCTAGTTTTTCTTCTTTTTGTTCTAATGTTTTCTTATCTTCTAGTTTTTCTTCTTTTGTTCTAATGTTTCTTATCTTCTAGTTTTTATTCTTTTTGTTTCTAATGTTTCCTTATCTTCTAGTTTTTCTTTCTCTTGTTCTAATGTTTCCTTATCTTCTAGTTTTCTTCTTTTGTTCTAATGTTTCCTTATCTTCTAGTTTTTTCTTTTTGTTCTAAAGTTTCTTATCTTCTAGTTTTCTTTTTTTGCTTTCTCTTCTTCTTGTTTTCTTCTTCGTTTTATACTGTTTCCTCCTCTTCTACTTTTTTTCTTTTCCTTCTTCTCCAACTGTTTCTACTTCTTTCCTCTTCTCTTAGCTTTTCTTTTTTTTTCTACTTTTCCTCTTCTTTACTGTTTCATGTTTTTCTACTTCTTCTTCTTTTACTGTTTCCTCTTCTTCTAGTTTTTATTTTTATTTTCCTTCTACTTTTGTCTTTTTTCTATTTCTATTACTTCTTCATCTTTTTTTCTTTCTTTATTTGTTACTTTTTGTACTTCTAATTTTTCTGTTATTCCTTATGCTTTTACTACTCCTTTCTCCACTTCTTTATATTTTTATCTTTCTTCTTCTACCTTTTCTTCTTCTTCTGCATTTCATTCTATCTTTCTCTTCCCTCTACGTCTTTTACATCTTCTAATTTTATTTTTTTACTATTCTCATATCTTCTTCTTCTTCCAACGCTCCATATCGATCATTTGTTAACCCTCTATTTGTGATTTGCATGTGATCTAAGAGCGATTGTACGTTGTGCCAGTTATGCACCTACAAGTAGATCAGTAGCCCGTCTGACCTGCGTGTTCGTAGCACGTTAGACGGCAGGTGATAAGCCCTCTGTGAATGCAAGTTCATTTCCGCGGGCTGGTAGAAAAGCCACAGGTTCTCCAGACTTACGGTGTTCGTGGCATCGAACCGAAGGGTTACGAAGTCCATGTCACCGAGCCGAAGAGATGAAAACTCAATTGCTTCGATCGAAAGAAAAAAAAAAAGACAAGTAGGCCAGCCCATCCGATTTCTGCAAGGCTTTTTATTTACTAGTGTGGTTTCTCTAGGCCCCTACCTTAGTGGCCTCTTACGTCATGGCTTGTAGGTCGCAGTGTTACTATTCTTTGCTCCCTTGCGAGCAACACACGAGTGAATGTCAAGTGAACGAAGGAGAAGACTTCGATGTAAATTGCACAAGCTGTATATATATATATATATATATGTGTGTAAGCATATAAACTGTCAGCGTCTGTTAATGCTCGTGGGCTGACGACCGAAATAAACAGAAAAAAGTGAAAGAATACACCACGATAAAGTCAGACATTAACTAAATCTCACGTGCTCTCTTTAAACTTAATATTTATACGCCTCTGATAAACCAAGGTGGTATTTTTCTAGCAAATTCCACCTGGCAGACTATACGACATACCTTAGTTGTCAATATTCTTTTCACGTGTGATGACCTGTTGGTATTCTTCAGATTGCCTGGAGCAGAACAGCTCTGCACGTTCTTTATCTGTCTCTGCCACCTTTAGTTTTCTGGTATTTTTCTCTGTCTATTGTAGATATCACGGCAGCCATTTCTACTTTCACTTTTGTTTCCTCTTGCCGTCTCTCTCTGCCACCTTGAGTTTTTCTTGTATTACTTCTTCGCCAATTTTGTTGCCGGGACTCTCAAGAGGAGCAGAAAATAGTAACACTGCGACCGTCATGTTGTACTAGGTAACTCATCATCATCATCATCATCAAGGTACGTATCCTTTATAGGACGTTGCTCTCTTTGCAGCACATCTGAAATTCTCTTACCAGTTCACCCACTTCGTCAATGGTCATGTTCATGGTTTCTTTAATATCTAGTAGCCATCTTCTTCTTGGTCTGCCTCTGTCTCTGCGTCCTGGGACCCTGCCCTCTAGTATTGTTCTTTCCAGGCTATTGTGACGCTTGATGTGACCAAAGTATGTAATTTTTCTGTATATTATGTTGTTTATCAGCCAATTCTCTTTAACGTTTAGTTCTTTCAGGACATCAGTGTTCTTTCTTTTTCTGTCCATGGTATCCGTAGGATCTTTCTGTAGCATTTAGTTTCGAAGGACTGGATTTTCGTTCTTAATTTTTGTGTAATAGTCCATGATTTACAACCATAAGTAGCCACTGGGAAAATGCATGCTCTCAATATTTTTAATTTTAGTATTTTGCAGGTGCTTTGCCACATGTTCTTCATTGTGTTTAACTTCTTGATTGCTATTGCCAATCTTCTTGAGATCTCTTTGAAGCAGTCACCGTTATTGTTAATTATTGAGTCCACATATTCGTAGCTCTCTACACATTTGAGTTCTTAATTGTTTACTTGGATGTTAGATGAGCCGTTAAGAGATGACTAGGGAGCTATAATAATAATAACAATTCCAATCGTACCGTTATACGTTACATAGGGCCTACAAGTAATTTCTCCATACCGCTCTATCCTGGGCAACTCGCTCAATCTCATCCATGGAACTGAGACCGATATTTTTGCCTCTCTCAGCAAAGTTCGTTTCAGGGTCTCCTTAGGTCGTCCTCTCTTTCTTGAACCCTTTGCATCCCACTTCAATGCCTGCTTTGATATTCGTTGATCATTTCTCCTCAAGGTGTGTCCAACATATCTCCATCTTCTCTTTCTTATAACAGTTGTCACAACTGGTTGACCAAACATTCTCTATTTCATCCCTTCTCCTGAATTTGTTCCATTTTATATTCATTATTTTTCGCAGACATTAGGGAACTATAAACTAGGGAGCTATACTAGTAAATAAAAAGCGTTTCAGAAATTGGATGTGCTGATCTTCTTGTAGCCGCATGACTGGCACAACGTAGAATTCCTCTTAGGCTCAGATTACATACAAATTACAAAGAGTGGTTTAACAAGTGGTCGATATGGAGAATTCGAAGAAAAAAAAGAAGTTGATATAGCCAAAACCCTTCTACTTTCACTTTTTGTTTCCTCTTGCCATCTGTCTCTTTTGCTTTTAAATGTGTTCACAATTGTGCTCCGAAAGCTCTGTAGCGTAGTTGTTAGTGAACTCGCTTCTCAAGGCTGGTGGCCTGGGTTCAGCTCCCGAAATGCGCGTGGAATTTTTCCCGACCGCAACGGCTCTCAGGTCAACCCAGCCTCAACTGGGTACCAGACATGCTCTGGGAAAGTAAAGCGGCCGACGTGATGCTGACCACATCATGGGCCATCATGTGCCGACGGTCAATGAAAAATACAGACCTAACACTGTATTGCCCTATATACCACGAGGTATGAAAGGGTTCCTTTACTTTACTTTTACTTACAATTGTAGTTCACGTTTCTTGTATTGTCTGGATGGGGTCTCTCTGTGGCATAGAGGCTAGGTTCTCGTCTTTCGTGAAGAAGGTATCAGGTTCACTACTTCGTGGAGCCATCCGGATATTTTTACAGAGATCCCCGATCTCAGTGTAGGCGAGATCAAGTTTCTAGTCCTATTGGACATGGACGATAAAACGAAGGTACTGTGGTCATGTTGAGCACGTAAACAAAATCATTGGAAATTCAAAATAGAAAAGAACAGGTTAGAAAAAGTTGCTGCTCGTCCAAAATTTATTAGAAAGCTTACAAAGTAAAATTCCTACAAAAAATTTTGACCATCTTCTTAATTATATCGGGGTCCCTCAACGTTGCTACAAGAAACAGATCGGAGCACACATGGTTACTCACCGAAGTGCAATGATGATAGTCATATCATATCAGTCCATCCTTACTATTCTTCACATTTAACCCTTTCGATGCTACATACTTTCTGAAGGCTGAGCTAAAAATAACGACTTTGTGTTTCTAGGTCGCAAACGTGAATGTACGCCTATAGCATTGACAGTAGCAATGTATAACGTGTTAACACGTCTTTAGTCCACATAAGAGAGATAATAACAGATGTGTTAATGTGTCTTTAAAAGTGAATGGGAAAAACGTATATATACGTACTTAGCAGCTAAAGAGTTAAACTCCTAACGGAGCACAGCGCTTCAACAAACTTCTTCCACTAAATTCAGAACTACATGGCACCAGAGATGAGCTCCAGACAACAGTCGACTTCATCATAAGAACACGTCTAACGGTATAATCATCAAAAATAGCAATGGCAAAGAAGAACCAAGACAACCTGGAGGAGAACGATAGAGCAAGAACTGAAAGAAATGAATCATAGCTGGAACACAATACAGAGGACGGCCATGAATAGAGAAGAATAAAAAATTAAAAGTAAAGGAACCCTTTCATACCTCGTGGTATATAGGCAATACAGTGTTAGGCCTGTATTTTTCATTGACCGTCGGCACACGATGGGTGATGTGGTCAGCATCACGCCGGCCGCCTTTACTTTCCCAGAGCATGTCTGGTACCCAGTTGAGGCTGGGTCGACCTGAGAGCCGTCGCGGTCGGGAAAAATTCCACGCACACTGCGGGAGTTGAACTCAGACCACCAGCCTTGAGAAGCGAGTTCACTAACAACTACGGTACCGCGGCTCTCAATATAGAAGAATGGTGTGTGTTCATTGCTGCCCTAAACATCAAGGGCGTAACAGGCTAAAGAGAGAGAAAGAGGGAGAGAGAGAGAGCAAAAAAGTAGAAGAACAAATTTCTTTCAGCTAACCTTGCTCCATCTTGCCTTTTCCCCAATTTTTAACTACACTTCAAATGTATTATCTCTTCCTTAACGCTTTGCTACTTTCGCTCTCTTTATCATACTCTCTTCCGTTTTCTCTTCTACGTTCTCTCTTGTATGTTTTTGTCCGGTCCTCCTCTCTTCACTCCCTTTCTCTCGTCTTTTTTTGTTCATCTTCTCTTTCCTTTTTAAAATCTTCCTCTAACGCCTTTTATCATATTTATATCTTTATTGTATACTTTCTTACTATTTTACATATTTTGTTTCATTTTATCTTCTCTGTTTATTTTCTATCTTTTTCTCGATATTTTCTCTTTCTCTCTTCTCTTTTCACTTTCCTTATTTTTCTTTTATAGTCTCTCCCTTTCTCTCTTCCACATTCTCTTTCTTTCTCTCTTCTATATGTTGCCTCTCTCGCTTCTTTTACTTTCTCTTTCTCTCTTCTGTTTCTTCTTGTTTTTCTTTCTTTCTTTTTTTTCACATTCTTTTTCTTTCTTTCTGGTATCTACTCTCGTTGACTTTTCTGTCTTTCTCTGAATTTTTCTTGAATTCTCTACAACTTCAATTACATATTTTCATTCCCACTTATATAATACTCCTGTTTCTCTAACGTTTCTCTATCTCTCTCTCTCTCTCTCTCTCTGTATGTATTTCTTTCTCTCTTTCTGTCTCTCTTACTCACTATGACATTTTTTTCAATCTTAACATTCTTCTATTATGCCATCATCTTTTTCTCACTCTCCATTTTCATTCACATCATCCTCTAGCTATCACCTTCTGTCACTCTGGCTATCACCTTCTGTCCCTGGCTATCACCTTCTGTCACTCTGGCTATCACCTTCTGTCACTCTGGCTATCACCTTCTGTCACTCTGGCTATCACCTTCTGTCACTCTGGCTATCACCTTCTGTCACTCTGGCTATCACCTTCTGTCACTCTGGTCTAATCCCTGTCTCATCTCGCTATTTCCGAAGTCTATGATTAAAAAGCAAGTATTCAATGATATTCACAAACCGAGCCTGCTCTCGAGGGATCTATTCTTTGTCTACGTTGACCAAAATAACACCAGAATGTTTTGTCCTTGATATGTGTGAGAAATATCTCTACCGGTAATATCATGTTTACTTTATTTTACACATATTGTTCTTTCATTATTCTTCTTTGCGTTCGTTCTTTCCGACCAATTTTAATCAAAATAACACCAGAATGTTTTGTCCTTGATATGTGTGAGAAATATCTCTACCGGTAATATCATGTTTACTTATTTTCACATATTGTTCTTTCATTATTCTTCTTGCGTTCGTTCTTTCCGACCAATTTTAATCAAAATAACACCAGCATGTTTTGTCCTTGATATGTGTAGAATATCTCTACCGGTAATATCATGTTTACTTATTTTACACATATTGTTCTTTCATTATTCTTCTTTGCGTTCGTTCTTTCCGACCAATTTTAATCACTCTTTGCGATATGTTTGATCTTTGCCAAGAACGTGTATACGTTGCAAATTGGTTTGGTAGGCCCTAAACGCATAGACTTCTACAGTTTAGGACACATGCATCCGATTTCATCCAAACCTCCTTAGTCGCCTCTTACGACATGCATGGCAGGTAACAGTGGTTCTATTCTTTACATCCCAAATTTGGGCTCCGGTAACCACTCGGGCGCATTGTTCTTTCATTCTTCTTCCAACGCTCCATATCGACCTCTTGCTAACCACTCTTTGTGATTTGTATGTGATCCGAGCCTAAGATCGATTGTACTTTGTGCCAGTTGTGCACACCTCCGATTTCTGAGACGCTTTTGATTTACTAAGGTAGCTTTCCTAGGCCTCTACTTTAGTCGTCTCTTACGACATGCCTTGTAGGTCGCAGTGTTACTATTCTTTGCTCCCCTTTAAAGCCCGGGCAGCTCAGGGGCGTAACTTCTTTCAAAACATGATCAAAACATGATCAAAACATGATCAAAACATGATCAAAACATGATCAAAACATGATCAAAACATGATCAAAATGATCAAAACATGTCAAACATGATCAAAACATGAAAACAAAAACATGATCAAAACATGATCAAAACATGATTAACCAAAACATGATCAAAACATGATAAAACATGATCAAAACATGATAAAACATGTCGATAAAAACAATAAATAACTATGCAGTTACCATTCTTCTTCTTCTTTTGTCGTTGCATTGTTACCGGGTTGTTGGCCGTTGTTATGGCTGTCTGTTGTTGTATTGCGCTGCTATAGTGGTTTTTCAATAATAGTTATTTTTGCTATTTGAGTTGACATTGTTCTTTTAAAACATGATAGAAACAATAAAAATGTACTTGATATTCTCCTTCTGTTGTCTTTACTGCTACTCTGCTTCCTGGTGTTGTTCAGTGTTGTGGCTTTCTGAAACAAAACTGATATAACACAAACACAAACACCCACTGTCAGTACCAGAAATCAAGACACATATCAAGCGAAGATACAAAGAGTTGTGGAGGCTACAAACCAACAGCAAACACCCACAAGATTCCATTAGTAGACTATACAGAAAACAACACACAACAATCTTTCGTTTAAGAACAGGCCACTGCAGGCTCAGCCATCCCATGCACAGAATAAAGCCTGTTCAGACTGCACAATGTACATGTCAGACAGAAACACAGACTACAGAGCACATCTTGTAGTCATGTCCATCATACATACACCAACGAAACGAAACATGGCCTCATGAACGAAGCTTACAGACCAAGCTATGGGGAACTCTCGAAGAACTCCAACTGAAATGCAGCTTCATAGGGGCAACCCATCTCGTGGTTTAGACGAGCGTACGAAACCGAACGCAATGAAAAAGAAGAGAAAGTATTGCGCTGCTATAGTAGCAAATGTGAGATTATATTTTCGCTTTTTTTGCTTGATATTGTTCTTTTCAAATATACTCTATTTCACTAACAACAAATTTATTCTCTCTGTGGTTATTATTGATGAGAACAATATTTGAGGCCAGGGTCCCAGGACGCAGAGGCAGACCAAGAAGAAGATGGTTACAAGATATTAAAGAAACCATGAACATGACCATCGACGAAGTGGGTGAACTGCTAGAGACAGAGTGAATTTCAGATGCTCTGTAAAGAGAGCAACGTCCTAAAAGGAATACGCACCTTGATGATGATGTTTATTACTAAATAGTGTGTGTGTGTGTGCGTGCGTGCGTGAGTGCATGTGTGCGTGTGTGTGTGTTCTCTCTCTCTCTCACTCTCACTCTTGGTCATTACTTGAATATCTTTATTTATGTGGTCATTACTTTTTTCTCTTCTCTAGTCTTGTTTTGCCTTACAGCGTCAGGATTATATGAAACTTCTAGAACGGGCTTTTGTGTGCGCTTCATAAATAGTGCTTTCCCCCATCTCTGTTTTTTCGGATATCCACCTTTGGTGGACGACATTTTCCTTGGTATTTCTATATCCGAGTAACATTGCTTTTTGAGGCGCAGTGTCTGTTGGTAACATGGTTATCTGGTCGAACTATTTAATTTGTTGTTTCTTGATGAAGTTCAGTACTGATTTTGCATCCACTTTTTTCCTGTCTTTATTTCTCAACCGGTCTCTTCTTGATACTCCCAGAATTCTGGACAGATTCTTCATCTCTGTCGTGACTAGTTTCCTTCTATCGTTTGATGTCAGCGTCTAGGTCTAAAATACATAACTATTTTTCTTTTTGTCATGACTAAAATATAACACATCGTCTCTTCTATCACTAAAATATATAATGATTCTATGCAGTCACTACTTGGTGGTGGCGTCGGTGGCCTAGGGGTTAGTGACTCGGTCTATTAACCTCGACGTTCTGAGTTCGAATCACGCTGTGCACAGTTTGGTTGCAAATTGTTTCGCGTGGATTTTAACAAAAGGACGATGGCACCACCCGTTCAGAAAGCAATGGCAAACTTCTGAACGTAATAATGTCTAGAAAAATCCCAAACAGCGTTACAAAGCTGGGATTGAACCGCAAAGTCATGTACAGAATATGCAATTAACTTAAGTCACTACTTGTGATCTGTGTCTGTAGCTTAAGCGGTAGCGAGCTCGATCACAACCCAAGCATACCTGGTTCAAATTCCGTGCGGGCAAGTTTGGAAGTAAATCAATTCCCTTGAATTTTTACGAACTGTAAAATAGACCTCACCGTTCAGAAAGCAATGGCAAACTACTGAACGTATAAATGATGCCCAGAAAATCGACGACTCGTGTACTGTTGTGGATGTCTAAGTCCTATAAAGGATACTCCACGATTTTTGAGTCCCTGCTAAATTCGATAATTTTTGCCCGTCGTCATTACTCAAATATATATAATTGTCTCATATTGTTGTTGAAAATTCGGTCAAGATGTCGCGTCACGCTGGAGACAAATGGCACCAATTTGTAAATACAAAATGTCAGCATGAACATTAATAGAGCAATGCACAACACGATCTTTCTATATTATAGTATATCTGTCCCACATTTTACTATCAGTGTCAAACCGGGACGCTGACAAAATAAAGATAGAAGAAAACTAGTCACAACAGAGATGAAGTGTCTACGCAGAATGTTGGGAGTATCAAGAAGAGACCGGTTTAGAAATAAAGACCTCAGGAAAAAAGTGGGTACAACATCAGTACTGAATTTAATCAAGAAACAACAAATTAAATGGTTCGGCCACATAAGCAGATTACCAACAGACAGCGCACCTTAAAGAGCAATGCTTCTTCGATAAAGTAGATACAAAAAAAAAAGGTCGCTCACGCAAAAGATGGACGACATAAATAACAGAAAATGTTAAAAACATTATTGTCACCCTAGTGGTTACCAGGGCCCAAATTTGGAGTGTAAAGAATAGAACCATTGTTATCTGCCACGCATGTTGTAAGAGGCGACTTAGGAGGTTTGGCTGAAATCGGATGCTCGTATCCTGAACGTGTAAAAGTCTATGCGTTTAGGAGCCTACCAAACCAATGTGCAACGTATACACGTTCTTGGCAAAAATCAAACATATCACAAAGAGTAATTAAAATTGGTCGTAAAGAACGAACGCAAAGAAGAAGAAGAAGAAGAAAAACACTAATTATGAAACGCACACGAAAATTCGTTCTAGAAATCTCTTCTTATCCTGACGCTTTGAAACAAAACAGGACAGAGAATGTTAAAAACATTATTTATGAAGCGCACACAAAAACCCGTTCATAAATCTCATCTTATCCTAATCCTCTGAGAGAGAACAGTATTGGAGAAAGAAGAACAGAACTTGATGCAAATTATCATTTATTTGCTTGTTTGTTGATAAATATAGAATTGACACTATAGCTAATCATTAATTTGTATTTTGGGATTGCTTTTTCATGTTGAGGCTATCAAGGTTACATTGGCTTAAGTGTCTCATTGTTAATCTTCATAGTTAGGTTTTTAACGTTGCCATCTATCTCAGCATTTTTATTCGCTGAGTTATGTTCTAGAACTGCGTTTCTCAAACTAGTGTACAGCGCACTCCCTCGTTCGACACAGGGTCCTCAAGAGCTTGAAGAAATATTATGATCTTTGAAATTTCAAACATAAAAATTAAATTTTAAAAACATGTCTAAAAACAGTGTTAAACTTGTTCCGCTGCGATATCAAAGCGCCTGGACCAGACCGGAATCTAAATGTCTGACAGGACAAAATGAAAGACAATTTGAAGTTTCCCGCAGTCTGAGAAATTTGAGACAGCTATATTGTTGGTGTTGTGTAATAATAACGCCATCGCTAGAAGATTTTCATATATAGAAACGTGTGTGGGTCCGCGTTAGCTAAACGTATTTAAAAGGGATCCACAGTAATGCAAAGTTTGAGAATCGCTGTTCTAGAAGGATATATATTGCAATTATTTCCGATTATTAGTCATGAACTTCTGCTTCTGTGATCTGTAAACAAAGAAGTTTAACCAGCCAGATGCGTTGTCTTCATGAGTCTAGTTTTCAGATGGACGTCTGGAGGACATATATGTAAAGACATGACAGGATAAAAGCATGGACAGACATGGATAGACATGGGTAGATATTTAGGAGACATGGGCAATTATGGAAAGACATGGACAAACATGAAAAGACATGGACAGATATGGAAAATACATGGAAATGACATGGTCAGATATTGAAAAGTCATGGACAATATTGAAAAACATGGATATATACTGAAAAGTCATGGACAGATATTGAAAGACAATACGATTTTGAGAATACATACTATTGAAAAGACATATACATTAGAATACATGACATATTTTGAAAAGACATATACCGATTTTGAGAATACATGGACATATTTTGAAAATATATGGACATATATTGAAAGTCGTTATTAGATATGGAATAAACATGGACACTTTTGGAAAGACAAAAACATACAAGAAAATACATAGACAAATACGGAAAAACATGAAAAGATATTGTTAGCAAGATATGTAAAAACATGGACATATTTAAAGGTTTACGAAAAAACATAGACATATTTATAGGACAGAACATGCATGAAAAAATGCCAGTAAAGAATAGCATACGTTTGTAGATCATGCCCCATAACACAATTTAAGAATGCTCGGACCGACACGCCAGAATAAAATATTACATTGAATAAAAATGATCCTAATTCCTCTCAAACATTCTTTTACTATCTTAAGCTGAATAGACTCAATTAACTTTCAAGGTATGGTTGGTTAAACAACTCAATGTAATGAAAAATTGATGACAAAAATATGTAATTACATGTTTGCAATGAAAAAAAAAGTTATTACATTCTCACAAAAACAATAAAAGGCGTTTGAATGTTTAATTTTATACAACGGGTTTTTGTTTTTATGAAGAAAGAAGAAGAATTATTCCTTTCCGCTCCTTGTGGAGTATAGGGCCCCAACAGTTGTTCGCCACTATTCCCGGTCTTTGGTTGTCCTCTTTATAGTCTCCCAGGATAGTTCAGCATTCCTCAGTTCCCCAAGAAGACATCGTCTCCAGGTCTGTTTATGGCGTCCTCTTTTTCGGTTTACTTGCGGGTTCCACTTAAGTGCTTGTCTAGTCAAACTCAACTGTGTATTCCGTAGGGAATGCCAGAACCATCGCCATTTAAAGCCGAAGGATTAACTTCCCTGCACCGGGTTTTACAACATATAGTTCGATCTTTATGCTACCAGTGCCAAACTTGGACGTTGACAACAAATGATAGAAGAAAACTAGCCACGACAGAGATGAAGTGTCTACGCAGAATGCTGGGGTAACAAGAAGAGACCGGTTGAGAAATGAAGACATCAGGAAAATAAGTGGGTACAACATCAATAGTAAGCTTCATCAAGAAACAACAAATAAAATGGTTAGGCCACATAAGCAGATTACCAACAGAAGTTACACCTCAAAGAGCAAGGTTGTTCCGATACAATGGATACAAAGCAAAAGGTTGTTCCGATACAATGGATACAAAGCAAAAGGTTGTTCCGATACAATGGATACAAAGCAAAAGGTTGTTCCGATACAATGGATACAAAGCAAAAGGTTGTTCCGATACAATGGATACAAAGCAAAAGGTTGTTCCGATACAATGGATACAAAGCGAAAGGTTGTTCCGATACAATGGATACAAAGCAAAAGGTTGTTCCGATACAATGGATACAAAGCAAAAGGTTGTTCCGATACAATGGATACAAAGCAAAAGCAATGTTCCGATACAATGGATACAAAGCAAAAGCAATGTTCCGATACAATGGATACAAAGCAAAAGGTTGTTCCGATACAATGGATACAAAGCAAAAGCAATGTTCCGATACAATGGATACAAAGCAAAAGGTTGTTCCGATACAATGGATACAAAGCAAAAGCAATGTTCCGATACAATGGATACAAAGCAAAAGGTTGTTCCGATACAATGGATACAAAGCAAAAGGTTGTTCCGATACAATGGATACAAAGCAAAAGCAATGTTCCGATACAATGGATACAAAGCAAAAGGTTGTTCCGATACAATGGATACAAAGCAAAAGCAATGTTCCGATACAATGGATACAAAGCAAAAGGTTGTTCCGATACAATGGATACAAAGCAAAAGCAATGTTCCGATACAATGGATACAAAGCAAAAGGTTGTTCCGATACAATGGATACAAAGCAAAAGGTTGTTCCGATACAATGGATACAAAGCAAAAGGTTGTTCCGATACAATGGATACAAAGCAAAAGGTTGTTCCGATACAATGGATACAAAGCAAAAGCAATGTTCCGATACAATGGATACAAAGCAAAAGCAATGTTCCGATACAATGGATACAAAGCAAAAGGTTGTTCCGATACAATGGATACAAAGCAAAAGGTTGTTCCGATACAATGGATACAAAGCAAAAGGTTGTTCCGATACAATGGATACAAAGCAAAAGCAATGTTCCGATACAATGGATACAAAGCAAAAGGTTGTTCCGATACAATGGATACAAAGCAAAAGGTTGTTCCGATACAATGGATACAAAGCAAAAGCAATGTTCCGATACAATGGATACAAAGCAAAAGGTTGTTCCGATACAATGGATACAAAGCAAAAGGTTGTTCCGATACAATGGATACAAAGCAAAAGGTTGTTCCGATACAATGGATACAAAGCAAAAGGTTGTTCCGATACAATGGATACAAAGCAAAAGGTTGTTCCGATACAATGGATACAAAGCAAAAGGTTGTTCCGATACAATGGATACAAAGCAAAAGGTTGTTCCGATACAATGGATACAAAGCAAAAGCAATGTTCCGATACAATGGATACAAAGCAAAAGGTTGTTCCAATACAATGGATACAAAGCAAAAGGTTGTTCCGATACAATGGATACAAAGCAAAAGCAATGTTCCGATACAATGGATACAAAGCAAAAGGTTGTTCCGATACAATGGATACAAAGCAAAAGGTTGTTCCGATACAATGGATACAAAGCAAAAGGTTGTTCCGATACAATGGATACAAAGCAAAAGGTTGTTCCGATACAATGGATACAAAGCAAAAGCAATGTTCCGATACAATGGATACAAAGCAAAAGGTTGTTCCGATACAATGGATACAAAGCAAAAGCAATGTTCCGATACAATGGATACAAAGCAAAAGCAATGTTCCGATACAATGGATACAAAGCAAAAGGTTGTTCCGATACAATGGATACAAAGCAAAAGGTTGTTCCGATACAATGGATACAAAGCAAAAGGTTGTTCCGATACAATGGATACAAAGCAAAAGGTTGTTCCGATACAATGGATACAAAGCAAAAGGTTGTTCCGATACAATGGATACAAAGCAAAAGGTTGCTCCGATACAATGGATACAAAGCAAAAGGTTGTTCCGATACAATGGATACAAAGCAAAAAGCAGGTTGTTCCGATACAATGGATACAAAGCAAAAGGTTGTTCCGATACAATGGATACAAAGCAAAAGGTTGTTCCGATACAATGGATACAAAGCAAAAGGTTGTTCCGATACAATGGATACAAAGCAAAAGGTTGTTCCGATACAATGGATACAAAGCAAAAGGTTGTTCCGATACAATGGATACAAAGCAAAAGGTTGTTCCGATACAATGGATACAAAGCAAAAGGTTGTTCCGATACAATGGATACAAAGCAAAAGGTTGTTCCGATACAATGGATACAAAGCAAAAGGTTGTTCCGATACAATGGATACAAAGCAAAAGGTTGTTCCGATACAATGGATACAAAGCAAAAGGTTGTTCCGATACAATGGATACAAAGCAAAAGGTTGTTCCGATACAATGGATACAAAGCAAAAGGTTGTTCCGATACAATGGATACAAAGCAAAAGGTTGTTCCGATACAATGGATACAAAGCAAAAGGTTGTTCCGATACAATGGATACAAAGCAAAAGGTTGTTCCGATACAATGGATACAAAGCAAAAGGTTGTTCCGATACAATGGATACAAAGCAAAAGGTTGTTCCGATACAATGGATACAAAGCAAAAGGTTGTTCCGATACAATGGATACAAAGCAAAAGGTTGCTCCGATACAATGGATACAAAGCAAAAGGTTGTTCCGATACAATGGATACAAAGCAAAAGGTTGTTCCGATACAATGGATACAAAGCAAAAGGTTGCTCCGATACAATGGATACAAAGCAAAAGGTTGTTCCGATACAATGGATACAAAGCAAAAGGTTGTTCCGATACAATGGATACAAAGCAAAAGGTTGTTCCGATACAATGGATACAAAGCAAAAGGTTGTTCCGATACAATGGATACAAAGCAAAAGGTTGTTCCGATACAATGGATACAAAGCAAAAGGTTGTTCCGATACAATGGATACAAAGCAAAAGGTTGTTCCGATACAATGGATACAAAGCAAAAGGTTGTTCCGATACAATGGATACAAAGCAAAAGGTTGTTCCGATACAATGGATACAAAGCAAAAGGTTGTTCCGATACAATGGATACAAAGCAAAAGGTTGTTCCGATACAATGGATACAAAGCAAAAGGTTGTTCCGATACAATGGATACAAAGCAAAAGGTTGTTCCGATACAATGGATACAAAGCAAAAGGTTGTTCCGATACAATGGATACAAAGCAAAAGGTTGTTCCGATACAATGGATACAAAGCAAAAGGTTGTTCCGATACAATGGATACAAAGCAAAAGGTTGTTCCGATACAATGGATACAAAGCAAAAAGGTTGTTCCGATACAATGGATACAAAGCAAAAGGTTGTTCCGATACAATGGATCAAAGCAAGCAAGGTTGTTCCGATACAATGGATACAAAGCAAAAGGCGACCACGCTAAAGATGACTCAGAGTTAATGGAGGCCACAAATACACTATTTGAAGCGCACACAAGGGCTCGTTTCTAGAAATCACTTTCTGTATCCTGACACAGTGAGGAAAAACTAGAATGGAGTAAAGTAAAGAAAAGTTCGGTCTCTTTCCGCAAAATGGAACGTTATCTGCCGAGAGTATTGCACAAAGCACGAACATCAACGCTCCGGCAACATCCTAGGGTCTCTAGAAAATGTGCTCTCAAGTATGGTAATAGTACGAAGATTAATATGAAGATCAAAGATGAAATTGAATCTAGAGGTCAATGGAGGACAGTGAAGAAGAAAAAACAATGTAGTTGGATAGTGGCTTCTTCCTCTTTCTCTTTCTGCGCTCCATATTAACCACTTGTTAACCAGTCTTTGTAACTTGTATGTGATCTGAACCTAAGAGCGATTGAATGTTGTGCCACCTATGCAACTACAAGTAGGCCAGCACATCCGATTTCTCCAACGCTTTTTGTTTACTAGGGAAACTTCTAAAGGCCCCTACCTCAGTCACATATTACGACATGGCTTGTAGGTCACAGTGGTATTATTCCTTGCTCCCCTTGCGAGCCTCGGTAACACACGGGAGACTAATTTAATCAAGAAACACTTTTTTAAAAATGGAATACTTTTCTAGCGACTGTGTGCTAAGCTCCAACAGAAAAAGGAACAGAATCGATTGAAATGAGTTTGTTTTAAAGACGTCCCAGCGTGTTCAGACCAAATTAAATACTTTCTAACACTAGATGATTTGCACTTGCAAAGAAATCTTCTGTCATACCTGTCCCCCTTCCTCCCACACCTTGATGTAATGTAACATTTCTCGTTAACAACCTTCTTCCAATGAGCTTTCCCTAAGTTACAACAGTTCATGCGATTAGAGCACACATGAGCAACTAAGAGGCTTAAGTGCACACACGCACACGCACGCACAACGAATAATGATTAGATCATAGGTTCCCAAACTTTTTCGGGCCACCGCCCACTTTGCAAGACATAAATTTGGTAAACCCCCTCCATCATGCATTATAACAGTTTTCCGGGATCAAACCCTTTGATATTTTCAATGTAAATAGCAACTAATGATACATTACTGCTTAAGCCGTTACATTTTTCAAAAGTATCAGTCAATATGTGCTTCATCTTGAACACAGTTAACAATCGCAAAATCACGAAAATAATTTATTTTTAAATATATAAAACGAATTTTTTCTTTAAGGAGCCATCGACCCTAGATCGTCATCCCCCATGCTTCTGAACTCACGACGCCCCCACAGAAGGCCTCAGAGCCCACTGTGGTGCGGTACCACCCACTTTGGGAACCTATGGATTAAACGAAAGTGTGAAACAAAAGAGAGAGTGATACGGTGAAGGTAGAAGTGAATATTGTGTTGATTTATTGGAAAGTACTAGAACAAATGCGAAGGTGACAGCTAGTATGTCAGTTCTACAGGTGAAGAACGATCAATTACTATCGGTAAAAGTCTTAGTAAGATGAAGTACCGTCTATGCTTCACTGGTTACATCTAACGAATCTCTTTTCTTTGTAACTGAACATGGCGTCAACTGTTGACAGAACGTTTCCATGGAGATTTTAAAGCTAAGAACTGATTTCAGTGTACTAGGTTTATCTTTATTATGGTTCAGTTTCTTTCCTCAAAAGTGGCACGCAACCCTAAGAGAACACTGCACAAAGCAAGAACTCCGTAGCTCCAGCAATAATCATTAAAAATCTCTGGCAAAAAAATGTACACGTGAGTTACGCGGTCTCAGGAATTCGAACCCAGGGCAGTAAGAATGTTAAGGAAACTGCTTTACCCCTTCACAACAGAGACCCTTCCTCTCATTTTACAACTTGGTAGAAAGTACAAGGCCAGATAGAGAGAATAATCAAGGACAGAGATAGAGAGAATAATCAAGGACAGAGATAGAGAGAATAATCAAGGACAGAGATAGAGAGAATAATCAAGGACAGAGATGATAGACGGTAATAATCAAGGCGAGATAGAGAGAATAATCAAGGACAGAGATAGAGAGAATAATCAAGGACAGAGATAGGAGAATAATCAAGGACAGAGATAGAGAGATAATCAAGGACAGAGATAGAGAGAATAATCAAGGACAGAGATAGATAGAATAGATACAAGGCGAGATAAGAGAATAATCAAGGACAGAGATAGAGAGTGATAATCAAGGCGAGATAGAGAGAATAATCAAGGACAGAGATAGAGAGGCAGAATAATCAAGGCGAGATAGAGAGAATAATCAAGGACAGAGATAGAGAGAGGGGTATAATCAAGGCGAGATAGAGAGAATAATCAAGGACAGAGATAGAGAGAATAATCAAGGACAGAGATAGAGAGAATAATCAAGGACAGAGATAGAGAGAATAATCAAGGACAGAGATAGAGAGATAATCAAGGACGAGATAGAGAGTATAATCAAGCAATGAGAATAATCAACGAGATAAGAGATAATCAGGGCGAGATAAGTAATCAAGGACAGAATAGAGAGATAATCAGAGAGATAGAGATAATCAAGGACAGAGATAGAGAGGTATAATCAAGGCGAGATAGATAGAATAATCAAGGACAGAATGAGTGAAATCAGACAGAGAAAGATAACAAGGACAGAGATAGAGAATAATCAAGGACAGAGATAGAGAGAGTATAATCAGGAATGAGAATAACAAGACAGAGAGAGAAAATCAAGGACAAAGAGATAAATAGGAGTGAGAAAATCAAGGCCAGAGACAGAGAGAGAAAATCAAGAAAAAGAGAGAAAATCAAGGCAGAGAAGAAATAAAGAAGAAAAAAATCAAGGCCAGAGAAAATCAAGGACAGAGAAGAAAATCAAGATAAGACAAAGAGAGAAAATAAGGCCAGAGACAGAGAATAAAATCAAGGCCAGAGACAGAGAGAAAAAATCAAGATAAGACAAAGAGAAAATAAGGCCAGAGACAGAGAATAAAATCAAGGCCAGAGACAGAGAGAAAAATCAAGATAAGACAAAGAGAAAAATAAGGCCAGAGACAGAGGAGAAAAAAATCAAGGCCA
This sequence comes from Arion vulgaris, assembly GCA_020796225.1. Classification (NCBI taxonomy): domain Eukaryota; kingdom Metazoa; phylum Mollusca; class Gastropoda; order Stylommatophora; family Arionidae; genus Arion; species Arion vulgaris. The sequence continues at coordinate 15,945,946 of CM036768.1, forward strand.
GAGACAGAGAGAAAAATCAAGGCCAGAGCTAGAGAGAAAAATCAAGATAAGATAGAGAGAAAAATCAATGAAAAATAGAAAGAAAAATCAAGGACAGAGATAGAAGATATTGAAAGTTAATTTCCGTAAGCGTTCGACGCGAAGACGGCAGTTGGTGTTAATGATAACAAAAATGAATAATTTTCATACCGTAAGGTTTGTTGGAAATTCGGTGCTAAATCTGTATTTGTATTTAACAATCGATATACGATAAGTGGTATGTTAATTGATTAGCTACTTAGTTGAAAAACGGACTGTGGCTGAATTAAATGTATGTCCTATTCTCCCATCGCAGGTGTAGTACATTCTTCTTCTGCGTTCTCACTAGATTAGGATTTCGGATTCTCTAGTAAAGGCATCCGTCTGCCTCAGATTATCAGCCACGCCATACAGTTTGTCTTCTGCGTTCTCACTAGATTGGGATTTCGGATTCTTTAATAAAGGCAGTCGTCTGCCTCAGATTATCAGTCACGCCATACAGTTTGTCTTCTGCGTTCTCACTAGATTGGGATTTCGGATTCTTTAATAAAGGCAGTCGTCTGCCTCAGATTATCAACCACGCTGTAAAATTTGTCTTCTGGTTCTCACTAGATTGGGATTTCGGATTCTCTAATAAAAGCATCCGTCTGTCTCAGATTATCAACCACGCCATACAGTTTGTCTTGGACGCTGGGTGTAAATGGGCCACCTCTTTCTTCTCAGGTCTGCATACTGGGGCAGTTCTGTAGGATATGCTCTGTTGTCATACTTGCCAAGCCACAGGGACATAGGTCGTTGGTGCCTATCTTGAATTTAGTGTACAGGTGGTGTCTCATTCTGTTGTGATCCGTCCGGAGGCGAAGTATGGCTGTCTGGTCCCTTCTGGACAGTTGGTAATATATATCATTCTTGTTGTGTTTTGGGTGTTCTTTATCCCATTTTGCTTGCCCGCGTGCCCAGCGTGTTCTTAGCGCGTTGGACTACGGGTGACTAGCCCTCTGTGAGTGCGGGTTCAATTCCGCGGACTGGCAGAAAAGCCACAGATTCCCCAGATCTACAGTGTTCGTGGCACCGAACCGAAGAGGTACGATGTCCATGACACCGAGCCGAAGAGCTGAAAGCTCAAGTGCTTCTGGATCGGAAAATAAAATCCCATTTTGCTTTGTAGTGCCCTTTGGCGATGGTTTTGCTTCTTCATAGCTAACCAGGTTGTCATCTTGGAGCATTCCTGCTTCCTCTTTAGCCAGTCTGTCAGCATCTTCATTCCCTTGATCTTGCAGTGTGAGGGTGAATGTACAAATTCAGCTGCAGTTTTCTTAATTATTAACAGACTTTTATGAGCATTATACAATTTTATAGGTCAACAAATTGTCTTTAAGATAGATCTAAAACAAAAACACAGTGCCGATCCCAACGGCCTATGGGGCCCAATCAGCTGCATCTCGCCGGCTGTATTTATTTCCCAGTGCTTTTCTGATGCCCATTTGAAACCTGATCGACCTGAAGGGCGTTACGGAGGGGAAAAAGATGTTACTATATGATAATGATGGTTATGAGGATGAGAATGTGGAGGTGGTGAAAGATAAGGATGATGGCGAGGCTGAGAATGAAGAGGAAAAGGTAGAGGAGGATGATGAGGAGAATAACGCGTATGATGAGGAGGATGAAGAGAATAATGTGGATGATGAGGAGGAGGATTAAGAGGAGAAAAATGTGATGAGAATAATGTAGATGAAGAGGAGAACAATGCGGATGATAAGGAGGGTGATGAGGAGAATAATGTGGCTGAAGAGGTGATGAAGAATAATGTGGGACTGAATGATGGAGAATAATGTGGATGAGGAGAATAATGTGGATGATGAGAGAAGCTAAGAATAATAAGGATTATGAGGAGAATAATGTGGATGATGAGGAGAATAATGTGGATGATGAGGAGAATAATGTGGATGAAGAGGAGAATAATGTGAATGATGAGAAGGAAGCTGAGAATAATAAGGATTATGAGGAGGATGATGAGGAGGAGGAGGATTAGTATTATTTTCCAAAACGGATTATAATTTTTTTTTTTTTCTTGTGTCTTTTATTTTCACTTTTACTTTTAGAAGCAGCTAGAAACACAGATATTCCTTCATTCTTCTTCTTTTTGTGCACATATGGTTACTCACCGAAGTGCAATGATAATGATTCTATCAATCAGTCAATCAATCAATCAATCAATCAATCAATCATCTTCTTATGTCTTTTTTCTACTCCTATTTGGCCTTGAAGCGTCAGGATAAGAAGAGATTTCTAGAACGGGTTTTGTGTACGCTTCATAATCAGTATTTTTTCGTCGCCTCTGTTATCTCTGGTTCATCTTTTGTGTGGACGATCTTTTCCTTTGTATCCATTGTATTGAAGTAACTTTTCTCTCTGAACCGCACTGTCTGTTGGCAATCTGCTTATAAGGCCGAACCATTTCATGTGTTGTTTCTTGATGAAGTCTAGTACTGATGTTGTACTCATTTATTTCTTGATGTCTTCCTTTCTAAACCGATCTCTTCTTGATACTCTCAATATTCTGCGTAAACACTTCACCTCTGTCGTGACTAGTTTTCTTCTATCATTTGTTGATAGGGTACATGTTTGGCACTTATAGCATAATGTTGGATAAATAGTGTGTTGAACAATTCTCTTTTAGTGTTCATGGTGACATGTTTGCATTTCAAAATTGGCGCCATTTGTTCTCTGATTTGATTTGCTCTATTGCGTCTATTTTCAATTTCGTTAGTTAATCTTCCGTTTGCTGAGAAAATGCTTTCTAGGTGCATAAAGTCTTTGACTTGTTTTAATGGGCGTTTGTTGATGGAGATATTAGTATTGTTTTCTTCTCTAGCGAATGTCATTACTTTGGTTTTGTCAGTGTTTATGCTTTTTCTTTTTTTTTCTTTCGTCCGCTTTCAACTCAGACGAAGTTTCATCTCTGAAACTGAATTTTGCGTGAAAATCCGTTTTCCAATTTCTTACAATGGCAGCAGCGTGCACATTGTAAATTACTTTACACTGGCAGCCGTGTGCTCAATGTACTCGTAATTAGTATTCCCTCGCCATACAGGCAGATTTTCTCCGACTTCAGAGGTACTCATGTTATCGTCCTGAGTAAGACCAGGGGGCTCGAACAAATGCCGGACAGTAGGTTCGAACCCGAGCTATGAGGCGTCTCACAGCTAGCAGGCCGAGCTACTATCAACTACTCTAGGCAGTCCCCAAGTGTTTATGCTCATATTGTAGTCTTTACATGTTAACGTGATAGTGTCTGTTAATGTGATGATAATACTGTAGCTGTTCCTCTATTGTTGATGTGATTGCCTGATCGTCAGCAGCAAATAATTCGTTTACGAGTTCCCCAAGGTTGTTGCCTTCTCTGGTGTTAGCTATGTTCTTCTTCTTTACCTTCAGCTCTCAACGGAGCATAGGTCTTCAACAAACTTCTTCCAGCTCTTCCTCTCTCTTGCCATCCTTTCCTATTCTCTTCATGTCTCTCCTTATTTGCGTTCGTTCTTTACGACCAATTTTAATCACTCTGTGTGATATGTTTGATCTTTGCCAAGAACGTGTATACGTTGCACATTGGTTTGGTAGGCCCCTAAACGCATAGACTTCTACACGTTTAGGACACATGCATCTGATTTCAGTCAAACCTTCTTAGTCGCCTCTTACGACATGCGAGGCAGGTAACAGTGGTTCTGTTCTGTCCAAATTTGGGCCCCGGTAACCACTCGGGCTTCTCTACATGTTTTACCTATCCTTTTAATATCAGCCGCTAAAAAAATGATTTAAAAGCCGAAGGATTAACTTCATTGCACCGGGTTTTACCCCATACGGCTCGGTCCCTCTCCGCAGAAATGGCACTCCACCTGCCGAGAGTATAGCACAAAGCACGAACTCCGTAGCTCCAGCAACAATCCTAGGGTTCTCTAGAAAAAAAACTGCACTCGTGAACAGAATGGCGCGGTCCGAACTCGAACCCAGGACCTTTACTCACAAGGCAAAGGGCTTAACCACTTACCCACAGAGACCCCCATCAGCCTCTAGTTCTCTTCTACTGGTATGTCTAGGTCTTCCCTTACCCCATTTACAGATTATTTATTAGCACTTAGATGTTTGTGCACGCTTCCGATTATAACAGATCTCAACAGAATTCCATTATCATTTTCGGTTTAAAGAAACATATAAAGTATAAAATGATTGCCACCGTCTTCATTAACTCACATACCAGGTAAAAATTCAACTGAAAAGTGAATGTAAGGTGTGTTTGCCAGATGAACACTCACCTTCTTGAGGTAACTCTAGATCTTTGGTATTTGTTTCTCTTCCTGAATTATCTCCCCTAAACATGACGTAACTTTATGAGTGTTTATATGATATTTAAAGGAAGGTTTGTCAATAATGGTGGGGCAAACGGGGTCAAATGGAAACTCATGGGATTCTCTGGTAGTTACATCCTGAACTTGAGAAAGTTCTGCTTCAAGTAGAAGCATGTCCCTTGTGGAACGTCGTTTCCATCACAACCTGCCTGAAAAACTCTCTGTATCTAGCAAGTACCTGGGAACATTCCTAACATCAAAAAAACAGGTGTAAAACAGAGATTAGGAGCTCATGCAAAAGCAGCATTTATGAAAATGAAAAATACACTATGCGTTAATTCACTACCAATTACACTAAGTTAATTGTATATCCTTTACAGGACTTTTCGAATCAGCTCCAGCTTTTAAACGCTGTTTGTGATTTTTCTAGGCATTATTACGTTCCGTAGTTTGTCATTGCTTTCTGAACGGGTGGTGCCATCGTCCTTTGTAACACCGAAACAATGTCAACCAAACGTCGCGTGATTCGAACCAGAATGTCGGGATTAATAGACCTAGTCACTATCCCTAGGACACATACACCACCACCAATTACACTACGAAAACGAATACCCTAGTGCTATACTGATCCAATACTTCTGTATGGCAGTGAATCATGGACAATGAACAAACACTCGATACGATCATTGGAAGCCACAGAGATGTGGTTTTACAGAAGAATGCTGAAAATTCCACGAACAGCGAGGAAAACAAATGCGGAGGTTTTAAATCATTTCTGCACACAAAGAAACCTTATCAAAAGAATAAGAATCCGACAATCAAGGTTCTTCGGGCATATAATGCGAAAATAAGATTTAGAACATTTGGTGACTACAGGTAAAATTCAGAGAAGGGGAGATCGTGGAAGACAGAAGGAGAAGATGTTGGATGGCCTGACATCATGGTTCGACACAAAATCGACAGCAGAACTAATTACATGCACCACGCAGAGAGAGTTGTGGAGAGACATGATCGTCTACACCGGCAGGCATGGCACTTGATTGATTGATCTAGCAAAGCTCTCCAGCCTCCTACAGCGTCATGAAGGTTTCTATAATGACCTGTTGTGAAGATATTTTATATAAATTTTCACCCGAGTGGTTACCGGGCCCAAATTTGGGGTGTAAAGAATAGAACCACTGTTACCTGCCACACATGTCGTAAGAGGCGACTAAGGAGGTTTGGCTGAAATCGGATGTACGTGTCCTAAACATGTAAAGGTCTATGCGTTTAGGGGCTTACTAAACCAATGTGCAACGTATACACGTTCTTGGCAGAGATCAAACTTATCACAAAGAGTGATTAAAATTGTCGTAAAGAACGAACGCAAAGAAGAAGAAGATATAATTTTATTTTAAATATTTTTCTAAATACATTTTACCAGGCTGCAGCTTTCCAGACTACTCTTCTCGATTTTAAACTGCCAGCAATTCTGTTACGTGTTCAAATTGAACACGGGAACTACGCTTTTTTGTCCATCTCCGATAAGACTTGGAACTTGATCTCACCTACATTGGATGAAATCTCTAGAAAATATTCCGATGGCTCCACGAGGGAATTAAACCGGTTCCTTTTGGCACGAGAGGCTAGCACATAACCTCTACGCCACATTGAACCCCTGCTAAAGTAGCAAACTGTAAAACAATGAACAAGGGCTGATATCCCTGAACACCATTAGGGAGCCGACAGTAGAGCTGACTCATGTAGTTATTTTATATTCTTCGCCAATATCCCGATTGCAGAAACTTGAAGTCAAACGTTGTCTGCATGTTGCCAGGGCTCTCAAGTGGAGCAAAAAATAGTAACACTGTAACCTACAAGGCATGTCGTAAGAGGCGACTGAGGTAGGGACCTAGGGAAGCTATCCTAGAAAATAAAGAGCGTCGTAGAAATCGGATTTGCTGGTCTACCTGTAGGCGTATAACTGGCACAACGTACAATCACCTTTAGGCTCAGATCACATACAATTTACAAAGAGTGGTGTAACAAGTGGTCGATATCGAGCGTTCAAAGAAGAAGTCAAACATGATATTGCTAGGGGTGGTAGGTTGGGCGGGGTGGCGGGGGGTGGTGTGGCAGACAGGTCGGTAGGTAGGTAAATTGACAGATAGTTCAATAGACAATTAAATAGACAGGTAGCTAAAAAGACAGGTAATTAAATAGACAGATAGTTAAATAGACAGGTAGTTAAATAGGCAGGTAATTAAATAGACAGATAGTTAAATAGACAGGTAGTTAAATAGGCAGGTAATTAAATAGACAGGTAATTAAATAGACAGATAATTAAATAGGCAGGTAGGTAATTAGGTAGGTAGGCTGGCGAATAGGTTGTTGGATGGGTATTTAATTAGGTAAGTAGAGAAGAAGGTGGTGGTGTCTGTGGTCTAGGGGATAGGGACTCAGTCTATTAACCCAGGCGTTCTGAGTTCGTATCACGCTGTGGATAGTTTGGGTGCAAATTGTTTCGCGTGGATTTTTAAAAAAGGACGACGGCACCACCCGTTCATAAAGCAATGGCAAACTACTGAACGTAATAATGCCTAGAAAAATCACGAACAGCGTTAAAAGCTGGGGTTGATTCGCAAAGTCCTGTATAGGATATGTAATTAACTTTAAGAGAAGAAGGTAGGTAGTTAGAGAAACATACATATAGGCAGACATATAGACAGGTAGACAGAACATATAGAGCGGATTAGATTTATTGATGAAAAAACTAAATTATAGATATGAACAAATGTATTCATTATGGACAAAGCTGTCTATGAACAATTTCCATGCAAACATCCAAACTTGTAATCCAATTTTGTAAATAAACAATTTAATCCATAAAAATAATCCTGTTAGACCATGTCATGCGATTGAAATGTTTACTAACAAAATTACATCACCAGAATAAATAATCTACACTGATTTTCAACAAAATGTACGTACTAAAATTGTATATAACAAATAGACTTTATTGGTTAAAAAAAAGAGTCTGGAATATACGAAATTGAAAATGTCATCAATGATTGAAAGTTTTAATCAAACAAATGTACTCGTCTAGGGTTCTGAAAAATATAAACAATAAATAAGTTTAGTCTGGCGTTGATTATTATAATCTACAAATAAAAATATATGTTCTTGTAGTTTCTGAGCAGTTACTCAAGTACTATTTTCTCCAGTATTAGATGCATTACAGTAAAAAGAAAAAAGCTATCATGGACATTAGAAAAGAACCTAAACCATCCAACGATGACTACCACATACTTGACAGACAAGGACAGACTATCATCTTCCGACTCAGGATAGGTCATAACAGACTGAACAAACACCTACACAGGCTGCGATTGTCACCAACCCCTCTGTGCCCCTGTGGCTCCACTGAACAAACCACAGAACATGTCCTGCAAGACTGCCCCTTGTATGTCCTCCCAAGAAAGGAATGCTGGCCCTACAACACAACACTACATTCAAAACTACGTGGCACCAGAGATGAGCTCCAGACAACAGTCGACTTCATCATAAGAACGCGTCTAACGGTATAATCATCAAAACTACATGGCACCAGAGATGAGCTCCAGACAACAGTCGACTTCATCATAAAACGCGTCTAACGGTATAATCATCAAAACTACATGGCACTAGAGATGAGCTCCAGACAACAGTCGATTTCATCATAAGAACGCGTCTAACGGTATAATCATCAAAAAAGCCATCGCAAAGAAAAAGAATTAATATCTTCTCCAGTATCTCAACAGGCACTCACGTACTATCTTCTGTATTTCTCTCAATAGTCAGACATAAGTCATAGTCCCGTTAATGGTATGGAAAGAGTTTAGCTGTTGTAATATGGATATGCCCATCGTGGCAAAGATACTTGGTTCGCTTCCCGTGATACCAGAATGATATTTTTCCAGTGACCCCTGATCTCACTGTAGGTGAGACTGAGTTCCTAACAGCATTCGGAGATCACATCTCAAGAAAATGACTTGGCTGTACACACCTGGACATGCTGGAGTGCAGGGTAACGAGCGTGCAGACTTTCTTGCAAACAATGCCCCGACTCAAACGGGCAGAACTATGGACAGAGCCGATATCATCAATGCGGTACGCTCTCAATTATGTGACATGGGCGGGTCTCAGACACTGGAACGAGTTCGAGAATTAGGCGTTACGTGTGGACATACCAGACAGTGTCGTCTTCGTGGTAGAGAGAGAAGATACAGTAATCAACTTCTCATGGGTACTGTGAGCAAATGGACTTTAGGATGGCTGCTGCAGCGGAAGACAGAGCATGCATGGGAATGCCCAATGTGCCATGACGTCGATCGCATAACATAACAATAACATAACATAACAAAACGTCGGTCCATCCTGTGTTCACGTTGAGCACGCAAAATAACCCTTGGCTGTTCAAAATCGATTAGAGCAGCCTAGAACGTCGTTGCCGTTATAAAATTCAATAGAGTTTAAAAGCCAAAGGATTTACTTCATTGCACCGGGTTTTACCCTATATGGCTCGGTCCATCTCCGCAGAAATGGCACACCACCTGCCGAGAGTATTGCATAAAGCACGAACTCCGTAGCTCCGGCAACAATCCTAGGGGTCTCTGGGAAGGATCAAAATTCAATAGAAAGAATACAAATACAATTCATACAAAATATTGTCACCATCTTCAATATTATATCTAGTACCCTCGCCGGTGCCACGGATTTCATGCACTGCCGTTGAGATCTTCCGGTGTAAGAAAAGGATCAGAGCCCACATGGCTACTCACCAAAGTGCAATGATGATGGTCTATCAATCAACTAATCAATCACATATGTTCACGAAATATGATTTTCTTTCTTTAAATTCTTCCTCCTTCTTTCTTCCCATTGTTTATTTTCTTTCCTAAAACGTGATGGTTTGGAATTTTTTTCTATCTTTTACTCCCGGTTGTTTCTTTCCATTTCTTTTCTCTCCGTTCATCTTACGCGGAATGTTTAGAGAATTCTGTTTCTTTCAAATATTGACAAAGATGAGATGTCGTTTGCTACACGAGTTAGCCAGACAGAGTCTACGCCACTCTATTTGTTCAGACTGTCTTCGGTATTCATGTAATTATTTTCCTCCCAACACTTTCTGTTTACCATCTCACCGCGTGATAATTTATTCCGTTATATTGTTGATGCTCTGTACATTTCTGATGTTTCTTTTCTTTATCGTCTCCGTTTTGGTCAGAAATTTAGATGTGTCTGCCATTTATGCTGTAGGGGTCTACCGGGAACATAACGTACTCACGTTCTCGGTGCCAATCACAGAGATCTCTTCCTCTTCTTCTTCTTTGAACGCTTCATATCGATCACTTATCAAACCACTCTTTGTGATTTGTATGTGAAATGAACATAATAGTCTTCTTCTTCTTCTTCTTCTTTGCGTTCGTTCTTTACGACCAATTTTAATCACTCTTTGTGATATGTTTGATCTTTGCCACGAACGTGATAATTTACACTTATTGTTGAGTGCCCCTAAACGCATGACTTCTACGTTTGTTGTCGATCGATTTCAGCCAAACTCCTTAGTCGCCTCTTACGACATGCAGTGGCAGTAACAGTGGTCTCTATTCTTTCTATCCCAAATTTGGCCCTCAACCACTCGGGTAGGGAACATAATAGTGATTTACGTTGTGTCAGCTATGCGCCTACAAGTAGGTGAGCACATCCGAATTCTGCGACGCTTTTTATTTACTAGGGAAATTTTCATATACTCCAACCTCAGTGGCCTCTTACAAATGCCTTGTAAGTCGCACTGTTGCTATTCTTTGCTCCTTGCGAGTCCCGACAACACACGAGAGATCAACAGTTCAACTTTTGATGTTTTAGAGTTGTACATTTTTCTTTGCATATTTCGGTTGATTTTAACTTAACAAGGCAATATAATCTTAAGTAGTAGCGTGTCCTTGCGTAACGTCGCTTCCATCACAGCCCGCTTGAAAACTTGCTGTCTCTAGCAAATTTCTCCACCACTTCCATCAAGTTATTCAAAGTTTCTTTGATGTACTACTTCTACCTCCCACTTGGTCGTCCCCCTGCCTCGTACTCCGGAAACTATTCCTTCCATTCTATCTGCCTCTAAATCACTGTTACGTTTAACGTGTCCAAAATATTTCACTTTTCGAGACATGGTGTTATTTGTAAGCAAATGCTCCTCGATATGCAGGTTTTATATGATATCTTTTTTGCCCGTCTGCCCAGCGTGTTCGTAGCGCGTTGGACTACGGGTGACTATCCCTCTGTGTGTGCAGGGTTCAATTCCGCGGGATGGCAGAAAAAGCCACAGTAACCGAAGGGTTACGATGTCCATGGCACCGAGCCGAAGAGCTGAAAAGCTCAAGTGCTTCTGCATCGAAAAAAAAAAATATGATATCTTTGCTTATTTATCATCTCTGTTCAGAGAACTTTTAAGAACTTTTCTGCTGTATGACATATTTTTTTATGTCACATGATCAAGATCACTGTCTTACTTCAACTAGTTCTAAACATGTTTATAGCGAATTAATCATTTTATTTTTGTCATCACGTGGTTTAAGTATACAGCTATAATTAGTGAATAAACACGTGACGTAAGCTGGAAATAACCTAGTTACACAGTATACTCTTTAGATATCGACCTCTTCTATTTCTGTAGATTTCTATTTTTAAAGATCGCTCACATTGTGTATAGCAACATAACCAAATGAAATAGGTCAGCTTTATAACCGCGTTGTGATGGTTTAAACTGTTCCATTTTCTAGTTATGACATATTTATAACGCGTTCAAAGCTTAGTGCATAGATTCCCAAACTTTTTCGACCCACCGCACACTTTGCGGAACATAAACTTTGTAACGCCCCCTCCACATTATAACAGTTTGCCAACGCCCCCATCCCACATATATACATGCTTTATTTTATCTTTGACATAGAAAATTGATATACATTTCTGTAATACATGGTCAATTTTCAAATGATTATATGCATGAAATATAAAATTGATGAAAAATGGATCGTGTAAGACGGGCATAAGATGAATTAAAATGCAGAATTCAAATTTTAAATGATTATTCAATCTCAAAAGCACAAAAATAATTTATTTTAAAATATTTATTATTAATTTTGTCTTTAAGGAGCCGCCGACCCCTAATCTCATGAACACCCCCCCCAAATTCTTCTGAATCCACTATCGCCTCTCCTCTCCCCCATCCCCTCCCAGAACTCTTCATCGCCCACTGGGGCGGTACTGCCCACTTTGGGAAACACTGGCTTAGTGTATAGTGGTAAACTCAAAGTTACATAGTTTTGAAACTAAATTGCGAAATTTTAAAACCAATGTTTTATCAATACTAACATATTCCAGCGAGAGTTGGAAAAGGACAACAGATATAGAAAAAAAGTTGAATGCATTTACGATCGAGTGATTAGTTAGTTAGTTAATTGCATATCCTTTACAGGACTTTGCGAATCAAACCCAGCTTTTTAACGCTATTTGTGATTATTCTAGGCATCATTACGTTCAGTAGTTTGCTATTGTTTTCTGAACGTCCTTTTGTAAAAATCCACGAGAAACAATTTTCAACCAAACTGTCCGCAGCGTGTTTCGAACTCAGAAGGTCAGGGTTAATAGACCGAGTCACTATCCCCACGACGCCACCACTCGAGTGGTTACATGGGTCCAAATTGGGGTGTAAAGAACAGAACCACTGTTACCTGTCACGCATGTCGTAAGAAGCGACTGAAGAGGTTGGGCGTGGCTAGCTACACACACCGTAAAAAACATTAGATGGCTACAGAACGGAGAGCGAACCGAGTGAGCTCTGGCTGTAACCGGACACATCGCCGAAGAATAAGCCCCAGAGCTCCAAATGGTGCTGAAGATGTGACGTAAAACACACCAATACTAAGGCTGCATGAATCACATGAATGGAATTTATGAGGAGATCTGGTACATCGTTCTGGGCGGTGATCGCGAGAGAGAGAATACATTTGAATATAAATGTTTGCGACAAATAATGAACATGAAGTTTGATCAATTCAGGAAAAGTGATGAAATCAGAGAAATGTCTGGTCAACTACTAGTAACATCTGTTATAAGAAAGAGAAGGTGGAGATACGTTGGGCATATTCTCAGAAGAAATCATCAAAGAATCACAAATCAGTATGTTATGTTATGTTATGTTATGTTATGTTATTCGATCGACGTCATGGCACATTGGGCATTCCCATGCATGCTGTCCTCCGCTGCAGCAGCCATCCTAGAATCAATTTGTTCACTGTACCCATGATAAGTTAATTACTATATCTTCTCTCTCTCTACCACGAAGACAACAAATCAGTATTTGAAGTGGAAGGCAAAATATTTCAGAAAGAAATGACTTAATTTGGAAAACACTTAAACAAACTTTACTAAGAAATGCGATACCTATCGGACACAATAATATAGAATAAATTTAACGAGTTGTCCAGGATAGAGCGATATGGAGAAATTGCTTTCAAGCCATATGTAACTTATAAGTGTTTTACTGTGACAACCTCTGAGTTTTCGCTTTTCTCTCTTGTCGTTCAGCTCATACAAAGTCTCTTCTCAAATGATTCCCTTGCTCTTGCGTAATATCGCTTTCCACACAGCTCTGTCATCAGCTAGTTTTTCCCGTGTGCTGGGACATATAGAAAAGTTTTTCATTGAGGCTGTGCAGACATCCTGTACTGACCTACGGTTGTGAAAGTTGGAAATCAACAAAGAAAATTGATAAGAAACTGGACAGCTTTGAGAATAAATGTCTCGAAAATTATTAAAAGTAAAATGGAGTGATTTCGTTTCTAACAACACAGTGAGAGATAGAAAACACCAACAACCCGTATCAAATATTATAAGGAAACGACGGTGGAAATATTTAGGTCATGTTCTTAGATCAGACGAAAAGAGACTAAATCGACAAGTCTTTATGTGGTCACCAGTTGGGAAAAGAAAACGTGGAAGACCAAAGACCACTCTTCGAAGAACCATCCAACAAGAAAGTAAACTATTGGGATGTAAAACCATACAAGATCTCCAACTACTAGCAAAGAACCGTATCACATGGAGATCTAAAACCTCTGCCCTATGTGCCGCCTTTGGCACAAAAGGAACAAACTAGCTAAGACATCTTTATATCTGAGCAGTGATCTGCCCTGGTGCTTCTTCCCCTCTGAAAGTTCACAGAACAACATTTGTTTTGGTATGCGATAACTTTCCATTCTTCTCACATGCCCCAACCATCTTAGTCATCCACTGCTAAGCATGCCCATGATGGAAGACAGTTTTGCACGTTGCAGTACTTCAGAGTTGGTTATCTTGTCGTACCACCTGATGCTCATAATCTTGCGGAGACATCGAAGGTGAAAGATGTTGAATCTCCTCTCGTGTCTTGAGTAGGCTGTCCTTGCCATAACAATACAAGAAGATAATATAAAAGATGATGTCGAGCTAAACAAACACATATACACATATACGCACACACACACAACATAACAGCTGTTTCAAAACAAACCTGCACGATGGCACAACTGCTGCCATGACTTAAATACAATTTACCATTTAAATTTTAAAATTACCCCAAATCAATGAATGAAATGAAACTCGCACGCACAAAACTGAAGCATTGACTAATAAAAATGTTCGACGTGGCAAACAATTAATGGTGAAAAATCTGCGAAACTCCTGAGTTGGGGATTTCTTCCTTGGAATTAGACTTTTGATAACAATAATATTTTGTAAGAAGCTAAGTCTTGTGATATCGAACTATTGGGATAATTTGAATTTTATTTTGAGTTTCTTTCGGTGTATCATTGATTTTGTCATATTATCTGACTTTTGTCTTTTTTACTTTTCTAGTACATTGAGAGAGAAAAGTGTACAGAGTGTATAGTTGTCTAGTACATTGAGAGAGAAAAGTGTACAGAGTGTATAGTTGTCTAGTACATTGAGAGAGAAAAGTGTACAGAGTGTATAGTTGTCTAGTACATTGAGAGAGAAAAGTGTACAGAGTGTATAATTTTCTAGTACATTAAGAGAGAAAAGTGTACAGAGTGTATAATTTTCTAGTACATTGAGAGAGAAAAGTGTACAGAGTGTATAATTTTCTAGTACATTGAGAGAGAAAAGTGTACAGAGTGTATAATTTTCTAGTACATTGAGAGAGAAAAGTGTACAGAGTGTATAATTTTCTAGTACATTAAGAGAGAAAAGTGTACAGAGTGTATAATTTGCTAGTACATTGAGAGAGAAAAGTGTACAGAGTGTATAATTTTCTAGTACATTGAGAGAGAAAAGTGTAGAGTGTATATTTCTAGTACATTGAGAGAGAAGTGTCAGAGTGTATAATTTTCTAGTACATTGAGAGAGAAAAGTGTACAGAGTGTATAATTTTCTAGTATTGAGAAGTGTAGAGTTACATAAATTCTGTTATAAATTGGTTATTTCTTACTTGCACTGACGTCGCACCCGAGTGGTTACAGTGCCCAAATTGGGGTGTAAAGAATAGAGCCACTATTACCTGCTACGCATGTCGTATGAGGCGACTAAGGAGATTTTGCGTGGAGCTAGCTATCCAACACCGTAAAAACAATAGATGCTAAAGAAAATAGAGAGCGAACCGTGTAAACGCTGGCTGAAACCGGACACATCGGACAAGAGCTCCAGATGGTGCTGAAGATGTGACGTAAAACACACCAATGATAGGGATGCATGAAACAGAGTTCCACATTAATAGAATTTATGGGGAAATTTGGTACATCGGTCTGGGTGGTGATCGCGTGAGAGAGAGAGAGAGAGAGCTGATGTCGTATCACTCCGTAAGCAGACCTATAGGTGCGCAGTCTTCCTCAACAGACGTCGAAGGGTATGAATACTGATGGTTTTTGTGGCGCGATGGTTAAACACAGTCTTCTCTCTGCCCCTTTAAGCATCCAGCTCTACTTGTTGCTACTGTCCTTACTGTCTGTAGAATCGCTTTTTGGGGCGGTGTAGGACATGATCCTGTAGAATTTGATGTCCGTATGGCTAGTGCAGTCGTTGCGAAACTTTTCAGACTATGCTGTTGTCTTTATGCCCTCGACAGAAAAAAATAATTCTTGTCATTACCAGGGATTTAACCCTAGTCTCTCACATAGGTGCCGCGCTCTAATCCATTCGGTCAGAGGCTCCACTTATACAACGTGTAATTTAAACTTAAATCTCTGGATTGCATCAACAGCATCGATTGCTGGGGAGTTGAAGATGGATAAGGGGGTTATTCTTCGGTTTCTTCGCGACTCTCTGTTGGATGAGGATACTAAAATCCATGTTGAATCCATCAAGCGATTTAAGCTGTTTGGAGTTACCCGTTGTTCAAGTCGAACTGGATGCCTGAGAGGCAGAGTGAGAGGTGTGTTTAATCAGCGAGCCACAGGAACCATCAGTATGCATACTCTTCGATATCTGTTGGGGAGACTGAGCACCTATGGGTCTGCCCGGAGTGCAATGACGTCAGTTTAGTAACTAATAACCAACAACCAATAAAAATCTCTGGATTAATTCAACGTCAATTTTAGTGTCTTCATCCAACAAAAGGTCGACAAGAGACTAAAGAACATCCCCCTTATCCATGCGAAACTCCCCAACAATCGATGCGTTCGATGTAAGCCTTCTACTCTCTCGTTGCCGCGAACACCCGCATGACCAAGACAGTAGATCCATGTCAGTCTCTGGAGGTTGGAAACCGTTATAGACGACCACCAATTATACCGCAATCTGCCATTCTGAATTTGTCGAAGCATCGACTGAGAGTTCAACAGTCCCAGTAAACGGGAATCCTCTTTTATTGTAAAGATAGAGAAACGTCTCTGTGGCTGAGTGGTTAAGCCTTTTGCCTTGCGAGTCGAAGATCGTGTATTCGAATCCGGACCACGGCCTTCTGTTCACGAGTGCAGTTTTTTTTTTATATTTTTTTTCCTCCAGAGACCCCTAGGATTGTTGCTGGAACTACGGAGTTCGTGCTTTGTGCAATACTCTCGGCATGTGGCGTGCCATTTCTGCGGAGAGGGACCGAGCCATATGGGGTAAAACCCGGTGCAATGAAGTCAATCCTTCGGCTTTAAAACCCTTTAAAGAGAGAGAAACGTATACAGAGTTAAGTTTTTTTTTTTTTTATGTTGTTGTTGGAATAGGTACCATTGTAAACATTTGCTTGTGTTTAAAAATATATTGATTGATTGATTGATTGATTGATTGATGAGGCAATCATTATTAAATTTCGGTAAATAACCATGTCTTCTTTGTAGGTTATCTTACACAGATAGATCTCAGCAAAAGTGAACAATTTTATAGCGCCGGCGAGGGTCTCCGATGTAATTTTAAAGATGATGAACATTGAAAAAAAATATTTAATGATTTTTACCCGGGCAGCAGATTGGCAGCAAATTCTGTATTACAGGATTTGGGATAACTTAACAATGGGTTGATTGATTGATAGGGCAATCGTCATTGCACTTTAGTGGTGTCAAAGCTAGCCAGTTCCCCCGTCCCCCTAGGTGGCAGCTGAGGAACCAGACAGTTAGCTTTAGTGTGTAGCTTGTATATATTTAGATATTTTATTAGCAGACTTAGTGTTTTCACTCTCTAAGCAGAATGGCAACACTAAAACGAGACATTGACGTAGAGAAACTAGATGACGTAGTTGTGTAGTGACGGCGTAGTAACGTGAGTAAACATAAGAGAAACAAAACATAAACACGAAAATGGACAGTCGTGTTCTAAGAAGCTCGTGATGAATATTAATAAATCTATATGATGTTGAAGCATGTAGTAGGGGCCCCCCTTTCAGATGCGATTTTGTTGTAGTACCGGGCTATGGTACGGTGGTGATTGTTGTGGTTATGATGATATTTATTGTGGTGGCTGATGTTAGGTTGCGTGCACACCCCTACTACAAGTAAAGAGACGCTTTTCTATGATTCATAATTCCTTTATTATCTTCATTACATGATGGTACATGTGTGGACGACACACCAAAAATGCGTCCATCTTCCATATATATTGTTTATGTTCTCCCTTCTCTATCGTTACTAACACGTCACTCCTAACTACACAAGAACGTCATGTCTCGTAGTTATGTGTTGCGCCTCTGCTTAGAGAGTGCAACACATAGTCTCAACTATTAAATATCTAATTATACTACTCTAACTATCTGGCTAACTGTCCATTCCTCCGCTGCCACCTGGGAACTATGACAAGCAGACTGAGTCCTGTGATTCATAATGTTGTTTGCCATCAGTCCTCCTTTTGAACCGGTAACATCATCATCATCAAACTTACTACTGTTAGGGATAAGCGTACATAATTAATCCCAACACAAGAATCAGGGAAGGACATAGGACATTAGCCACGAACATCATCCTGACTACAGGGAACCCCTGTACAGCCCCCACACTTTAAAATAAAAAGTGATGATACGAAAATGCAGACTACTAAAGTGGGTAATCAGATTTGCTCCGATCTCTTTCTTACACAGGAAGATCTAGGCTGCAGTGCAGGAACTCCGTAGCACGGGACCTACGTTTTATCGTCCGTCTCCGATAGGACTAGGAACTCGATCTCACCTACAATAAGATCACGGATCTCTGAAACAATATCCAGATGGTTCCACTATGGAGATTTTTCTTCGAATCCCCAATATCGATCACTTATAAAACCACTCTTTGTGAATATCGATCACTTATAAAACCACTCTTTGTGAATATCGATCACTTATAAACCACTCTTGTGAATATCGATCACTTATAAAACCACTCTTTGTGAATATCGACCACTTATAAAACCACTCTTTGTGAATATCGACCACTTATAAAACCACTCTTTGTGATTTCTATTTGGTCTGAACCTAAGAACGATTGTACGTTGTGCCAGTTTTAGGCGCTCACATCCTATTTCTGCGCGCTTTTTATTTACTAGGATAGCTACCTAGGTCAAAATCAAAGAAAACTGTCTTATGCTACAAATAAGAAAGAGAAAATTGAGATATTTTGGACATATAAAAAGACATGAAGTGCTGGAGAAGACCATCATGGAAGGAGGCATACCAGCAAAGAGAAGAAAAGGAAGACCACGGAGAAGATGGAGTCAGGATGTAACTGACGGCTTGAACATGACGGCTGCAGAGGCAGGTGATCTGGCCTATGAGAGAGAAATTCCGAAGGACTGTCTGGTGGGGGAACAAATGTTCTGCCCAGGACAAGCTATTTGATGATCATGATGAGCTCCTAGATCCTTTTCCTTCGTGTTTTCATTGCTCTTTAATGATAATTTTTCCCGATATGAGCTATCCCGAATTATGGGCTTTATGATCACGATGGCGATATGGCTATCCTGAATTATGGGCTTTATGATCACGATGGCGTATATGAGCTATCCCGAATTATGAGCTTTATGATCACGATGGCGTATATGAGCTATCCCGAATTATGGGCTTTATGATCACGATGGCGTATATGAGCTATCCCGAATTATGGGCTTTATGATCACGATGGCGTATATGAGCTATCCCGAATTATGGGCTTTATGATCACGATGGAGCGAACCTGGTACCTTTGGAAATAGAGACGATCGTCTAACATCTACACTACAGAGACCCATGTACTTTGGAAATAGAGACGATCATCTAACATCTACACTACAGAGACCCATGTACTTTGGAAATAGAGACGATCATCTAACATCTACACTACAGAGACCCATGTACTTTGGAAATAGAGACGATCATCTAACATCTACACTACAGAGACCCATGTACTTTGGAAATAGAGACGATCATCTAACATCTACACTACAGAGACCCATGTACTTTGGAAATAGAGACGATCATCTAACATCTACACTACAGAGACCCATGTACTTTGGAAATAGAGACGATCGTCTAACATCTACACTACAGAGACCCATGTACTTTGGAAATAGAGACGATCGTCTAACATCTACACTACAGAGACCCATGTACTTTGGAAATAGAGACGATCATCTAACATCTACACTATAGAGACCCATGTACTTTGGAAATAGAGACGATCATCTAACATCTACACTACAGAGACACATGTACTTTGGAAATAGAGACGATCATCTAACATCTACACTACAGAGACCCATGTACTTTGGAAATAGAGACGATCATCTAACATCTACACTACAGAGACCCATGTACTTTGGAAATAGAGACGATCGTCTAAAACCTACACTACAGAGACCCATGTACTTTGGAAATAGAGACGATCGTCTAACATCTACACTACAGAGACCCATGTACTTTGGAAATAGAGACGATCGTCTAACATCTACACTACAGAGACACATGTACTTTGGAAATAGAGACGATCATCTAACATCTACACTACAGAGACCCATGTACTTTGGAAATAGAGACGATCGTCTAAAACCTACACTACAGAGACCCATGTACTTTGGAAATAGAGACGATCGTCTAACATCTACACTACAGAGACCCATGTACTTTGGAAATAGAGACGATCGTCTAACATCTACACTACAGAGACCCATGTACTTTGGAAATAGAGACGATCATCTAACATCTACACTACAGAGACCCATGTACTTTGGAAATAGAGACGATCATCTAACATCTACACTACAGAGACCCATGTACTTTGGAAATAGAGACGATCATCTAACATCTACACTACAGAGACCCATGTACTTTGGAAATAGAGACGATCATCTAACATCTACACTACAGAGACCCATGTACTTTGGAAATAGAGACGATCATCTAACATCTACACTACAGAGACCCATGTACTTTGGAAATAGAGACGATCGTCTAACATCTACACTACAGAGACCCATGTACTTTGGAAATAGAGACGATCATCTAACATCTACACTATAGAGACCCATCAACAATGGGTCTAGCTGGGACTAGAGAGGAATAAGTCAAGTAAGGAAGTCAGTATCACAGATACAACAAAATAAAATTATCACAGTTGTAGGAAGATAAATTATCGATGTTGCAAGTAATTATCCAAGCCAAAAAAAAGCTAACAATATTTACACAACAGGTAGTATAATTACTTAACGACGGAAGTCTTGTTAGTTCATATCTTCTTGTGTTAGGTGCACAAGTAAACTGGGCCAATCTAACTTTTTCTTTCTTTTTTTTTTCTTCTTAGAAACAACCAGACTGGTTTGTTTAATATCTACGTTCATTGTGTCAATGTTGTTGTTTGATCAGAACATTTGTGTTTTTATTTAACTTAGTTCTTAGTTCTACTTATGTTCTTATTTGTTTGTTTATGTCGTTGGAACATAGAGGATTAAAACATTTTAAGCCGAGGCTTTACATTGTTTTCTGATTTGTTCTAAATGTAATGAACTCCAGCGATTGCTACGGATTTCGTGCAATTTTGTTGACTGGTCCTCCAGCAGATCAGGCAAGAGAATATGCATATTAAAAAAAATATGTAGAGGAGAAAAGAGGTAGCCCGCCTGCCCAGCGTGTTCGTAGCGTGTTGAACTACGGGTGATAAGTCCTCTGTGAGTGCGGGTTCAATTCCGCGGACTGGCAGAAAAAGCTACAGGTTCTGCAGATTTACGGTGTTCGTGGCACTGAACCGAAAGGTTACGATGTCCATGGCACCGAACCGAAGAGCTTTCAGCTCAAGTGCTTCTGGATCGGGGAAAAAAGTGAAGAGAAATTGACGTAAGAGACGAGCTGGACAGAGACGGTTTAGAAGGAAGACATAGCGACTTGCTCTCAAGTATCTAAGCATTGAGTTACCCGTTGTACAAGTAGAACTGTTGCCCAGTGTCGTCACACTACTACCGGGTTGTTGCCCAGTTTCGTCACACTGCTACCGGGTTGTTGCCTAGTATCGTCATACTGCTACCGGGTTGTTGGCCAGTGTCGTCACACTACTACCAGGTTGTTGCCCAGTGTCGTGGTTTTCTGTTTTTGTCTTGCGCTGTTCTGGTGGCTTGTGTGATTGTTATCTTTGCTCTTTCACAGGATTCTGCTACGCCATCTAACCATCTTTTCCGTGGTCTTCCCTTGCCTTCTTTCCCGATGATCTCTTGTAGAAGACTGTATACTGTGGAGTATGGATGCATTCTTATTAATTGGCCAAACCACTTCATTCTTTGTATGTAATTCAAGCATGGTTTTGTGCCAACTTTCTTTCTTATGCTGATGTTAGTGATTCGGTCTTTTCTTGTGTTGTTGGTAACTTTTCGCAGGCAACGCATATGTCAACAAACATGACAAATCAGAATGAACTCCTTTCGGAGAATCCAAGTTCTTATTATGTTGTTCTTATTTTGTTGAAGTCTATTGTCTATCCCCCAGGTGGATGGTGGAATTGGTTGTCCACTCTTGCCGTTAAGCGTAGGGTGGGAGCTTTAATTTGCGTTCCAGCGCCAGATGAGTCGGTCTTGATGTGTTATATCCGTGTTTATTTAGGTTGGTCTTGATATTCTATCCATATTTTTCTTGGTCTTCCTCATCTCTAGTACCTGATCTCTTTTATTGTATGCTGTTATTGGTGGTTGGTTGTATTCCATTATCACTAAATTTCTAAACCACTGTATTTGTTGTCTTTCAATGTATTAGGTTCATGAAGTTATGCCCACTCTGCTTTTGATGTCCTCATTTCGTAGTTTATCTTTTCTAGTCACCCCATTGCCGTCCTCAAGCATTTCATTTTAATCGTGGTAGGCTATTCTGTGGTGTGTTGCTGTTAGAGACCAAATTTGGCACTGGTAAC
This sequence comes from Arion vulgaris, assembly GCA_020796225.1. Taxonomy (NCBI): domain Eukaryota; kingdom Metazoa; phylum Mollusca; class Gastropoda; order Stylommatophora; family Arionidae; genus Arion; species Arion vulgaris. The sequence continues at coordinate 15,968,135 of CM036768.1, forward strand.
AAAGTGTTGGTAGAAAATTTTTTTTGTCATCTGTCTTTTCACTTCCATCTTGATCTTTTGGCGTTGTAGTAATGGTGCCAGCTGATAGGCACTTTTTTGAAGTATCTGCACATATTATGATCGACGGATTAGCGTAATGTAAAGAGTATTCTGGTGGCGTCTATAGCCTTGGGGATAGTGACTCGTCTATTAACCCGACGTTCTGAGTTCGAATCACGCTGCGGACAATTTGGTTGCAAATTGTTTCACGTGGATTTTTAGAAAAGGACGATGACACCACTCGTTCAGAAAGCAATGACAAACTACTGAACGTAATAATGTCTAGAAAAATCATAAACAGCGTTACAAAGCTGGGGTTGATTCGCAAAGTCCTGTAAAAGAATATGCAATTAACTTAGAGAGTATTCTATTAGCGAATCAGACGCAAGAGAACTGTGGGTTCACTTTCACAATTAAAACTCTATACGTGGGAAAAGCAATTTGCCCTCCTACCTCCTGCAAACTCGAGTATGAACATATGAAATGACAGTAATATCATACCCCAAGGTCTGAAAAGGCTATGGGATGGATACTGCAGCGGAGGACAGAACACGTTTGGGAATGCCCAAAGTGCAGTGACTTCGATCGCATAGCATAACATAACTGTATCTCTTACAATTCCATATCACTGAGTGATTGGAAATCGATTTGAAAACATTGGAATTTGTTAGCAATTGCTGCAAAAACCGAAATAAAACAGACATCAATAACGTGCATGAGAATTAACACCAAAACAACTTCAACTTGCCCTGAGGATCTGAGGCCCGAAATCAGTAACAATTAATAGAACCTATATCGACATGTTATCGTGTTGTAGAGGTGAACCATGTGTTTAGTGTATGGATTTGGCCATCATAATATAAAATCTCAAACATGGACAATGAGCAAAGCGCATCGCAAAAATAACTACATGTGAAATACGGTGCCTGCGAAAAGTTACCAACACCACCAGAAAAGACAGTCACCAACATCAGCATGAAAAATAATGTTGGTACATAACTTTGCTTTAGTTACCGTAAATTACGTTTTGCTGTGATTATAGTTTATTTGTAACTACAGTACTTGTTATTGTTTTTGTATTTGGTAAAACTACAGTACTTTGTTATTACGTGTTTCGCCATTGCTCCATAGTTTTACTGCAGTCTTCCATTATGTAGATAACTGAATTAGATTGAGAAACAAAGAAGGAAGTGGTTTGGCCACTTAATAACAATGAATTCAAACTCCACAATATACAGTCTTCCACAGCAGAAGAAAGTGAGAGGAAGACCACGAAAACGATGGTTAGATGGCATAGACGAAGCCTGTCAAAGATCAAAAATAACAATCATCCCAAGCCACCAGAACAGCGCAAGACTAAAACAGAAAACCACGACACTGGGCAACAACCCGGTAACAGTGTGACAACAAAAATAGAAGAAGAATTTGAAATCTTTACATACATAACATCTGTTGACAACATAACAATTTGTGGAACAAATATATACAGAGAATAGAAAAACACAAGTAGTTGTGATTCAGAATAACTGTAACCAACATGTAGTGCCATGCCGGGATATTATTGTGATGAATTCAGAAACAATTTTTTGGGGGTCTGTGCGTAGAGGTTAGGTGCTTGCCTCGTGTTCCAAAGTTACTCGGTTCGCTCCCTCGTGGAGTCATTGGGATATTTTTTTACAATTTTCTGATCTCAGTGTAGGTGAGATCGAGTTCTTAGTCTTATCGGAGAGGGACGATAAAACGAAAGTTCCGTGTTTATTCTGAGCACGTAAAATAACCATTCCAAATGAGAAGAGCAGGCGGGAAAGTCGCTGCTCCAGCAAAATGAGAAGCGCAGGAGGGAAAGTCGCTGCTCCAGCAAAATGAGAAGAGCAGGCGGGAAAGTCGCTGCTCCAGCAAAATGAGAAAGCAGGCGAAATACCTGCTCCACAAAATAGAAGACAGGCTGGAAAGTCGCTGCTCCAGCAAAATGAGAAGAGCAGGCGAAAGTCGCTGCTCCAGCAAAATAGAAGACAGGCGGAAATGCTGCTCCAGCAAATGAGAAGAGTAGACAGGAAAGTCCTGCTCAGCAAAATTCGTCAGTAATTTTAATACAATCCACAAAAATATCTTCAAATCTTCAAAATTACAATTAGGATCTCACTTGTTGCTACGGAGTTCTTGCAACTGCCGTGAGATCTTCCTGTATAAGAAGTTAGATCAGACCACAATGGTAACTCACCGAGAGCAATATAAATGTCCTATTAATTCAATCAATCAGAATCAATCAATCAATTATACACAATAATTTCTAATCTGGAAGATTGTACAACTTAGAATTAGCATCACCCGTTTTGTGTGGGAGTCCAGAGGAAGCAAAGAATAATGTCCCCTGTGCACAAGGCATGTAAGAGGCGACTGATGTAGAACCTAGGAAGCTACCTAGTAAATAAAAATCATCGATAAATTGGATGTGTTGCTACTTGTAGGCGCATAACTGGCACAACATACAATCGCTCTTAGGCTCATACCACATACAAATCGCCCGAAGTGATTAACAAGTGGTCGATATGGAGTTGCTCACAGAAGAAGAAGTAGAAGTATTATCGTAAGACAGCTATAACGAAATCCCTAATACAAATGAGATGTAATAGAACATGGTAGTATAACTCCGATGGCGTCTGTTGCCTAGGGGTTAGTGACTCGGTCTGTTAACCCCGACGTTCTGAGTTCGAATTACGCTGCGGACAGTTTGGTTGCAAATTGTTTTGCTTGGATTTTAACAAAAGGACGATGGCACCACCCGTTCAGAAAGCAATGGCAAACTACTGAACGTAATAAAGCCTAGAAAAATCACAAACAGCGTTTAAAAGCTGGGGTTGATTCGCATATTCCTGTAAAGGATATGCAATTAGTTAGTTAGTATAACTCCAGATTTCGTATTTTAAAGTGGAGTTTTTCTGTTTGTAAATTCTTACGGTTACACTTTTGTACAAATGTGTGTCCTTTTGGATAATATGCGTACACTGTGATCGGCATTTGGATGTCCCTGTTGTAAATGTCGTATAGTGCAATGTGCTCATATGTTATCTGTGCAACTAAACAAATCACACAGATCACAAAGAGTAGTTAACTTGTTTGAAAAGAACAAACTGAAACTTTCGACTAATTTGGATACTTATTATTTTTAGTTAGTCTTATCTTATCAACTCGTTCTCAAGGCTGGTGGTCCGGGTTCAGCTCCCATAGTGGGCGTGGAATTTTCCCGGACCGCGACGACTCTCAGGTCGACCCAGCCTCATCTTGGTACCAGACATGCTCTGGGAAGTAAAGGCGGCCGACGTGATGCTGACCACATCACCCATCGCGTGCCGACGGTCAATGAAAAATACAGGCCTAACACTGTATTGCCCTATATACCCCAAGGTATGAAAGGGTTCCTTTACTTTACTTTTACTTATCTTACCACTGTTTTTGTAAAACTACAGTACTTTGTTTTTAACTTGTTTCGCCATTGCTTCCAAGTTTTACTGCAGTCTTTACTTATATCGATAATATTTATCTTACTATTCATAACTTTGTATCTGCCTTGTTCTTGTTATTGTTTGTATTGATATCCAAACTGGAGGCTGTCTTTGTTTAACTTTCTCTAAGTCTGTTTTGCTTCAAAACGCCAGGATATGAATAGCTTTCTAGAACGGGCGCTTGTGTGCGCTTCCTAGATTGCTTCAGTTATTTCGTTAGGCCTTTTCTTGCTTGGTTGATCTTTTGCCATGTATCTACTGTATCTAAATATCATTGCTCTTCGAGGTCTGTTGGTAATCTTTCCAGTGTTAGGCCTGTATTTTCATTGACCGTCGACACACGATGGGTGATGTGGTCAGAATCACGCCGGCCGCCTTTACTTTCCCAGAGCATGTCTGATACCCAGTTGAGGCTGGGTCGACCTTAAAGCCGTCGCGGTCGGGAAAAATTCCACGCGCACTGCGGGAGTTGAACCCATACCACCAGCCTTGAGAAGCGAGTTCACTAACAACTACGCTACTGCGGCTCTCATTTCTTATATGGACGAACCATTAAATGTCTTATTTCTTGGCTAAGATCAGTACTGGTGGTGTGCTCACTTTTTCTCATGTCTTCATTGGTCTTCTCTTGATAGTCATATCACTCTGCGTAGACACTTCATCTCTGTCGTGACCAGTTTTCTTCTTTCATTTGTTGTCAACGTCTAGAATTAATAGTATAATTTGTACAATGCTCTTTTCGCTGTATTTGCCTCCAAAATAAAGACATCCATCACAAGATGGCTACGTTGCATACTATTGTCAAATTACTTCAGAATTGATATCAAATACAGAATAGTGAACAACATAACACAAACCAACACAGCTAGACGCTAGAGATACGAAGCGAGTAATAGACTGAACATACACTCAGGAAACAGCCGAGCAACGTAACCATATATGAGATTAACTTAAACTCACAGGAGAAGAGAGTAATGGAGGCTCTGGAATAATTGGTGAAAGTTAGTAGCTGGTAGAGAGATGAACATTTTGGGAAGAACAGAAGAAGACATGGAAATAATTTGATGAGCAGACAGTTTCAACCCGATATTCTACTAGAAACAAGTACAAAAACAATTAGCAATACACAGTGACGTTTTCATCAAAATGTCTTTATCAAGTAAAGGATATACCTTTACTGCAATCTTCCCTTATATCCATAATACCAGGAACAAGAAGGTTGCATAATTATTTTCTCTTTTTTCAGTTGAATAATTTTGAATTCAGACGTAGTCATATCGATTCTGACTAATTTTTGCGAGAAGGCTTGCTTTCTTACTCCAGTGTCCCTCGCCACTTAGGTGAGCCTTAATTCTTAGTGGACCAGGGTAAAAGCCATGATTTTACAAGCCTTTTGTTTTATATGAAAAAACGCCATTTAGTGTGGCTCCTGGTAAAAGGTGTCAACCCAAAGCCCCACAGTGTGGCGTTTGGTTCACAATAAGTTAATACGATTTCAGAGGTACTTGCAATTTAGATTCTCATGTAAAGATTCCAGATCTCTTGTGGTTCCCATAGTTACCGTGCGAAAGCTGATAATTTTTGGCCAAGCTGACTTCTTCTTCAAACACGCCATATCAAACACTTGTTAACCACTCTTTGTGATTTGTATGTGATCCAAAGCCTAAGAGTGGTTGTACGTTGTGCCAGTTACGGGCCTACAAGTAGACCAGCACATACGATTTCTGCGAAGCCTTTTATTTACTAGGGTAATTTCCCTAGACCCCTACCTTAGTCTCCTCTTACGACGCGCCTTGCAGGTCGCAGTCTTCTTCTTCTTTGCGTTCGTTCTTTACGACCAATTTTAATCACTCTTTGTGATATGTTTGATCTTTGCCAAGAACGTGTATACGTTGCACATTGGTTTGGTAGGCCCCTAAACGCAAAGGCTTCTACACGTTTAGGACACGTGCATCCGAGCTGGTCGCAGTGTTACTATTCTTTGCTCCCCTGCCAGCCGCGGCAACACAACGAACACGATGGCTTCTAACTCTGGTAATTTGTTTCAATTTTCTTCCCTCTCCTTAACAAAGTCGCTTAAACCTTTCATACTACAAAACACACACTCTGAATCACTTTCTAGTTAACTCTCACGTCAAAACCGCGTTCCCTTTTTTTTTTAAAGTCATGGAAGAGCCAAACTGAGGTAATGGAAAAGATAGAAAGAAGTGAATAATCAATTTTCGGTCAGCGTCAAACCATTTTTGGCTCGTCTATTGCCAATTCTGGACGAAGTTTGGTGATTTGTTGGGTCCTAAGTTTTTATATCCCGGATTTTTCATGATCCTTCTGCTGAAAATAGTATTTACCAACGGACATTTTGGCCACAATTTTATGAGTCTACCCGGCTGAGCTATCTCGTTTGGCGTGAGAATTATTCAATTAATAGTTGTCTCGCGGGCTACGTTGCTATTCTTAAAACGCATTGCGTCGGAAACCTTTATGGATGCTTAGATGTAGTTTACTTGCCTGTCCTTATGTTTGACTACAAATCCGTGCGTAACTCTTGCATCCTGTTTCGGTCCGAGCTGGTATGTTACAAATTGTAACGTTTGTCTCTGAGGGTCTCTGTATTGTAGAGGTTGGGTACTGGCCTCTTGTCCTAAACTTACTTGGTTCGCTCCCTCCTGCAGCCATATGGATATTTTTCCAGCGATTTTTGATCTCAGTATGGGTTAGATCAGAGCCGCTGTAGCGTAGTTGTTAGTGAACTCGCTTCGCAAGGCTGGTGGTCTGGGTTCAGCTCCCGCGTGGAAATTTTTCCCGACCGCGACATCTCAGGTCGACCCAGCCTCAACTGGGTACCAGACATGCTCTGGGAAAGTAAAGACGGCCGGCGTGATGCTGACCACATCACCCATCGTGTGCCGACGGTCAATGAAAAATACAGGCCTAACACTGTATTGACCTATATACCACGAGGTATGAAAGGGTTCCTTTATTTACTTTACTCTTTTATGGGTTAGATCAGCGTTGTCCAAAGTTGGCGGTGCCGCCTTTGGCGCTGAAGCCTTCCAGGCGGGGGCGATAGTGGGTTCAAAAACATTTGGGAGGAGTTTTTTTTTCGCGATTTTGCGATTGAATAACCATAAAAAATTTGAATTCTGCATTTTAATTCATCTTGTGCCCATCTTACACGATCCATTTTTTTCCAGTAAGTTTCTATTTTATGTATATGATCATTTGAAAATTGACCATGTATAACAGAAATATATATCAATTTTCTATGTCAAAGTGAAAATATATATATATATGGGGGCGTTGACAAACTGTTAAAATGGGGAGGGCGTTACAAAGCTTACGTCGTGCAAAGTGGGCGGTGGACTGAAGAAGATTGGGAATCTATGGGTTAGATTGAGTTCCTAGTCATATTGGAGAAGGATGGTACAACGTATTTCCCATGCTCAAATTGAGCATGTAAATAGACCCATGGCAGTTCAAAATTGATAAGATTAGGCTGGATAGTCGCTGCCCAAGTAAAATTCAATAGAAAGATTTTTAAAAATAAAATTCCTACAAAATTAGGTCAACATCTTCTAAATTACATCGGGAACCCTTGCCGCTGTTACAGGGTTCGTGCACTGCCGCTGAGAGCTTTTTGTGTAAGAAAATGATCGGAGCACATATGGTTACTCATCGAAGTGCAATGATAATTGTCCTATCAATTCATTAAATATAAATCTTGTCTCCTGCTGTAGCTCTAGCTATTGTGTTACAAATTATAACTCTTCTTTAGCAGTTCTATAGACCGTTCAACGTGTCATGCCCACAGATATAAATTTGTATCTTTGTAACCATTTGATGAAATAACTTGAAAACTTGCATGTGAACTACACATGTTCTCGACACTACAAAATATTTTTGCCATTCAAACAATCATACCATCTAGAAGTTTCCTTCTTTGTGCTATATATTTAACACGTTCATTGGCATGGTTGAAGAAAACTAATGTTTACAGCCATTTAATACATACATTGATGACAAAAATAGCAACATTAAGGACAAAATCCATGTTTAAAAAAATAATTCTTGCATGTCCCTTGCACCAAATCAATTCGGTGTTGACCGTAGTAAGAAATGACGTCATTAGTGGAACACGGACTTTTCAGTTAAAGTCGTATATCGAAATTAGTGTGTGGCTATTGGGTCATATTGTTGACTTCTCAAAACAGACATTGATATAATATTTCCAATGAGTTTAAAGTTACAATGCAAAAAGTGTTATTAATACTATATGCGCATTTCGCATTGGAATGTGGACATTTTTTGTTGAACGGAGTATAGTAGCAAATGTGATAGCAAAAATTAACTACATATTAAATGCGGTGCTGGGAAAATTTGCCAACAACAACAGAAAGGACATGATCACTCACCAACATCATCATAAGAAAGAAAGTTAACACAGAACCTTTATTGAGTTACATTGAGAAACAGAGAATGAAGTAGTTTGGCCACTTAATAAGAATGCATCCAAACACCACAGTATACAAAGTCTTCTTAACAGAAAATCAAGAAAGAAGGCGAGAGGTAGACCACAAAAAGATGGTCAAGCCATTAAAACAGCGCAAGACAAAAACAGAAAACACGACACTAGGCAACAGCCCGGTAGCAGTGTGACGACACTAGGCAAAAGCCCGGTAGCAGCGTGACGACACTAGGCAACAGCCCGGTAGCAGCGTGACGACACTAGGCAACAGCCCGGTAGCAGTGTGACGACACTGGGCAACAGCCCGGTAGCAGCGTGACGACACTAGGCAACATCCCGGTAGCAGCGTGACCACAAAAGAAGAAGTAGAAGAGTAAAAGTAGCATTAGTAGAAATAGTTGTAACTGTAACAGTAGAAGTAGTAGTAGAAGTAGTAAGGTGTGAGAAGTAGTAGTATGGTAGAGTAGTAGTAGAAGTAGTGTAGGTAGTAGTGTGTGGTATAAGTAGTGTGGTAGTGGTAGTGTAGTTAGAGTAAAGTGGTGTAGTGGTAGTGGTAGTGGTGGTAGTTGGTGGTAGAAGTGTGGTATATGTGGTTGTAGAAGTGGTAGATGATAGAATAAGTAGTGTGTGTTCTGTGGTAGTAGCAGTGGTAGCAGAGTATTAGTAGTTTGTAGAGTGTCAGTAGCACGTCAAGTATGATGCACAGTAAAAGTATGCTTGTATTGAATAGCGCTTGCAGTAGCTAGATGTTGCAGTAGCAATATTTTTGCATTCAGCATAGTGATCAGTGCTAGAAGTGTTGTTTGTGGCTATGTATAACTTTATTGGCAGGTGGAAGAGTAATGTTTAGCAGCATTAGTAGCATAGCATGAGTGAGAGAATAGCAGCATAGGACGATCAGTTTAATAATTCGATGTCAGTGAGCAGATAATTGGTGTTGAGTGGTAAAGTACGTATAGTGGTAGCAGGCTTCAGTTAGCAGGCGTAATGAGAGTGTAGCGGTGTGTGGCAGTAGGTCGTAGTGTCAGCCTAGACGAGCAGTGAGTAGTAGTATTAGAGAGTGTGATAGTTAGATGCAGCAGGCAGTATGTAGTATGAGCATTTGCATGGCGTGGACAGTTGTGCGGTAGTAGCATGTGTGCGAGTAGAGTAGCATTATGCGGTGTGGCGAGTTGCCAACAGAAGTGACTGTATCAGTAGCAGCAGCAGTCAGTAGAGAATAGTGCCTAGATTGAGTGTGCAGTTAGCAGTTGAGAAGCAGTAGCAAGCAGCGTAGTTTGGTTATAGAGTGATGTAACAGCAGTATGCAGTAGTTTAAGCAGAAACAGAGCAAGTAGGTAGTGGTAGACAATAGATGGTACGTGTAAGTGCAGTAGCAGTAGCACCTGTGCAGTATAGAAGTAGTAGAAGAGTAGCCATAGTAGAAGTGTAGCAGAAGCAGCAGCAGTAGGCAAGTGTGTGTAGCAGTAGTGAGAGCAGAAGCGAAGCAGTAATAGTAGTAGTAGAAGTAGTGTAATGTAGCAGTAGTAGTACAGTAGTAGTAATAGTAGCAGTAGTAGTAGCAGTAGTAGTAGCAGTAGTAGTGCAGTAAGTAGTAGTAGTAGTAGTAGTAGCAGCGCAGGAGGAGTAGGAGTAACAGGAGGAGTAGCATTAGCAGGAGGAGGTGGAGGAGAATGCATGGGAGTTTTGCCTCATCTTCAAAGTAGACACCAGCAGATAAATTTTGAGAACCACTGTCTGAAACAGTTCATTACACAAGTTGTGATGTTTCTATCTTAAATTTTAATTAGGTACCATTCACTTCAACTAAATACAAGAAAGAGGAGGAAGGAATTCGGGAGGAAAACGATAAAGAAACAGTTATTACAGACTAAAATATAATAGTACAAAATCATCAGATTATGAAATCAGAAGTTAGCAAAATATGAATGAGGATTATGTACTCTTGAATGGGCTTGTTGGTTACGCTATTATCGTCCCTTGACTGAAGAGTTACTTCTACCTAGATAAGTGTGTTAGAACAGCAGATGCATTGACGATTGATTTGCGGAAACTGGACTTCTCAAAATGGCAGGATAAAAGAGTCAAAGGGAATATTTTAAAGCGGGTTTTAAAGCTAAAGGATTGCCCGTCTGCACATCGTGTTCGTAGCACGTTAGACTACGGGTGACAAGCTCCCTGTGAGTGCGGGTTCAATTCCACGCGGGCTGGCAGAAAAGCCAGAGGTTCACCAGATTCACGGTGTTCGTGGCACCGAACCGAAGGGTTACGATGCCCACGGCACCGAGCCGAAGAGCTGAAAGCTCAAGTGTTTCTGGATCGGTTAAAAAAAAAAAAGCTAAAGGATTTACTTAATTGCACTGAGTTTTACCACATATGGCTCGGTCGCTCTCCACAGACATGACACGCCACCTATCGAGAGTATCGCTCAAAGATGGAACTCCGTAGCTCCGGTAACAATCCAAAGGGTGTCTAGAAAAAAATTCACTCGTGATCAGAACGGCGCTGTCCGAATTGGAACCCATGACTGTCGGCTCGCAAGATACGGGCTTAACCACTTAGTCACAAAGCGAAATGGAAGCAGGCAGGCACCTAATGTTAGAGATAGTGAACCCTTTTTATCTTAGTGAGACCAGACGCAGATATGGTATTTTTTCCTGTTATACATACATACATATATATATTCTTTTTCCTCTTCACCCTTCGCCCCTAGGGGAGCATAGGTCCGCAACCAAGGCCTTCGCCCTAGGACAGGGACAGGGCATAGGTCCGCAACCAAGGCCTTCCAAGCCCGCCTATCCAAGGCCATCTTTTCCAGATCTCGCAACTCTCTCCCCGTTTTTTGCATTCCATCTCTAACTCCCGTCTCCAGGTGTTTCTGGGTCTTCCCTTACTTCTATTGCCCTGGGGTTCCATCGGAGAGCCTGTCTCACGATGCTGTCAGGGGTTTCCTCAGTGTGTGTCCTATCCATCGCTACCTTCTGCTCATTATCTCCTGTTCCACCTGCCGTTGTCCTGCCCTTTCCCACAGTTCTCTTGACTGTGGTTTCTGTAGCTATCTGGTGTTTTTACGGTGTATTTATAAGTGTATTAAACGTGTATATATTTATACTATGTACACATATATATATAGTTGTCTGTGGTGAAATGGTTAAGTTGTTTGCCAGTCGTTCTGAATTGATTGATTACTTGACAAGACCATCATCATTGCACTTCGGAGAGTAACCATGTGTGCTCCGATCTCTTTCTTACATTGCACTTCGGAGAGTAACCATGTGTGCTCCGATCTCTTTCTTACATTGCACTTCGGAGAGTAACCATGTGTGCTCCGATCTCTTTCTTACATTGCACTTCGGAGAGTAACCATGTGTGCTCCGATCTCTTTCTTACATTGCACTTCGGAGAGTAACCATGTCGGTTCCTCTTGTTCTATCCATCGCACCCTTTTGCTGAGATTTAACCATGGTGTTGCCCTCCACATTCTCTTGACTTGGGTTCGACTTCTGGAGGTATTTATAGTGTATTAACGATTATTTTACTATGTCACTTCTGTGAGTAAATGTTTGTCGTTTCCGTCTTTTTACATTGCTGATTGCGAGAGTTATTGCATGTTGCTCGATCTCGTCTTCTTGCACTTCGGAGAGTAACCATGTGTGCTCCGATCTCTTTCTTACATTGCACTTCGGAGAGTAACCATGTGTGCTCCGATCTCTTTCTTACATTGCACTTCGGAGAGTAACCATGTGTGCTCCGATCTCTTTCTTACATTGCACTTCGGAGAGTAACCATGTGTGCTCCGATCTCTTTCTTACATTGCACTTCGGAGAGTAACCATGTGTGCTCCGATCTCTTTCTTACACAGGAAGATCTCATCTCCAGTGCTTGAACTCAGCAGCACCAGCGAGGGTTTCCAATGTAATTTTGAAGATGTTGAAGATATTTTTGGAGGGATTTTACATTCTCTAGTGAAGTTACGTAGGGCAGCAGCTTTCCAGCCTTCACTTCTCGATTTTGAACTGCCAAGGGTTCTTTTACGTGCTAAAATTGAACACAAGACCTACGTTTTATCATCCGTCTCTGATAGGACTAGGAACTCGATCTCACCTACATTGAGAACAAGGATCACTGGTAAAATATCCAGACGACTCCTAGAGGAAGCAAACCTGGTACATTTGGCACGAGAGGCGAGCGCCTAACCTCTTACACCACAAAGACTTCATTATTGTTTACTGTCCTTCCCTAGGTGATTGATGGAATTGGTTGTCCGCATTGCCGTTAAGCGTTGGGGTGGGAGCTTTAATTTACATTCCAGGGTCAGATGAGTCGGCCTAGTTGTGTTATGAAAAATGAACATCGTAACATATCCTTTACATGACTTAGCTATCAACAGCAGTGAAACAAGTCATCGATTTTCTAGGCACAACTTATACGTTCAGTAGTTTTCCAGGTACTTGTCTACAATTTCACCGCAAAAACTGGGTCATTCTAAATATAGACTATTTGTGAGCATTGTTCTAAATATAGCGCAGAGGTTCCCCATTATTTATGTTATCGACGCAAAATCCCGTCATTCCCTGAGTGTGTGTGTTTATGTGGCGTCGCCGGACTAAATCCAGAAATGTATACCCTCAAGTAACTATTATTGCTGATACCATAAGTTTCTGGCCCCACAGTAACACTCCTAGTCCCATCCTGCCTCCTTCCACCTCACATTCCCACATAGTCCTTTTCAGGGCTCCCAATTCCATTAAAACACTGCTTATTTACATACAAAATACACAATAAACACCACATCCGTGACCTTTGAACCCGATTCTCCTCCACGTCCGCAAACACTGATGGCGGACTGACGTCACTTAACTTAGGTCAGCGATGTTTCCCTTCTCCTGCGGTGAAATTATAGACAAGTACCGTTTTCCATTGCTTTCTGAACGGTTGGGCCTATTTTTATCGTTCGTAAAAATCCAAGGGAACTAATTTGCTTCCAACTTGATCCCCGCGGAATTTGAACCAGGTAAGGTTGGGTTGTGATCGAGCTCACTACTACTTCAGCTACAGACGCTCATGTTATATCAGTGTTTATTTATTATGGTCTTGATATTGCCAATCCATCATTTTCTTGGTCTTCCCTTGCCTCTAGTACCTGATCTCTATTTATTATATGCTGTTATTTGAGGTTGGTTGTATTCTAAAAGTAAAAAAAAGTAAAGGAACCCTTTCATACCTCGTGGTATATAGTTCAATACAGTGTTAGGCCTGTATTTTTCAATGACCGTCGGCACACAATGGGTGATGTGGTTAGCATCACGCCGGCCGTCTTTACTTTCCCAGAGCCTGTCTGGTACCCGGTTGAGGCTGGGTAGACCTGAGAGCCGTCGTGGTCGGGAAAAATTCCACGGCATAGCGGGCTGAACCAGACCCCAGCCTTGAAAACAAGTTCACTAACAACTACGCCACAGCGGCTCTCTGGTTGTATTCTATTCTCATTAAATGTCCGAACAACGGCATTTGTTGTCTTTCAAAGTAATCATAATTGAAATCAATTGTGTTAAATTTTTTATGTATAGCACAGCACTGCGTACCTATGTTTAAGAGGCGAATGGTGAAGAAGAAGAAGTAGAAGACAGCACTGCCTATGCAACCTTACCACGACACCTCTCACTTTCATTACTTTGGCTCCGCGGCCAAACAGATAAACTAGAAGAATAAATTATATGGCCTCCCGTCCTTTCTTGACTGGCACGTGAGAAAAGGACGCGTATTATATGTTACGAAATGAACTGCCTGAGAGTCGGTGTTTGTCCTATCAGCTGCGGTATTTGTTTTAGCGAAATATGATTCAGTTTTTTGGTCGACGTTGTGCAGTTGTTGCGTGATGTTTCTGAGAATGTAGAAGTTAGCAGTGTGAGGTGCTGTTGTGAATTTTGTAGTCACTTTCGATGATATAAGTTAGGTTTGCTTTGAATACCTTTCACAAGAGATACGTTCTGTACACTTTGTTAATAAAGGAAATTGATAAATCAAGTGGATTATTGAAAAACTTGTTCAATATGATGAAGGATAATAGCCAGATTTGTAAGTATACATCAAGTGACTTGAATGTATTCTATCACTGACTCCCTCACTCTCTCTCTCTCTCTCTCTCTTTTTCTTCTGCTTCTTCTACTTTCAACCCCTCAACGGAGCACAGGTCTTCCATGCAACGTTCAGGTCTTAAGAAAATCTCATTTATAAATGAGATACTACATGACTCCGGAACTAGTCGCATTAGTGTATTATTTATTCAATTAAATGCATATAATATATGTTGCATAATGAAAAAACATACTACATTACCATAATATATTTTTTAAATAATATATTATTTATTTTTAATACGTCTAATCTCGTTGATAAAAGCGTGCTTTTTTGTTCTTCTTCTTCTGCGTTCGTCCGCTTCGAATTCACGCATAGTATGGCGCTTCTGACTGATTGTTCCGTGAAAATCTACTTACCGTTTCTACGGTGTCCCTAGCCATACAGGTGAATCTTCTCCGACTGCAGAGGTAAGAACATATCCGATCCTACATTTGGATAATCTCTGCAAACGTGGGGTGCTGTTGTTATAATTTTTTAAGTAACTTTCGATGATATACGTTTATCATTTAGTACTTGGTTTACTTTTAGTACTTTTCACAAGAGCTACATTCTGTAAACTTTGTGTGCACATTTATAAAGCAAGTGGATTATAAGAAAAAGCTGTTCAGTTTGATAACGGATAATAGCCAGATTTATAAGTATACAACGTGTCACTTTTATGTAGTCTCCCAATAACTCTCTCTCTCTATCTCTCTCTATCTCTCTCTCCCTCTCTCTCTTTCTTCTTCTTCTTCACCTTTCAACTCCCAACGGAGCACATGTCTTCAACAAACTTCTTCCAGCTCTTCCTCTCTCCTGCCATCCCTTCCAATTCTTTCCATGTTTTACCTATCCTTCTTACATCAGCCTCCAGCTCTCTTCTCCAGGTATGTCTAGACCTTCCCTACTCCTCTTTCGCTGCGGGTTCCAAAACAGTGATCTCTCTTTTTCCTTTCTTATTTCTTTCTTATTACTTTTGTAGAAAATTATTTGTGTAGGTCTCTATGGCCAAGTGGTTACGCCCTCACATTGTGTTCCGAAGGTCGAGGGTTTGAACACGTATCGCAAAGTTCTGTTCACGAGTATATTGTTTTCAGATACATCTAGGAATGTTGCCGGAGCTACAGAACGTGTGCTTTGTGCAATAGACTCGGCAGATGGCGTCCAAGTTCCGCAGGGAGGGACCGAGCCATAATTGTTAAAACCCGGTGCAATGAAGTCAATCCTTCTGCTTTAGACCCTTTTATTCCTTTCTTATTCCTTTCTTATTCCTTTCTTATTCCTTTCTTATTCCTATCTTATTCCTTTCTTTTTCCTTTCTTACTCCATTCTTATTCCTTTTTTATTCATTTCTTATTTCTTTCTTATTTCTTTCTTATTCCTCTTCTCCTTTCATCTTCCTTTCTTATTCCTTTCTTATTCTTCCTTATTTATTTCTTTCTTCATTCTTTCTTATTTCTTTCTTATTTCTTTCTTTTGCTTATTCCTTTCTTATTTCTTTCCTATTCCTTTCATATTCATTTCTCATTCCTTTCTTATTCCTTCTTTCTTTCTTACTCCTTTCTTATTCCTTTCTTATTCCTTTCTTACTCCTTTCTTATTCCTTTCATATTCCTTTCTTATCCCTTTCTTCTTTTTTGTTCTTATTCCTTTCTTATTTCTTCCTATTCCTTTCATATTCCTTTCTCATTCCTTTCTTATTCCTTTCTTATTCCTTTCTTACTCCTTTCTTATTCCTTTCTTATTCTTTCTTACTCTTTCTTATTCCTTTCATATTCTTTATTATTCCTTTCTTATTTCTTCGTCCGTGTGGTACCGGAGGCCCACAAGAGACGCAAGGAATAGTACCACTACGACCTACAAGGCATGTCGTAAAAGGCGACTGATGTAGTACCCAGGAAAGCTACCCTATTAAATAAAAAGCATCGCAGAAATCGGATGTGCTGGCCTACTTGTAGGCGTATAAATGGCACAATGTACAATCGCTTTTAGGCTCAGATCACATACAAATCACACAGAGTGGTTAACAAGTGGTCGATATGGAGCGTTTGAAAAGAAAAATACCATTCATGTGTCCTCTTATTCCAATGGAATATAGGGCTGTTACTTGATACTAACATTTATATTATATTTTAATACAGAAATTATAGCATTTTAAAATTATTTTTTAATAGTAACATTTATGAGTCAGGTTGATATTCTACAGGGTGTTCAAGATAAAAGTAGCCCGATT
Source organism: Arion vulgaris (assembly GCA_020796225.1). Classification (NCBI taxonomy): domain Eukaryota; kingdom Metazoa; phylum Mollusca; class Gastropoda; order Stylommatophora; family Arionidae; genus Arion; species Arion vulgaris. Next base: position 15,984,492 of record CM036768.1, read on the forward strand.
GGCAAGTTTTGATTTGTCAATCGGGCTACTTTTATCTTGAACACCCTGTATATGCTAATAGTGGGATTAAAAGCCGAAGGTTTGGCGTCATTGCATCGGAGTTTATCCATAATATGGTTGGGATAATCCGCATAAAAAACACGATATATGCAGATAGGATTGTAGAAAGTATGAACTCCGTAGCTCCTAAAACAATCTTAATGGTGTCTGGAAAAAATGCACTCGGGAACAAAATAGCGTGGTCCGTATTCGAACCCACAATCTTCCGATCGCAAGGCAAGGGTTTAATTACCTAGCCACAGAGATTACAGAAGTTCGTGCGTCGAGTAATACTCTTGCAAGTGATATGTCATTTCTGCTGAAGGATCGAGTTCTTTCTTTCTTTTCTCCAGTCCTGTTTTTCTAACAGCGTCAGATCAAGAAGAGATTTCTAAAACGGGTCTTTGTGTTCGCTTCGTAGATAGTGTCTTTCGTCGCCTCTGTTATCTCTGAGGTCCATCTTTTGCGTGGCCTGCCTCTTGCTTTGTACCCATTGTATCGGAGAAGCATTGCTTTTTGAGGTGTCTGTTGGTAATCTGCTTATGTGGCCGAAACATTTAATTTGTTGTTTCTTGATGAAGTTCAGTACTAATGGTGTACCCACTTTTTCCTGATGTCTTCATTTCTCAACCGGTCTCTTCTTATTACTCCCAGTATTCTGCGTAGACACTTCATCTCTGTCGTGACTAGTTTTCTTCTATCATTTGTTGTCATCGTGAAGGGCCGAGTTGAACGAAGGAAATCTAGTGAAATGAAGTGAATTTTTCATATTTAAACGAATTTAAAAAAAAAAAAATTTGACAACTATTTGATCACATTCCAATTCTTCTTCTTCTTCTTCTGCAGTTGTCCAAACTATTTTCACTGCTACAGATATCACCCGGTAGCATTCATCTCTGTTCTTAACTCTCTCTTCCCAATTGTTGATTCTGTTTTCTTTATGGTCTACTTCAACTCTATCTTTCCATCATTTTCTTGTTCTGCCTTGGGATCTCTTGCCTTTCGTATTTTTATGTGCAATTTCAGTTTCTCGATTTTATGTCATTCATTCGATATTGCACAGCCATTGTATTCTGTTAATCTTTATGCTGTTAGAAATTAATGGTGAGTTTTAAAATAAATATCCTTATTGTCATTCTCCGTTCTTCATACTTTTCTACCTTGTTGTGTCTTTCTTCTTCCTCGACCGCTCTATGTCCATCACTTTGTAACCACATTTTTGTGATTTGTATGTGATCTGAGTCTAAGAGTGATTTATGTTGTGCCATATATGCGCCTACATGTAGACCAGCACATCCGATTTCTTTCGACGCTTTTGATTTACTAGAGTAGCTTCCATAGGCCCTTACATCAGTCGCCTTTTACGACATGCCTTGTAGGTTGCAGTGTTACTATTTTTTGCTTCCCCTTACAATAACCCGGCAACACACGGGTGATCTTAACCCTTTCGCTGCTACATACTTTCCGAAGGCTGAACTAAAAGTAGCTACTAATTCTTTCTAAGTCACAAACGTGAATATACGCCTATAGTAGTGACAGTAGCAATGTATAACGTGTTAACAAGTCTTTTGTCCACAGAGTAGAGATAATAACAGACGTGTTAATGAGTTTTTAGAAGTGATTAGGGGAAACGTATATATACGTCCTTAGCAGCTAAAGGGTTAAGACTATGTTTTCCAAAGGCAGTAATAATATTAGTTTATCTTGTTTTATTATGCTCTAGGTTTTAGATCCATGTAGAATAATTGTTCATATTACAGTTCAGTATATTCAGTGATCAGTTAGGGTCTGTGGCTTAGGGAGTAGTGAGTGACTTGGTCTATTAACCCCGACGTTCTGAGTTCGAATCACGCTGTGGACGTTTGGTTGCAAATTGCTTTGCGTGGATTTTACAAAGGACGATGGCAGCACCCGTTCGAAGCAATGAAACTACTGAACCGATGTGAAGTGAAGATATTCTGTATGAATTTTTATCTTTTTTTCTAATGATTTTGTTCCCGGACAACGGCTTTCCAGGCTGCTCTTCTCGATTTTTGAACTGCCAAGGGTTATTTTACATAATTAAGAAAGGGGCCTACGTTTTATCGTCCGTCTGCGATATAACTAGGCACTCAATCTCCTTTACATTGATACCAGTGATCTCTGGAAAAATATCGCTATTGCTCCACGAGGGAGCGAACGAAGTGCCTTTGGTACGAGAGGCGAGCACGTTGCCTCTACGTCACAGAGATCGCTGGGCACATGATAGTTTTCATGATAAACATCACGTCGTTGTCTTTAACTTCTTAATGCTTTTCTTGGTTCCCAATTGAGGCTGGGTTGACCTGAGAACCGGGAAGGTCGGAAAACTATTTCACGCTTACTGTAGAATTGAACCCAGACAATATATCTTATTTCCTGATTGTATTCTACACTTTTCCCTCTCTTGTATTATGTTGAAGTTGGTGCCCAAGTGCTTAATTGTTGATGTTTTTTTTAAATTTTCATAATAACTCATCATCATCAAGGTGCGTATACTTTATAGTACGTTGCTATCTTTGCAGCGCATCTGAAATTCACTGTGTCTAGACAGTTCACCCACTTCATCGATGGTCATATTCATGGTTTCTTTAATATCTTGTAGCCATCTTCTTCTTGGTCTGCTTCTACCTCTGCGTCCTGGGACCCTGCCCTCTAATATTGATCTCTCCAGGCCATCATGACGCTTGATGTGACCAAAGTATGTAATTTTCTGTATAGTATGTTGTTTATCAGCCAATTCTCTTTAACATTTAGTTCTTTCAGGACATCAGTGTTCTTTCTTTTTCTGTACATGGTATTCGTAGGATTTTTTTCCGATCCAGAAGCACTTGAATTTTTCAGCTGTTCGGCCCGGTGCCATGAACATCGTAACCCTTTGGTTCGGTGCCACAAACACTGTAAATCTGGAGAACCTGTGGCTTTTCTGCAACCCCGCGGAATTGGACCGAACGCACAGGGAGCTTGTCCCCCGTCGTCCAATGCGCTACGAACACACTGGTCAGACGGGCTTTCATAGGATCTTTCTGTATCATTTAGTTTCGAAGAACCGGATTTAATCAGCCTACTTGCCGACCTGCCCGACGTGTTTGTAGCGAGTTATACGACGGGTGACAAGCCCGCTGTGAGTGCGATTCAATTCCGAGAACTAACATAAAAGCCAAATGTTCTCCAGATTGACGGTGTTCGTGGCACCGAACCGAATGGTTACGATGTCCATGGCACCGAGCCGAAGAGCTGAAAGCTAAAGTCAAACTTTTGGATCGGAAAACAAAACCTATAAAATCAGCAAATTTTGTTATTCTCCTGTCTTGTTATTATTATATATTCTGTCTTGTCTATATTTATATTTAGTCACGTATTCTCTATCAATTCCATCAAGCACTTCAATTTTCTCACTGTATCTTGTTTATTATCTTCTAACACGAGAGGTCTCTGGGGCGTAGAGATTAGATGCTTGTCTCTCGTGCCAAAGGTACCAGGTTTGCTCCCTCGTGGAGACCTCGGGTTATTTTTCCATATATCCCTGATCACAGCGTTGGTGAGTTCATAACCCTATCGGAGATGGACGATAAAACGTAGGTCCTGTGTTCAATTTGAGCACGTAAAAGAACCATTGGAAGTTCAAAATTCTAGAAGAGCAGGCTGGAAAGACGCTGTCCGAGAAAAATCCTTAGAAAAGATTAAAATTAAATTCCCTAAAAATAACTTAAAAATTATATCAGGGACTCTCGCCTGTGCTACGGAGTTCTTGCACTGCAGCTGATATCTTCCTGTGTAAGAAAGAGATCGGAGCACACATGGTTACTCACCGAAGTGTAATGATATCGATCCTATCACTCAATCAGCCCGTCTGCCCAGCGTGTTCGTAGAGCGTTGGACTACGGGTGACTATCTCTCTGTGTGTGCGGATTCAATTCCGCGGGATGACAGAAAAAGCCACAGATTCCCCAGATTTACGGTGTTCGTGGCACCGAACCGAAGGGTTACGATGTCCATGGCACCGAGCCGAAGAGCTGAAAAGCTCAAGTGCTTCTGGATCTGAAAAAACAAAAATCACTCAATTAACTCAATCAGTTATCTTCTACCACATCCATACCATCCACACAATCAAGTATTCTTCTTGTTTCATCTACTCGCCCGAGTGGTCCCCGGGGCCCAAATTTGGGATGCAAAGAATAGAACCACTGTTACCTACCACGCATGTCGTAAGAGGCGACCAAGGAGGTTTGGATAAAATCGGATGCATGTGTCCGCTAGGGAATGCTAACCTGAAACAAATGCTTGCAGAAAACGGATGCACCAGGCCGTAAGGCGCATAACATGGTGCAACTACCCCTCACAATGAGGAATGGGATAACGGATTCTACGGTCGCCAATCTGCCTCGGAGATTTAGCCACGTGGTAAGAATGTCAGAACCACCATCACGAGGGTGGCCAAAACTTACTGCAGGAAGAGGTCGGCACAAATGGGGAAGCAGAAATCATAGGAATTATATCCTGCAGAACTGCCCCAGTATGCAGACTTGAGAAGAAAGAGGTGGCCCACATACACTAGTGTTCAAGACAAAATGTATGGCGTGACTGATAATCTGAGACAGACAGCTGCCTTTATTAGAGAATCCGAAATCCCAATCTAGTGAGAACGCAGAAGACAAACTGTATGGCGTGACTGATAATCTGAGGCAGATGGCTGTCTTTATTAGAGAATCCGAAACCCCAATCTAGTGAGAACGCAGAAGACAAACTGTAAGGCGTGACTGATAATCTGAGACAGACAGCTGCCTTTATTAGAGAATCCGAAATCCCAATCTAGTGAGAACGCAGAAGACAAACTGTATGGCGTGACTGATAATCTGAGGCAGATGGCTGTCTTTATTAGAGAATCCGAAATCCCAATCTAATGAGAACGCAGAAGACAAACTGTATGGCGTGACTGATAATCTGAGGCAGATGGCTGTCTTTATTAGAGAATCCGAAATCCCAATCTAATGAGAACGCAGAAGACAAACTGTAAGGCGTGACTGATAATCTGAAGCAGGCGGCTGCCTTTATTAGAGAATCCGAAATCCCAATCTAGTGAGAACGCAGAAGACAAACTGTATGGCGTGACTGATAATCTGAGACAGACAGCTGCCTTTATTAGAGAATCCGAAATCCCAATCTAGTGAGAACGCAGAAGACAAACTGTATGGCGTGATTGATAATCTGAGACAGACAGCTGCCTTTATTAGAGAATTCGAAATCCCAATCTAGTGAGAACGCAGAAGACAAACTGTATGGCGTGACTGATAATCTGAGACAGACAGCTGCCTTTATTAGAGAATCCGAAATCCCAATCTAATGAGAACGCAGAAGAAGAAGAAGATTTCATCTACAGCCCGATCCTCCTATATATTTCTTATTTGTTTTCAATGACTTTGTTAAAACGGAACGAAGACCGTAAATAACTTTGTTTTACGGGTGGGGTGTTTTTGTGGCTGAGTGGTTAAACCCTTTGCCCTGTGAGTCTTACGTCTTAGGTTCGTATCCGGGCCGCTCCCGTTCTGTTCACGAGTGCAGTTTTTCCAGAGACCCCTAGGATTGTTACCGACGCTACAGAGTTCGTGCTTTGTGCTATACGCTCGGCAGGTGGCGTGCTATTTCTGCGGAGAGGGACCGAACAATATGGGGTAAAACCCGGTGCAATGAAGTCAATCCTTCGGCTTAAAAAAAAAATATGTATACTTTGTTTTAAACCCATCCTTATTTGAATTGTGTCTGATTTCCAGCTTTTATATCTATATATATATAACTATGTTGCGTGTATCCTCCACTCATATTCGAGTCAGGCTGATTAACTTGTTTGATATTCCAAACGTATGCCTGATATTCCTCTCTCTCTATATATATATATATATATATACAGTGGCGGCTCGTCATTAAGGGCCAGTGGGGCCAGGCCCTCCAAAAATAAGATGTAACGTATTTATTATTTATACATTAAAATAAAATCCTAACCTAAACCATGATTATTCCTAAAATATCTGTCTGGCCCCACCAACAAAAATGATCACGAGCCGCCACTGTATATATATACTATCATATTCTTCTTCTGCTTCTTTACCCTTCGCCCTTAGAAAGCAGATCCGCCAAGGCCTTCAAGCCGCTTATCCAAGGACATCCTTCCAGATCTCCCCACTCTCTCCCATTTCTGCATTCCGTCTCCATCTCCTCTCCATGTGTTCCTGGTCTTCTCTATCTCTATTACTCTGGGGTTCCATCGGTGAGCCTGTCTAGGATGCTGTTAGGGTTTCAGTGTGTCCTATATCGGCCGCTTCATGAGTCCCTCCTTGTGGTGTCCTTCTTGTTCCTCAGGGTGGTGAACTATGAATTTCCCTAGTTGTGGTTTATGTAGCCATCTAGTGTGTTTTTTTGCAGGATGGGGTAGCTAGCCCCACGCCAACCTCCTTAGCCACCTCTTACGACATGCGTGAGAGGTAACAGTGGTTCTATTCTTTACACCCCAAATTGGGTCCTGGTAACCACTCGAGCGATACTATCATATCATCAGCATCATCAGGTGCCGTCTCCACATCGAAGGTTGGCGGCAATGAATCTTCAGCATCCTCTGTCTTTCGCCTTGGTGTTGCACACTGCCAATTGTAATTTCAGTTATGCGATTACAAGTAGGCTTGCACACTGCCAGACTGTAACCTGTCCATTTCTTAAAGTTTCCCTCCCACTTATCTCTCGGTCTTCCTCTTGCTCTTCCCCCTCAACTTTCCCCTCTAGTAAATGTTTTATAATTGTTTTATGTGCCCAAAATACTTTACTTGTCTGAATTTTATTTCTCTTAATAATTGTTTCTTCATGCCTAGTTTTCCTAAAACTTGTTTATTTGTCTGTTTTTCTGTCCATGAAACTCTGCCTATTCTTCTATATATCCACATCTCAAATGCACTATCATATGCTTTTCTAAAAATTCACAAAAAATGTTATATATTTCTAGTTTATGCTCCTAGTTTTGGCACATCAAGATGGCGGATGAAGTGTAGGTCGTGTTTATAGGGCTGCGTTCAAACTTCAGAGAAATTTCGAAATTGGATATAATAGATGTGAATTTTTCGAAGCAGAGTGGGCATAACTTCATGCACCGAATACATCGAAAGACAACAAGTGCAGAGGTTTGGACATTTAATGAGAAGGAAATACAACCAACCACCAATAACAGCAAAAAATAAAAAGAGATCGTGAACTAGAGCTATGGGAAGACCAAGAAAAAGATGGATAGACAATATCAAGACCACAATACATAAACACGGATAAAACACAACAAGGGCGACTCATCTGAACTTGGAACGCAAATTAAAGCTCCCATCCCTACGCTTAACGGCAAGAGTGGACAACCAACTACATCTTCCACCTGGGAATAGACAACAGACAACAGACTCCCAGTTTTTCTTTATTATATGTCTTTTTCTTCTTCTTTGCGTTCGTTCTTTACGACCAATTTGAATCACTCTTGGTGATATGTTTGATCTTTGCCAAAGAACGTGTATACGTTGCACATTGGTTTGGTAGGCTCCTAAACGCATAGACTTCTACACTGGACACATGCATCGATTTCAGCCACACCTCCTTAATCGCCTCTTACGACATGCATGGCAGGTAACAGTGGTTCTATTCTCTACAAATTTCGGTCACGATAACCACTCGGGCAATTACATGTTTAAGAGTAAATATCTTGTTTATGCTTGACCTGTTCTGTGTGAAAATGCCAGGTCACAATTTTTCATTACACTGTCAAGCTCCTTTGTTCAGATTTTCTTTTGTTTACAACGTCTTCTCCCTCTTCTCCTCAATTCATCTGTTGTTCATCTCAGAGACATATTTACTAAAGAGTTCAGTAGCATCCTATAAACATGTCCAAGCTATGCCCATCTTCATAAATATCTTTCTCCAATATTTGAATGCAAACTCTCGCCTGTACGGTGCCGGAGCCCACAAGGAAAGCATAGAACAATAAAACTGCAACCTATCACGCATGTCGTGAGAGGCGACTAATGTAGGCCCTAGGGATACAACCCTAGTAAATAAAAAGCAGCACAGCAACCGGATGTGCAGGCCTAATTGTAATCGCATAACTGACACAACGTACAATCCCTCTTAGACTCAGATCACATACAAATCACACAGAGGGGTTGATATGATAAGTGGTCGATATGATAAGTGGTCGATATGATAAGTGGTCGATATGATAAATGGTCGATATGATAAATGGTCGATATGATAAGTGGTCGATATGATAAGTGGTCGATATGATAAGTGGTCGATATGATAAGTGGTCGATATGATAAGTGATCGATATGATAAGTGGTCGATATGATAAGTGGTCGATATGATAAGTGGTCGATATGATAAGTGGTCGATATGATAAGTGGTCGATATGATAAGTGGTCGATATGATAAGTGGTCGATATGATAAGTGGTTGATATGATAAGTGGTCGATATGATAAGTGATCGATATGATAAGTGGTCGATATGATAAGTGGTCGATATGATAAGTGGTCGATATGATAAGTGGTCGATATGATAAGTGGTCGATATGATAAGTGGTCGATATGATAAGTGGTCGATATGATAAGTGGTTGATATGATAAGTGGTCGATATGATAAGTGGTCGATATGATAAGTGGTCGATATGATAAGTGGTCGATATGATAAGTGGTCGATATGATAAGTGGTCGATATGATAAATGGTCGATATGATAAGTGGTCGATATGATAAGTGGTCGATATGATAAATGGTCGATATGATAAGTGGTCGATATGATAAGTGGTCGATATGATAAGTGGTCGATATGATAAGTGGTCGATATGATAGGTGGTCGATATGATAAATGGTCGATATGATAGATGGTCGATATGATAAGTGGTCGATATGATAAGTGATCGATATGTTAAGTGGTCGATATGATAAGTGATCGATATGTTAAGTGGTCGATATGATAAGTGGTCGATATGATAAGTGGTCGATATGATAAGTGGTCGATATGATAAGTGATCGATATGAAGCGTAAGAAGAAGAAGAATACACACTATAATAATAATATTAATTAACGTATAGTCTTTTCTCAAAACGTATCATTCTCCAAGTATCAGTCCATTATTACTAGTTCCCTATACTAAACAATACGGATGTTTTTTTAAATAAATTTCTTGACTTAGCAGGGAGATAATTTTAGAAAGGGAAGAAATTCTTCGATGGGAAGACACACCGACAAGATTTAGATTCCTAAGAAAATGCATAGTTTCTATGGTAACGTATACCTGAGAGATCTGTAGACTTAACAAATCAACTGACATTCATATTAATACCGTTGAATACAAATACTCTAGAAGAATACATTAAATACAATGGACTACAAAATACAATGAAATACTAAAGCAAACAAGTAAATCTATAATACACAAATAAAACAATGAAGAATGTTCGTTGTTGAAATAAGACAGGACAACGACAAAATAGTGAAGTAGTAGTAGTAGTAGTAGTAGTAGTAGTAGTAGTAGAAGTAGTAGTAGAAGTAGTAGTAGAAGTAGTAGTTGTAGTAGTAGTAGTAGTAGTAGCAATAGTGGTAGTAGTAGTAGTAGCAGTAGTAGTATTAGTAGTAGTACTAGTAGTAGTAGTAGTAGTAGTGCAGTGAGTAGTAGCAGTAGTAGTAGCAGTAATAATAGTAGTAGCAGTAGTAGCAGCGGTGGCAGTGGTAGTAATTGCAGTAGTAGTAGTAGTGCAGTAGTAGTAGTAAGTAGTAGCAGTAGAAGTAGCAATAGTATTCATAGTAGTAGTATTAGTAGTAGTAGTAGCCGTAGTAGTAGTAGTAGTAGCAGCAGTAGTAGTAGCAGTAGTAGTTGTAGTAGCAGCAATATATTGTTCTAGTAGCAATAGCATCAGCGGCAGCAGCTGCAGTAGTAGCAGTAGCATCAGCGGAAGCAGCAGTAGTAGTAGATGTAGTTTCAACTTCACAGCAACGGATTGTCCCATAATTGGACCATTCCTGAGCCAAAGAACACTAACTGATCATCATCATCAGGTGCCGTACCGGATGGCGTAGGCGATCATGGATCTCCACAAATCTCTATTTTTGGTGTTTGCTATCAACTCAGATGTTGACGCTCTACTGCGCCATGAAGTCACGCTATCCAAAATTTTTTCTCTCTCTGTCTTCCTCTGCCTCATCTACCCTCAATTTTACCAGTTGTTACAATGTGTTCTAAACCTCTCCTACTCATCACTTGCCCGGAAAATGATAATTGCCTCTTTCTTATATTGATGATAAGCTTTCTCTGTGTTTTGACTCATTCAACACCTCAACATTAGTCATTTAAGCAGTCCATGGAATTCTCATCATTCTTCTGTAAAACCACATCTCTGTGGCCTCCAGTGAGTTTTCGATCTGTTTGTTTATTGTCCATGACTCGTAAAACGGTAATCAGGCTTTCACGCAAAAATCAGTCAGAAGCGTCATCCTAGGTGCTATAACTACGCATGAGTTCATAGCGGGCAAACACAAAAAGAAGATTACTAGCCGTTAAGGATTTTGTAGGCCCGTCTGGCCAGCGTGTTCGTAGCGCGTTGGACTACGGGTGACTATCCCTCTGTGTGTGCGGGTTCAATTCCGCGGGATGGCAGAAAACGCCACAGATTCCCCAGATTTACGGTGTTCGTGGCACCGAACCGAAGGGTTACGATGTCCATGGCACCGAGCCGAAGAGCTAATAAGCTCAAGTGCTTCTGGATCTGAAAAAAAAAAAAAAGGATTTTGTAGTCTGGCTGTGCCGTACCATCTTCTTCTGATGTGTAGTAATTTATTAACACACTTCAAGCCCTCACCGGGTTCACTAGTCATCTACGCACACAAAGACACACATAACGCAACTACATTTTCTTGGATGAAAATTGTGTGGTCATCATCCCCCGTGATGGACCAGCATCATCATCTCTTCTCTTCTTTTCTTTTCTCGCATCCTGTTTTCCTCACAGCGTCAGGTCAAGAAGAGATTTCTAAAACGGGCCCTTGTGTGCGCTTCGTATATTTCGTCACATCCGTTATCTCTGAGGTCGATCTTTTTCTGTGTACCCATTGTATCGAAGCAGCATTGCTCTTTGAGGTGCACTGTCTGTTGGTAATCTGCTTACGTGACCGAACCATTTAATTTGTTGTTTTTTGATGAAGTCTAGTACTGATGTTGTACCCACTTTTTTCCTGATGTCTTCATTTCTCAACCGGTCTCTTCTTGTTACACCCAACATTCTGCGTAGACACTTCATCTCTGTCGTGACTAGTTTTCTTCTATCATTTGTTGTCAGTGACCAGGCTTGGCACTGGTAGCATAATGTGGGAAGAAAGATTGTGTTGAACATTGCTCTTTTTGTGTTCATGGAGACATGTTTGCATTTAACAATTAGCGCCATTTGTCCTATAACTTGATTTACTTTGTTGCATTTGTGTTGAAATCATCATCATCATCAGTAATTTATTAACTTTTCAACTCCCGCATTGCCTATTCAAGGCAATGAATTCCGACTTGGTCTGTTTACCGTTCACAAACGTTAAAAAAAAACTAGCTGATGCTACAAACAAGAAAGAAAATATGTAGGTATTTGGATTTTAAAAAAAGAACATAAATTGTTGAAGAAGAACATTATACAGGGTATTCAAGATAAAAGCGGCCCAGTGAGAAATCAAAGTTTTACTTATTGCTTTGTGTATATTTACTATTTAAACCGGTTCTATCTAGCTCGTCCTACGTCACATTTGTTCATCGCCCCTTCCCCACTACAATTACACACCGTCACACAACCTTGACCTATACTACGTCATAACTGAACCTTCTCATTTTCATAAACATACGCCATATTAGCTCCCTTTACTACGATGCTTCCATAACGACGAGGCTGCTTTTATATTGAACAGCCTATAGAAGAAGGCATCCTGGCAAAAATAGAAATGGAAGACCACGAAATAAGTGGATTCAGGATGTCAGTGATGATTTAAGCATGACTACTGCTAAAGCTGGACATCTGGTCTGTGAGAGAGAAATATAAAGGATTGTTAGTGCGGCAAAGCTCTACTCATGAAGGTCTCTGTGGCGTAGAGCTTAGATGCTAGTCTATCGTTGTAAAGGTACCAGGTTCGTTTCCTCGTGGAGCCATCTGGATATTTATCCAGAGATCCCCGATCTCAGTGTAGGTGAGATCGAGTTCCTAGTTCTATCGGAGACGGACTTTATAAGTAGGTCCCGTGTTCAAATTGAGCACATAAAAGAGCCATTGTCAGTTCAAAATCAAGAAGAGCAGGCTGGAAAGTCGCTGCCCGATTACAATTCATTAGAAAAGTATAAATAATATTCCTACAAAATATCTTCACATTCTTTTAAATTACATCGGGGACCCTCGCCGGTGCTACGGAGTTCCTGCACTGCAGCTGAGACCTTCGTTTATAAGAAAGGGATGAAGCAGACATGGTTACTCACCGAAGTGCACTGATGTTGATCCTATCAATCAATCAATCAATCAATCAAGCTCATGACAATCTATTGATCGATAATGATTAACCTACAAATTTAAAACTAACGAATCTCATAACCGGAAAACCGGTATATCAAAGGGAAGCTATCACAGCTTGAATAGTATCCTTATTAGTGTATTCTTGTCGAGTTACCCACCCTTGCTGCTGAGTGTTACTAAATATAGAACTCTTCTACGTGTATCCATTATATCTTGCTGTTCCGAGAATGTCTTCCTGAAGAGTAATTTTCTTCCCCTGCTGTGCCCCTTCATGATTACCTGAGACGATGTTGTCGTTGTAACATGATGTTGTTCGTTGATAGTGGTGCTGTAATTTCTTCTTTTTTTAAAAATTAATGACAATGTTGTTTTGTGAAAATTGATCTCAGACACTTTTCTATTTTCTTCTGTGTTTTTTTAAACCATCCTTTCCTGTTTTTTTTTTTTATCTTTCCCATTTTTGACTTCAAGTTTTCCTTTCACCGGAAACAGAAGATCGCAGCCAAAATATAATTACTATTCACTTTTGTCAATTTTTGTTATTTGTTACTTTTGTGTATTTGATTATTGTTATTATCATCAGTGAAATCTCATTCCTTCATATTTGATTTTGTTGTGTTTTTTTTTTTTTTTTTTCATTTTAACTGTTTCTTCCTCACCTACTCATTTCGGTTCTCGCTCGCTTGCAAACTTCTTCTCTTGATTTTTATATTTTCCATTCTTGTTCTCCTCTAATTCCTTCTTATTTTACTATTTCTCTTGTCATTTATCCAAGATATTTAACTTCTCAATGCTTCACAATTAATAACGATTTTGTTATTTCTGTTCTATTACGTTATTTTGCCTATTTTTGTATGATTTGGTAGTCAATGTTGTGATACTTTTAGTGTCGTTTTTCGATTCTTAATATCCTTCTGTGTTCTCATTTTTCTATTTCCTGTAATGATTTTAATTCTCACTTCCTGTAGTGATTCTAATTACATTTTTCCTGTCTGTTCTTAATTATTTTTTTTCATTTCGATTTATAAACCTCAAATTGTTGTATTCTTTTCCGTCTGTTTCTTTCTCTCTCTCTTTCTCTCTCTCTCTCTCTGTCTGTCTGTCTGTCTCTCTCTCTCTCTCTCTCTCTGTCTGTCTGTCTCTCTCCCTCTCTCTCTGTCTGTCTCTCTCTCTCTGTCTGTTTCTTTCTCTCTCTCTCTCTCTCTCTCTTTCCCTCTCTCTCTCTCTCTATATATATATATATATATATATATTTTTTTTCCGATCCAGAAGCATTTGAGCTTTGATCTTTTTGGCTCGGTGTCATGGCCATCGTAACCCTTCCTTTTCTGTGCCACGAACACCGTGAATCTGGAGAAACTGTGACTTTTCTGCCAGACCGCGGAAATGAACCCGCACTCACAGAGAGCTTGTCACCCGTCGCCCAACGCGCTACAAACACGCTGGGCTGGCATATATATATATATATATATAATATATATATATATATATATATATATCTAACTATCTCTTTCGATATATAAAAATGAAATAGCAAAGGTGTGTTGTATTGGACCGAAAAACAAGAGCACTCACGCGCTGTTGAACTATTGAAGAAGAAGTAGAAGACAAAGAAGAATAAGAAAAATAAGAACAAAACATAATATTGAATTTTGAAAAATGTGGATCCTTATTTAATGAGAATCTTCATAGTGTCTAGTTTATTGTTCATTTAATGAGAATCTTCATAGTGTCTAGTTTATTGTTCATTTAATGAGAATCTTCATATTGTCTAGTTTATTGTTCATTTAATGAGAATCTTCATAGTGTCTAGTTTATTGTTCATTTAATGAGAATCTTCATTGTGTCTAGTTTAATGTTCATTTAATGAGTGTCTTCATAGTGTCTAGTTTATTGTTCATTTAATGAGAATCTTCATAGTGTCTAGTTTATTGTTCATTTAATGAGAATCTTCATTGTGTCTAGTTTATTGTTCATTTAATGAGTGTCTTCATAGTGTCTAGTTTATTGTTCATTTAATGAGAATCTTCATTGTGTCTAGTTTATTGTTCATTTAATGAAGATCTTCATAATGTCTAGTTTATTGTTAATTTAATGAGAATCTTCATAGTGTCTAGTTTATTGTTCATTTAATGAGAATCTTCATAATGTCTAGTTTATTGTTCATTTAATGAGAATCTTCATAGTGTCTAGTTTATTGTTCATTTAATGAGAATCTTCATAATGTCTAGTTTATTGTTCATTTAATGAGAATCTTCATAGTGTCTAGTTTATTGTTCATTTAATGAGAATCTTCATAGTGTCTAGTTTATTGTTCATTTAATGAGAATCTTCATTGTGTCTAGTTTATTGTTCATTTAATGAGTGTCTTCATAGTGTCTAGTTTATTGTTCATTTAATGAGAATCTTCATAATGTCTAGTTTATTGTTCATTTAATGAGAATCTTCATAGTGTCTAGTTTATTATTCATTTAATGAGAATCTTCATAGTGTCTAGTTTATTGTTCATTTAATGAGAATATTCATTGTGTCTAGTTTATTGTTCATTTAATGAGTGTCTTCATAGTGTCTAGTTTATTGTTCATTTAATGTGAATCTTCATAGTGTCTAGTTTATTGTTCATTTAATGAGAATCTTCATAATGTCTAGTTTATTGTTCATTTAATGAGTGTCTTCATAGTGTCTAGTTTATTGTTCATTTAATGAGAATCTTCATAGTGTCTAGTTTATTGTTCATTTAATGAGAATCTTCATAGTGTCTAGTTTATTGTTCATTTAATGAGAATCTTCATAATGTCTAGTTTATTGTTCATTTAATGAGAATCTTCATAGTGTCTAGTTTATTGTTCATTTAATGAGAATCTTCATAATGTCTAGTTTATTGTTCATTTAATGAGAATCTTCATTGTGTCTAGTTTATTGTTCATTTAATGAAAATCTTCATAATGTCTAGTTTATTGTTCATTTAATGAGAATCTTCATTGTGTCTAGTTTATTGTTCATTTAATGAGTGTCTTCATAGTGTCTAGTTTATTGTTCATTTAATGAGAATCTTCCTAGTGTCTAGTTTATTGCTCATTTAATGAGTGTCTTTATAGTGTCTAGTTTATTGTTCATTTAATGAGAATTCATTGTGTCTAGTTTATTGTTCATTTAATGAGTGTCTTCATAGTGTCTAGTTTATTGTTCATTTAATGAGAATCTTCCTAGTGTCTAGTTTATTGCTCATTTAATGAGAATCTTCATAGTCTCTAGTTTATTCATCATTTAATGAGAATCTTCATAGTGTCTAGTTTATTGTTCATTTAATGAGAATCTTCATAGTGTAAAGTTTATTGTTCATTTAATGAGAATCTTCATAGTGTCTAGTTTATTATTCATTTAATGAGAATCTTCATAGTGTCTAGTTTATTGTTCATTTAATGAGAATCTTCATAGTGTCTAGTTTATTGCTCATTTAATGAGAATCTTTATAGTGTCTAGTTTATTCTTCATTTAATGTTGGTTCTAGTATTAACGCATCCTATTTGTCCATTGAGATCAGGATGAGAGTTATACAGTGCTACAAGAACCAATACTGACAGACAGGTGCGAGACATGGACAATAAACAAACAGATCAAAAAATATCTGAGGGCAACAGAGATGTAGTTTTACAGAAGAATGATGAGAATCCGATGGACTGCTAAAATGACGAATATGGAGGTGTAGAATGAGGTCAAGACACAGAGAAAGCTTATCGTCAATATCAGAAATTGGCAATCAACATTTTTCGGGCATTTGATGAGGAAGGGAGGTTTAGAACACATTGTAACAACTGGTAAAATCAAGGGAGACAAGACAGAGGAAGACAGAGAGAGACCATTTTAGATAGCCTGACTTCATGGCGCAGACGAGCGTCAACATCTGAGATGATGGCAAACACCAAAGACAGAGAATAATGGCGATCATTGATCGTCTACGCCGACATTGCACCTGATGATGATGATTTGTAATAAAAGTATGTTAACTGCCTCTTGATTTGTTGTGTGTTGGGGAGTAGACGAGGAAAGGAATGATACAATAACATTACTAAGTAAGTTAGGTAGTAGATGAAATGAACAATTGCCGACATTAATTGTACCTATAATCATCAATACTTATGTATGGCAGCGAATCATGGACAATGAACAAACAATCAATACCATCATTGGAAGCCGCAGAGATGTGATTTTACAGAAGAATGTTGAAAATTCCATGGACAGCAAAGAAAACAAATGTGGAGGTTTTAAATCAGGCCTGCACATAAAGAAACCTTATCAAAAGAATAAGAATCCGACAATCAAGGTTCTTCGGACATATAATGCGAAGAGAAGGTTTAGAACATTTGGTGACTACAGGTACAATTCAGGGAAGGAGAGACAGTGGAAGACAAAGGGAGAAGATATTGGATGGCCTGACATCATGGTTCGACAAAATATCGACGTCAGAACTGATTATATGCACCAAGCAAAGAGAGGTGTGGAGAGACATGATCGCCTACGCCGGCAGGCATGGCACTTGATTGATTGATGATCATCAAATAGCTTGTCCTGACGAGGACTTGGCCATCCTAACAGTCCTTCAGAATGTATCTCTCTCAGAAGCTAGATGTCTCGCCTTTGCAACAGTCATGCTCAAATCATCAGTTACATCCTGAATCCATCTTCTCCGTTGTCTTCCTCATCTCCTCTTTATCTGGATGTCTCCTTCCATGATATAAGATTTACTTATGCTATTGCTTAATACTTTGCAAGCGAACAACGCCAGCATAATGCTGACAATCAGTTTCCATAACACTGGTTCAATTTCTTACAATGACGTCATAGTTAGTGTCCTTTGGTGTAGGTAACAGTGTGACTAATATAACTGTTGCACCAATGCGAACCGAGGTGCAGCACATGAAGTAAAACGCACCATATTATCAATCAAAATTTGAATCTTGTGGTAGTAAAGTTATGTTATCAGGCGCGGCTTGTCGTTGAGGGCCAGTAGGTCCCGGCCCCACCAATAATCGAAAGGAAGAATATCTTCCCGGAATTGACAAATAATAGTAAATACTCTAAATACCATGATTTTTCCGAAAATCTGTGTCTGGCCCCACCAAGAAAACTAACCACCTTCTCAATACCTGCTTTGATATTCTTTGATCATTTTTTCTCAAGGTATGCCCAACATATCTCCATCTTCTCCTTCTTATAACAGTTGTTACTAGGGGTTGACCAAACATTTCCTCTTAAGGTATGCCCAATACATCTCCACCGTCCCCTTATAGTTCAAGATAATTGCAACCCCATTGACTAATCGAAAGTTGCCAGATAACCTATTACGTTGTGTCTATTTACTATTTAAACCGGTTCTAACTAGCTTGTCCTATGTCACATTTGTTCATCTCCCTTCCCGCACTACAATTACATACCGTCACACAACCTTGATCTATACTACGTCACAGCTGAACCTTCTCATTTTCATACATATATGCCTGATTAGCACCATTCACAGGCTGCTTTTATCTTGAACACCCTGTAGTTACTACTAGTGATTGACAAGACATTTCTTTGCAAAGTGTACCCAACATATCTCCATCTTCTCCTCTTATAAGAGCCGTTACTTGATATATTTTGTTGAACTATAAATAATAGTTCTGCTCTTCCTTTACATTTCATTACCGTTTTGTAGCACATTACGTAGTATTTGCTACAGCCTTTCTCAGTGGCGGCCCGTGATCGTTTTTGTTGGTGGGGCCAGACACAAATTTTCGGGAAAATCATGGTTTTGGGTTAGGTCGTATTTTAATTTATTAAATAATAAATGCACGTTACGCATTACTTTTGGTGGGGCCCGGCCCCTCTGGCCCTTAATGACGAGCCGCCACTGGCCTTTCTTACTGTGTTATTTATTTGAGCTCTATCTAAACACCACGAAAACTGCATTGTATTTGCTTGAATCAATATCAGAAAATGCTATCATATCGATATTTTGATTTGTATATATGTATTACGTAATGTCTAACAGTTACTAAATGTTACACAGTTATGTTATATGTTATTCAGTTATCAATGTGATTCAGTTATAACATTTGAAGTCTTTAAATGTGTCTCTGTCCTTGTCAATCGAAACTTAGACATCAAATGTAGATACGTTTATGTAAGGTTTGATATTATGAAGTAATTAAAAAGTTGTGAAAATGTTGTGATTTTTCTTCTTTGCGTTCGGTTTCGTATGCTCTTCTTCTTCTTTGTGTACGGTTTCATAGCTTGTCTAAACCATGAGATGGGTTGCCTCTATGAAGCTGCATTTCAGTTGGAGTTCTTCGAGAGTTCCCCATGGCTTGCTCTGTAAGCTTCGTTCATGAGGCAGTGTTTCGTTTCATTGGTGTATGTATGATGGACATGACTGCAGGATATGCTTTGGAGTCTGTGTTTCTGTCTGACATGCACACCCTCTCTTGAATTGAACACGTACCACTAGCCTAAGAAACAAGTTCACTAACAACTACGTTTCTGCGGCTCATGAACGGATAAGGGTATCTTATTGTATTACGTGAGAAAGGGAAAACATTTAAGATTAAATATAAAATGGCAACACTTGACGTTTCGACTATACGCCTTTATAAAAAAAACAACTAGAAACATGAAATGCTAAAAAAAACTATCATCATCATCATTGGCCTCTTTGTCTCAGGAGACAATAGGTGTTGCGTCACGTAGTATGTTCCGTGCTGAATCACAACGTTTCATGTGGCTGTAATTGCCTATTCTGGAGTGGCAATCCTTGCCACAGTTGCTGCAGGTAAAACTGGAGACTAGAGCCGATACATGGGATATTCTCTCTGCTCTCTGTGCTCTCTTCTGCCTCCACATGTGATGTTGTTTTTCTTCTTTTCTTTTTGAGCCGCCCTCACTGCCGCTCGCCATGCATGCCTGAAAAAAACTATAACATAGTCATAAATAAAACAGGACACCTAGAAATAGATACTACACACAACCTTCTTATCAAATACTAGCGCGTGGATGAGCTATAAGATAATATAAAATATGTTTCGTGGATTCAGCAGAAAACTTCCTAGGAGAATACTTGTGTGAATGCGTTGGAAGATCTGATAATAATTGTGTTGTGTTCACCTGCTATGAACTCAGACGTAGTCATACAACCTATAATGGCGCCTGTCTGTTTCTTTCGTGTAGGTTTGCTTTTATTACCATCAGTATCCCTCGCCTTCTTCTTCTTCTTCTCCAAACGCACCCTATTAATCACCCGTTAAACCACTCTTTGTGACGTATGTGATCTGAGCCTGAGAACGATTGTACATTGTACCAGTTATGCGCCTACAAGTAGGCAAACACATCCGATTTATGTTTATTTAATAGGGTAGCTTTCGTAGGCCCCTACCGTAGTCGCCTATTACGACATACAGTTTAGATTGCACTAGTACTATTCTTTGCTTCCCATACGTAGCCCGGCACTACTCGAGCGGGGCACCATCTTTAAATATTTCCTTAAACTCATTTTTTTTTAATTTCTATCAAAGCATTCAAATTAAGATTAAAGAAAAGGTTCGTACATTGGAAGCGATTTACCATACAACAATTTAACCTTTACTTCAACAACTAATATTATAATTCATTGGCACAGGAACGGAGCAATTATGGGGTGACCCGTTGCAGTGAAGTTAGAACCGTACTTGTGAACTTATGAACTATAAAAATATTTTAATTTCTACAAAATATTTTACAAAGTTAGGGTTAATTATATACTGTATATATACTGTGTTGCAAACAGTACATTGAGAAGCAAAGAATCAAGCTGTTCGGCCATCTAATGAGAATGGAACCACATTTACTACCATCACGTGCCTACAATAATCGACGCTCGTGGCGCAGAGCACGAGGCAGGTCAAGAACACGATGGATAGATAACATCTCAGAGTCCCTGCGAAAGAATGGACTGACAACGTCAAGCGCAACACGCCTGGCACAAGATAGAAAACTAACTCTCCCACGACGCTTCACGGCAAATGTGGTTAAGATAAGATAAGTGTTAATTATATGTAGATAGAATATCCAGCGTTTCCCAACAATTTGGTTTGTTTTGAAACTTACTTTCAAATAATTATGTTCTTGTTGCTAAATGCTTCAATCATTCAATGCTTTTGGTAACATTTTACGCCCGTGTGTTGCGGGAACTCACAAGGATAAAAAATAAATAGTAACATTACGGCCTACATGGTATCTCCTAAGAGGCGAGTCTGATAGGGATCTAGGGAAGCTACTCTAGTAAATAAAAAGCGTCGCATAAATCACTCGTCGTCCAACGAGCAACGAACACGATAGACAGGCAGGCAGAGTACCTGGTTCAAATACCACGGAAGCTATTTGAAAGAAAATGTGTTCCCGTGAATTTTTACGAACGGTAAAAATATACTTCGTCATTCACAAACCAATGGTAAACTTAGTTTTTAGTTTAGTTTGTTCCTTTCGTGCCAAAGGCAGCACATAGGGCAGAGGTTTTGGATCTCCATGTGATGCGGTTCTTTGCTAGCAGTTGGAGATTTTGTATGGTTTTAAACTACTTGACTTAAAAGTAGTGTCAAAAAAATCGACGACTCGTTTACGATGGATGATGGCAAATTCCTGTAAAGGATATGCCACGATTTTCATTATTTATTGTGGGGAACAGAAACAACATTACCGCCCGTGTGTTGCCGAGACCCGCAAGGAGGCAAAGAATAGTAACACTACGACCTGCAAGGCATGTCGTAAGAGGCGACTGAGGTAGGGGCCTAGGAAGCTACACTAGTAAATAAAAATCGTCGGAGAAATCGGATTCGCTGGCATAATTGTAGGCGCATAACTAGCACATCATACAATCGCTCTTAGTCTCAGATCCCATACAAATCACAAAAAGTGATTTAACAAATGGTCGATATGGAGCGTTCGAAGAAAAAGCAGAAACGACAAAAAAAAACTTGCGAGAAGATTTAATTTTCCTACGGCAACATATGGGCGTGAATCATGGAACCTTGCACAACAAACATTAAAGAAGAAATTCCAATCTTTTAAAATAAAATAGCACAGTAAAGTTCTTAGAACGCCCAGAGCAACCAAAATACAATATGGAAAAAAATATGACATCATGAAGATTTCGAAATCGAGATCATCGACTCATAAACAGCATCATATCTGAGAAGGTGAACTACTTGTGTCAGTTGAAAGGTTATAGCTGTTTAAAAGCGCAAGACAAAAACAGAAAACCACGACACTGGGCAACAACCCGGTAGCAGTGTGACGACAAAAGAAGAAGAAGAAGAAGCTGTTTAAAAAAGAGCAATATCGATGGAATGTTTCTTGTGAGATGAGTAGGGGACGATCAAGACAATGGTGGTAACAGAAAGTTGATAAAATCTTGGGATAAAATGCATGACGTCAGAGGACTGTTTATAGATTAAGAATCGCTTGTGTTTTACCGTGTCCCACAATGGGAGCAAAGAATAGTAATACTGCGATCTACAAGGCATGTCGTAAGAGACGACTGAGGTAGGGACTATGGAAGCTACCATAGTAAATATTCTTCTTCTTCTTTACGTTCGTTCTTTACGACCAATTTTAATCACTCTTTGTGATATGTTTGGTCTTTTCCAAGAACGTGTATACGTTGCACATTGGTTTGGTAGGCCACTAAACGCATAGACTTCTGCACGTTTAGGACACGTGCATCCGAATTCAACCAAACCTCCTTAATCGCCTCTTACGACATGCGTGACAGGTAACAGTGGTTCTATTCTTTACACCCAAAATTTGGGCCCCGGTAACCACTCGGGCGGCTACCATAGTAAATAAAAAGCTTCGCAAAAATCAGATGTGATGACTTACTTGTAGGCGCATAACTGATACAACATACATGGGCGAGTGTAATAAGTAGCCATAATGTTTCAAGTTTATATAGTCACGTTTATGTTACATATATAAATATATATAATAATGTTGAAACAAAATAGCACAGAAAAGTTCCCAGAACGCACAGAGCATAGAAAATGAGAAAAGAAATATGAACATCATAA
>CM036768.1:16012175-16014675 GCA_020796225.1 Arion vulgaris
CGATCTCCAATGCTGAACTCATTAAGACAAACACAGGAGAGATCTTAAGAAATGAACGTGAAAGCCTACTTAGCGTTTTATTGGTGTCCCTCGCTATGCAAGTGGGACATCACCGACTTCAGTGATAGTTGAAGTTTAGATCCTCAAGTGCAATCTGTGAATATCAATCAATAGTTCTATATAAATGTTTATCGAATCTCCCCCCTACTCTCAAGCTAAATAATACTACATTATAGGAAACATTGAGAGCCGCTGTAGCGTAGTTGTTAGTGAACTCGCTTCGCAAGGCTGGTGGTCTGGTTCAGCTCCGCTGGAATTTTCCGATCGCGACGGTCGACCCAGCCTCAACTGGGTACCAGACATGCTCTGGGAAAGTAAAGGCGGCCGGCGTGATGCTGACCACATCACCCATCGTGTGCCGACGGTCAATGAAAATACAGGCCTAACACTGTATTGACCTATATACCACGAGGTATGAAAGGTTCCTTTACTTTTTTTTAAATAGGAAACATTCAGTGCATAATATCACCACATGCTATCGTACCTACAACCATGGTCAACTCTAATAGTGGGCCGCATAACTGACAGGAGAACCTAATCCTAGTTTGAGTTTTGGGGTTGGGATGAGGGTGGAGGGGGACTGGATTTATATATGTTTGATAGAACACTGTAAGCTTTTATGCAATTTTACTTAATTCTATAAGTCTATGGTTATTTATTTATTTTTAAAAATTCATAATACTGATATTCCTTATTGTTAAACTTAGCTTGTTACATAATATGACCTTGATTTAGCATGTTGTGTTGATTATAAAATAAATTCGTTTATATACAACAATACTGGAATGCGAGGCCACGCTATGGTTGGGGGTCTTATTTCCTAGAATCTTTACCTGAGTCCGCTGGCCGTATGAGTTTATAGTTGGCTATGCTCCAACATACTATTACCACGTAATGTTTTATCTCTGGAATATTTTCCGTGTGTACCTGAAGATGAAAGCAGTACAGTTTACGAAAGGTCATTTCTATAATGTACTTCTGACAGTCTCTGCTTGGGTGGCTTTTGACTTGTATGTATTGATCCTTGAACTTCACAGCTGCAGATCACAGCTGGAACATTTCAAGATACTAATTAACCTTCAGATCAAAGACTCTCACAGTTTTAGAAATATACCTGACATCACTCACGCACTTGTTGTGATGTTTGATGGTTCTATTTCTTAACTGGTTTTACCAGTGCCGTGCGGTATATTTCCTCAGTATGATGCAAGTCTTCGAAATAATAATAATTCCTCTCGTACCGTTATACGTCACATAGGGCCTGCAAGCAATTTCTCCATACCGCATAATCCTGGGCAACTCGCTCAATCTTCTCCATGGAACTGAGACCGATATTTCTTGCCTCTCTCAGAAAAGTTCGTTTCAGGGTCTCCTTAGGTTGTCCTCTCTTTCTTAAACCCTTTGCATCCCACTTCAATGTCTGCTTTGATATTCGTTAATCATTTCTTCTCAAGGTATGTCCAACATATCTCCATCTTCTCTTTCTTATAACAGTTGTCACTAGTGGCTAACCAGACATTTAAACCAGTCTTCGAAATACCACCCTTAAATGTTTTTCTTTAAAATAACTTTCGTTTATGATTTTTGTAAAACTGCACAAAATGTACGAATACTATTTTTATTTTGTAAATATAAACTACTTTAAAATAAGTATATCAACTATCAACTACAACAAGTTTTGCGTAAAGATTTGTAATAATTGAATGGTTGAAATCGTGTTTTGATTTCGATGCTTTTTTTTTTTCTTTCCCGATCCAGAAGCACTCGAGCTGAAAGCTCTTCGGCTCGGTGCCATGGACATCGTAAATCTAGGGAACCTGTAGCTTTTCTGCCAGTCCGCGGAGTTGAACCCGCACTTACAGAGGACTAGTCACCCGTAGTCCAACGCGCTACGAACACGCTGGGCACGCGGGCGATTTCAATACTTATGTCGCCCCCTTGCAGCGCCAGTGCCGCCTGATGTAGCCGCCTCTCTGACAGCACGGCAAAGCCCTGACTTTCACATCTAGTAACTCTTCAGTTGCTTTTCTGTGATTCTATTTAACTAATCTTCCAGATCGTTCGTATTGTATTTTTTAGAAGATTTAAGCATATTTATCTCTGATTGATTGATTGATTGGTTGATTGATAGCACCATCATCATTGCACTTCTTTGAGTAACCATATGTCCCCGATCTCTTCCTTATACATGAAGATCCTAGTCGCACTGTACGCTTTTTGGCAAATTTACTCAATTCTATGCGTTCATTGTTATTTATTTGTAAAAAATGTTAATAATACTGGTATTCCTTAACTTTAAACTTAATTTGTAACATAATATATTCCTGATTTACTCACAAAATAGATGAGACTGCAGTAATACTATTTGATTGGCAAAATACGTAATCACAAAGTTCTGTAGTTTTACAAATTACAAAAACAATGACAAAATACAGCAACG